>CM041717.1:15905235-16272735 GCA_023373845.1 Nibea coibor | reverse complement strand
TGAGGTTGCCCTGCGGTCCAGAAGTTGGTGGAAGAGGGGGAGGGGGTCTGGGTGGTCCTGCGACACCAGCAGGGCCAGCTTGTGGACCTTTAGGTTGCGGAGTGGCAAACTGACCCACTCCTGTCTGCTGTTGTTGCTGTAATTGTCCCTGTCCCATGGCATTGAATACCTGGCCAGCCTGCTGGCTACCAAATGGGTAAGGAGGTGGAGGATGGCTGGGAGTCTGAACTGTAGCAAGTGAAGGTGGGCGTTGAACCATCTGACCTTGGGGTGGGGGCTTTCTCCAGGCAGGGCCTCCTTGGGTGGCCTGTTGCTGGAGGACCCCAGGAGGTAACTGGTTCCAGCCAGGAGGCACACCCATCTGGCCTGAAGGATTGAATGGAGGTCTAGGTCCAAGCTGAGAGAGTTGAGCTTGTTGCTGGGCCTGTTGCTGTTGGTGATGCTGTTGTTGTAGCTGCTGCAGTGCAGCAGGGTTGAGTGGTCTCCCGGCCTGTAAAGCCTGCATGTGATGGGCAGCTTGAGGAGGCATTGGGCCTGAGCCATGGGGACCAGCCTGTTGATGCTGAAGTTGCTGTTGTTGCTGAACTGACATACCACCTGGCATCATTGGATCCATCACATCTGTCAGAGAGAAAGATGCAGTTTTCTATTATTGCACTGTTCAAGCCACAAGATATTCAAAATAATAACATGTATTGTTTAACGTACAAGAAATAAAGACCTGAACCTGTCTGTGAAGACGGTCTTGGAACACGAGGATGCATCTGTCCACTGCTGCCTGGTACCATGGCCTGACCTGCCATGCCAGGCCCAGGGGGAACCATTGATGGATTAGCCATCCTTATACCTGCTCATGGAAATATGTGCATATTAAATCAATATGTGTATACAGGCAAATAGATATATATATTTACCAAGTGACTAAAAGCAGAATCAAATTACCAACTAACGAATGTGAATTAATACCTGGACCAGGTTGACCCTGAAAGCCAACATCCATTCTCATCTGGCCAGGTGCTCCTATTGGTCCATTCACTCTGACTTCTTGTCCTCTATTTGGTCCCACAGCCACATTGATGGCCCCTTCCCCTGAAAACCAAAGAGAGGACATGCATTTACTACAGGAGGTCTAGCTTGTATCCTTTATTTTGAAGTGCCACAGGTGAAGACAAGATTTTCTTGTGCATCCTGATTTTAAGGTGACAAGGAGTTTGAAGGCTGTGCTGCTACCTTCTATCTGCACAGAGAGAATCCCCAGGTCTCTGAGCTGCTGCTGGTTGTTCTGGGCCAACAGTCTAAGCCGCTCAGCAGCATCCCGAGGAATGTTGAAGGTAACCCGCACACTGTTCCACGGCTCCACATGCTGTGGCTGTAGCGCCTCAGAGCCTTGAAGAGGGACAATGAATGAACACAAGTTGCAATTACAGTGAAAATGGAAAGCGGTTTCTTGGGCAAACCTAGACAAGGACAAAGGATACACACACAAAACTTCAGCTTGAAATAAATTAGGAGTAATTAAGAAGAAATTGGGGCACATTTCAAATGCATAATTTGCAACATGCAGAACAAGAGATTTTCCAATGTATAAATAAAAACAAATATTTACAAATGTATCTAAACTGCATACAAATATAGAACACAATAAGTAATGGGCTAAAAAAAAGGCATCCACTAGCCAAATACGAGTACAAAGCCAAAAGCCAAGTAAGCGATAGTAATCTACTAAGCGGCTGGTAAAATTTGAACATTCACTAGCCATTTGGCCGATGGACAAAAGTTAATTTTGTATTAGTATTCAAAGCATTCACCCCATTATCTATGTCTACATATTCATATTTTGACATTACAGTGTCATCTTTCGTCCTTCACATCTACTGTGATAATAATAAAAAATGTAAAAGGTCCAAGAAGATATGTTTTTAAAGAGAGGACTAAAGTCTGTTAACATATTCCTTGATAAACTGCAGGAGCTGTACTGGGTAGCTCCCATTTGTTTTTCAGCATATTAACAACTTTCAGGAACGCCTGTATTGTTTTTTTCTCTCTGACATTAAAAATAAAATTGAATAAAATCAAAAAACTAACCCATATCAAGTATGTTTGGTATCCCGCTGAGGATAGTGTCAAGTTTTTGTGTGAAATCCTCATCTTCCATATTCCCTTGGAAGGCGACAAAAACTGTAAAATCTCCTCCCTCCCCGCTGTTTTCTTCAGTGCCATCTTGCTTGTTGACTTCTCTCCTCTCTTTCTCTCCTTGTGTCACTGTGCTTCCATGGCAACTGTCAGCATCCTCCCCAGCATCCTCCCCAACACCGGAGTCCCTGTCAGAGTCATTATCAGTTTCCAGGTACTCTGTCCTCTGGGACAGCTGAGGCGGGGTACGTTGATGTGCCATCCTCCCCTCTAACTAGGAGTGGCGTTTGAACTGTTTTATGCTGAAAGTGCACGTGAGAAAGAGAGAGAGATCACTCGTGTGAAACCACAGAGACGTCAAAATAAAGTGGATCAAATCTAAAAAAATGTTTTAAAAAAAGCTGCAATCTTTTGTCTCTCCAGGACTCTGTGGCGTGCAGGAAAGATTGTGGCTAAACCCTCGCACCCCAGACACAAACTCTTTGAGACACTCCCCTCCCCTCTGGCAGGAGGCTGCGGTCCATCGAGACCAAAACCTCACATCACAGAAAGAGTATCTTCCTGTGTGTGCTACTGGCCTCATCAACAAGGGCACAGGGCTGCACATACTGCACAGCTCTTTTCATTTTAAAAGCAGTACATTTATTTATATTGTTCATATTTTTAGGACTTGTTTTTAATCTTTCTTATATATTTTTACTTAATGTTCGTTATGCAACAACGACACCAAGACAAATTCCTGGTATGTGAAAAGCTACTTGGCAATAAACCTGATTCTGATTTTAGCATAATAATTACTGTAGACGTGAAAACTGATTTATAGATCATCAGATTAATAAATAGGTAGCTAACCATAGGTTTTCAGCGCTGTAGGCTACAAGCTTCAAACATGTAGTCTACGTTAAGTAAATAGATGACGTTATCGAGGTCAAGCTAACGTTAACACACCTGTACATTAGTGACATCAGTGTAACCGGCGATGCTTAACTTCAACAGTAGACTTGGATTAGGTAACAAAAAAGGAGGCTGTGGATGTTTGCGATGTCTCAACTGCAGTGTGATTTGCATTACTGTCAAATAAAGTGACATTACAAATATAAATTCACTCCCATAACCGGCAGCTGGCTTGTTTAACATGATCGGCCCAGTAGCAGTAGCTCGGGCCTTAGCGCAAACGTAAGCTAACGCAGCGAGTTTAAAGTCGGCAGGGAGAACACGAATATCCCGCGTCCCATGTCCCTGTGCATTTAAATGCAGATGCGAACATCACTTACAATTCATGTTAACACATTTACAGACAAACACCGCATTATGAGAGAGGACAATATTAATGTCGAGGCGGTTCCTGCTGGCTTCTCCGAAAAGCTTCAGTTAGCAAACGTTAGCCGAGTTAGCTGCAGTTAATTCATCATGAATGCATTGAAACACAGCCGATTAGCTTCTCAGTTCGTTTGCTTTATTTAGCTACATATCATCAGAAGTTAATTAGGCATGAGAAAAGCAAAAGCCTTACCGCATATATTCATCTGAAAAGAAGTTCAAGCAGTCGACATCTGCTAGCCAGATTAGCTAACAAAACATGAATCACAAGCAAGTCAGAAACGATGTCAAGCTAGCGCACAAAGGAAACAAAACTGCTTCCGGGATGGCTTTACAAAATAAAATCCCAAAGCGGAAGGAGAAGTAACATCCTTTTGAATATAAATCAAACATAAATCACAAATAAAAAAGAACGGTAAATAGTTCAAAACCAAGTCCAGCTATGTTTCCTTTGCTTTTCCATATTTCTATTTAAATGAAATTTTAAATAGAAATAGACTTCAGTGCTTACAGTTTTTGGTCCTTGAAGCAAATCATCCGACTAAAAACGCGCCACAATAAAATGGAGGAACAAAGGGGCAAACATTCTTCAGCAATGTGTGCAAACATTTTATTTATTGGGTCTGGAAAGTACTGTTTTATTATTATTAAAATTAGATGCAAATGAACAATGAAATAAAACATCAAGTGTTGTGCAAATGCAGGGCATGGTACTCTACAGTACAGGACACAAGCATTAACAGTCATATTGCACTAGTGCTCAACAGCAGATAGAATAAGGTTAAGGACATGTTTGATCAGTCGTTTTTAGAAAGCAACAGCTTTACAGAAACCATTGGTTCCTACTTCAGTTATACTACCTAAAATAGTACACACGAAAAAACCATAACAGAAATTTGCTGACTGGATGCATTGTGTTACAGCAGTAGAAATAATGTACACATCAACAAATGTCCATATAAAAATTCAATCCATCTGTAAAGAATACAATTATTTCCATTCTAGAACAAGTATCCCCACTCCAAATTTAAAAAAATAAGCCACAAGCTTTAAATAAGAACTAAAACATGTAACTAAAAATTCTTAAATTATGTATTTAAATACACTTATTCTATTTGTAATATTTAACATCTGTAAAACTGAAGCAAATCATTTTATTAAAAAAGCAAATCAATTGAGATGTGAAGATCTCAGCGTAATTCTGTATGACTTCTGTACTTAAATAATGTGTTAAGTTTTAACATGGTCCCAAGGAGCCACTGATTATTCGCAACAGTTAAATCTCCAGCAGCTGTACCAAACAACATCTAATCAATTACACACCTTATAAAGAGCAGGACAGTAAATGGCCTCTGTGTTCAATTTAGAACAGGCTTAAGAACAGATTTAAATATTGTTTCCTTCATCATTCCATGTGACTTTATGCGTTATTTTGAATAATGGTGAAATGCAGTGGAAGAATTTAAGCAGAAAGTTGGATCGGATGCACTGAGGACCATGCATGTGTAGTACAACGTGGCGTCCAGGTGTGGCATCATTACTTTTTTCATGTTGGCACATTTTGAGACCAAATCAAGGTGACCATCATCAATTTCCTGATCCTATATTCAGCGTGCAACACTATTCTACCCAATTCAGTACATCACTGGCCACAAAGTAGCTGCCTATCAACTTTGTGAAGATAGCTTAAAAAGCCATTAAATCTTCCATTTTATTTTTCCTCACAGCCACTAAGAAAATCTACGCTAAACCCCTTGAATGTATTGCTTTCTTTTAAACTGAACTGGAATGTGTCAGATGTGAATTTTATGAACATGCCCTGCATCTTTATGCCCTGCTCTGCATATTTTAGAATGCAGACTAATGGCGTTAAGGGACAGACAGATTTTACACACTCGGACACTATAGCAATGCCGGTTATAGCGACGTATAGTGATGAACACTGTCTACACTGGGACGGTTGACACTGTGAGAGAGGTCATACTAACATCGGTACGTAAGATGGTGATCATTTGTAGTTCTGTGTGTGCAAAGAAAAAAAACTATTCAGATCAGATTCCTACAAAGTCATCTCACACAAAGCTGCATGTCTTTTTGTTGACAGTTTTGTTTCTGTCAAACAACTGTACTTTGCCATTAAGTGAAGTCTAACGCATTAGTGGAAGAACAGCCTCCTTGCTCCGTCACTAACATCAATCTTACAATGTTACTCTTACCGCTTCCTCATAATGTGTGATATGGGGGGCGGGGGGGCAGGGGTACACTAGGGCATGTTGGACATAGTGAGTGCAGAGGCATCAGCGCTACGTGGGTCCTTCACCCCAATGATGAGGTCATTCGTTCTCCGGGTGCCTTCCACCAATGACAGGATCTCTGTCCGCTCCACCTTGTGACCTTTAGCCTGCAGCAGCTCCACGTCTTCATCTAGAAACTCAGCTGTAGGAGAGAAAAAGGCAGTGGGAGAGAGGATGACTTGAGTTCAGTGGAAAGAATGGGCAATTAAAATTAAAGGTCAAACAACAAAGACTGCATTTGAGCTGGTAATTAAAGGTAATGTTCATGTGGTGAAAGAAAATGACATTCAGAATGAGTTTACAAGCAAGTTCAGTACAAACAAGTAATCTATCTCAGTGCATGCAATTAACATTCATTCTGTATGTACACTGAGTGTCAGGATCTTCCTAAAATCTCAGTTTAGGAGCCTATGAAAGCTCAGTTCTGGGTTCTTTACCCTGTTGGTAGTGCATCCCAAAATACATTTCACGCGTTTCTGTTGTCTACTAGCAGACAGACGAGACAAGGAGGCACCTTCATGCAATATAAAGTCAATGGAGAGTGATTCATTGTTTTCCCCTTCAGTATGGGCAGGACTTAATTGCACTCTATCTCTATGCTGCTGCTAACAGTAGGTTTGTATAGTGTTCACTGTGTTTGGACACAAGTGAAGCCTGACAAGATGGATTCTCGTGTGATCTCATCGTGTGTTACTGTTAGGATGTTCTTTATCCAAATGGCATTAACATGCAATATGGAAGCTAATTACATGCACCCATAATGCATGTTAATAGCAACAGAACAACCAAAGCTTTTGTAATTACTATTGGTTATATTTGAATCAAACTAAAAAAAATAGATGGATCAATAGACAAAACTCACAGTCCACCAGGAGGATGTTGGGCTGCAGCTGTGGATGGAGTCTTCCATACGCTAAGCTGTCACTCATATTTTTACGTGAAGACAAAACATTCATCAGCACCTGTGACGAATCAGAAAACAGAATAAGATATATAGAATAATAAAAACATACATATATTAATCAATCAGTCATTAATCCAGTAATTAAGTAACCTGTGTGATGCCGCTGAGAGCTTTCTCTCCATTGGAAGATCCAACAGCTACGTATGTGCCACATAACCCCACAGCAGGCCTCACCACTGTGGGCATCAGGAAGGACATAGGCCTCTTCCCAGGCTGGATGCCATTATGCTACAAGAAAAGCAAAAACAAACACCACAAGAATAAGGAAATAACACAATCAATCAAAACTGAAATCAGTAAAACAAAATACAAAATTACCGGGTTAGGTGATGAGTTATTTGTTTTATTAGACCAGGAGAAGTCCAAGATCTGGCTGTTCAAGAGAATTCCTGAAGGAGTCACAATCCCGCTGCCAAATGGTTTGTTTAGAGAGCTAGAATAGACAAATAAAATGAAAACTGGTTTTCCACTCTTCACTATCACTGGGATTTTCTTGAACGTATACATTGTTTAACAGCAGCACAGATAGAGCAGGGCGTACCTCATGACCGACACAATGTGGTCGTCTGGGCCCATGACCATGACTTGGGCAGCTGCTGCACCTTTCTCTAAGGTAAATGATGAAGTGTAATGGCTGACAGGGAAGGCTTGAGAGTCGTTGATCATCTGGTGGAGCAGGGAAGCCTGTGATTTACTTGGAGGTGAGAACAACAAAGGGGCATGGTTCCATGAAAATGTCTTACTGAATTAGGATGGATATACACATTATATATATTTTAAAAGGACAAGGTGATCTCTACCTCAGCATCTTGGCGACAACCTCTGAGACAGAAGTGTCATACATGGGGTCTCCTAGCCCACTAGCCAGGCCAAGAGCTATCTTTACAGCCTGGGAGAGTAATGCAAAATTAATATTTAAGTAAAAATCATGAATTACTGCACATTACACACTGTTTATATTGTAGAGTGGTGAAGCAGTTTGTGTGCTACCTCTGCAATCCAGTGGTAGGTGCTATTCCTGGGCACCTGGCTGGTAATGTTGTAGCCTTCCAAGATGTTGAGAGCAGTGATCAAGGCAACACCAGCATGTGGGGCCGGGGCCGCCATCACATGGTGTCCTTCAGAAACACCAACAAATCATGTGATTGAAAATTTAATGATGTCTATGGGATGAAATGGGATCATTTCATTTCAGAGACAAAATATAATAAAGAAAATCAACAAGAACGTAGAAACTGGCAAGTGTAATGCAAAAGGAAAACTGCAATAGTTAATGATCTCACATGAAGAATGCGATATATAGCAGGTGAGACAAACAGAACAATGTAAGGAATGTTATAATGCAGCTTATACAGGATGGGGGTCATATCTATCATGTTTAACCGCAGTCCATGTTTAAGGAGGTATTGAGATGTACACAGTTCACAGCAGGATATAATATAAATGTATTGTATTTACAAGAACACTAGAAAAAAAACTACAGAATGTAATTTCTGAATAACTTGTGGTAGGATTGCTGGCTGCTGAAAAGCTGACAGTGACGTGTATTTCTTAATGAAGAGACAGGAGCTACTATAAACTGCTTTACTGGCTTAATTTTGTATAAAGAAGCAGCTGAATGAGTATGAAGAGTTCAAATAGTAGGTGTGACAGTAAAATACAAGTTTGTGGTGTCAAAAAGGTGGAAAGGATGCCTCTGCTTCCCTCCTGAAAATTAGTATCAGTTAACACTGGAGACAATGGGGTAGATGGATGGCAGGCACATGACTTAGAGTTCATAAAGTGTAAGTCAGTTAGCTTAGATATTCATATTGCCTAAGAGGGTATGTATTTTTCTATATTTGCTAAAAAAAAATATGTATGAAGAAGGGGAGTAAGAGGAGGTTGGGAATTTAACAATTTAACCTCACTCTGTGTGAGCTGCCACTCTAACTCTGAACGGAAAATCTGAAATTTCCTCAAAAACATAAATTATGTATGTATGTAGACACTAGAAGTTAAGTTCAACTAACTATGTGTAGTTAGTGCTAAACATCAGGTTAGGTGAGTTTTATGTTAATGTATGTGTCCTTCCTCTCTTTGCAGAGTAAATAAGACAGGTATTTACCATGATAGTTGATCTCTGCTGGTTGCTGTAAGACTGTGCTGTAGTTTGCGAAGTCGTCCTCTGTGAGCACTCCGCCCCTCGCTTGCACCTATCAAAATTGAATAGTGATCTTAAATTGGCCTGCGTACTGTTGTCACTTTGTTTGTAGTCAGACACTAGTTTAGTCGCATTATTCTTTAAGATACGTGATATTAAGTTACTGTCTTCTAAAATTAAAGGATAATGATGCTTTAAATTTAAAAAAGAGACTGGAATTTGCAGTTGTATTTCTAATTAAATAATAATAAAAAATAATTCAGAGTGCAAATGCCTGACGTTAACATCGATTATGGTCCATTTATGTGTTGTGATGCTTGTCCGCATCTCATGTAAGCCATGGGTTCAAGTTTCATGAAAGTCAAATTTCAGGCAATAAAGCCTTTTCTGATTCTGATTCTGAACAGCCCAGCAGAACTGTGTCGTACTGGACCCTTGCATTTACATATTTTACATACATTTACATATAAAAAAAAGATGAATATGAAAGTACAACAAAGATTTTTGCTTGTTGGAGTGATAGTAAAAGTTAAGTGGTAAAAGTGACTCTCCATGGAGACTATGCAGAATTCATGACTACTTATATAATCAGGTTGGAGACGGGGAGGTAAAAATAAATATTCTTTCTTACGGCTGCTGCCATTTCCTGCGTCAGGTTTCCACTGTAGAACTCTGATATCCCCTTAACTGCAACAGCATCTAAGATGGCTGCTAAATCGAGGCGTCTGGTGAGCAGCCCAGCGAGGGGAGCCTGGCCGTTGGGGAGGAACAAATCCCGAAATGTAACAGACATGTTTTGGTCCTTGACTTTAGCCAGAGCTTCAGCTAGGTAGAGAGAGAAGAAAAGACAAGTGAGATTACACCTTATCTTCAAATATGACTTCACGTCATGATGTTCGGGAGTGACACTGAGGCCAGGCGATAGTGCTGGTAGCAGTTCACCCAGTGATTTGTCCTGCTACATTACACTATACTTACCTAGGTCATGGGTAACATTAAATCCATTTCTGGCCACATCTGCTGCCATGGTAACCACATCCTTCCACTGCATTCTGGGGGAATTAAAGTGGCTTAGTTCACACATGTTTAAATATATATACGCACAATCTTAACTACTTGTTTTCAGATTATCGTTCCAAAAGGATAATGCAAAATGTTTTTAGCATAGCACTTAATATACAGTACATGGATAAGTCAGTTACATCTGTAGCATCACGCTCATACCAACTGAGGCATCAGTATCAGGATAATTACAGAGCATCAGAGTAATTGCAGCCCAACACGCTGGCTAAAAAGGACCCACAATGTCTTTTCTTTGAGCAGCTGGTGATACTTTTACTATGAGAGCTCAGTCATTTCGCTTTGAACACAAAGAAGTGCACATGTTTTGTCAGCACTGACATACTGCATATGCCTTTAAAACTAAAAAATAATAGAATATATTCTGTTGTACTTGAAATAAATCATTTGCAACAAACAATATCAAATAAGACTGTCCAGAAACCAGTGCTACACCTATTCAAGGGAGAAGACTGAACAAATAAAAACAGCATTACATAATAGTTAGTTATCATACTTTCCATAGAGCTGGTGTGCCTGATGCATCCCACTGAGCATGCCTGGTACTCCCACCAGCAGGCCAGGCTAAAATGCAGCGAGAACAAGGTGTACACATTAACGACAGCACTAAACATGAACAAAAAGACTTCTTCTGTTCTCATACTCAATGACCCACTCACAAAAACATGAACAAAAAGGCTTCTTCTGTTCTCATAGTCGCCATCAAACGGTTATAAAATGATACATCAAAACAAATGTCTTACATTTACATCAAGGTTTGTGTGCAGCATCTCCTCATGGATGGCAGATGGTGCTGTCTCTCTGAAGTCAATGACCCTTGTCACATTCTTACGGATGTCATGCACCAACATAACGCCACCGCTAAAAAAAATCAAATCAGTGCACAAAGTTTATATTCATATTCAAACAAGTATGAGAACCTGTTTGTAAGAAGTCAACCCATTTATATTACTCACCCTCCAATACCAGAAGTGTGAGGGTGAACAATTCCCAAACAGAGGGCAGCAGTGATGGCAGCATCAACACTGGACCCCTGTTTGCCCAGTATATGAAAGCCAAGAGATGTACACTGGGCCACATCTGTCACTACTGCTCCTTGGTTAAAGACCTTACATGAAACAGGAGAACAAAGCAGGAAAGATCATTGATATGCGTCTGAACTGACTTGGGCTTGTGTGGGAGAGCACTCAGAGAGTTATTCCTAAGATCCTATAATTACCTGTAATTGTTTGACAAAAGCCACACTATTGCACCATGGTTGCAAAAGTACAACAACATAAAACACACATACACTCCTACCTGTGGGTCTCCAAAGTAGATCTGCATGATGAGAGCTACAGTGACTCCTGTGGCGAAGGTGAGACAGGCTGTGATGATGACTGTCAGTCCGTCTCTCTGGCAGGCACAGTCCTCTGAAAAGGGGTCTCTGGTGGTCTCCTGCAGCGAAGCGATATCATGGCTAGCCAGGTCCGAAGCCGAGGAGGGGAGACGCTGGAGGCGAGCTGACTTCAAAAACAGATCTGGGTCTGGGACAAATAACACAAACAAAAAGGCTTAGATTGAACAAGATATCGCAGGACAACCACACATTTAATATGATCAGTATGTCCTGTTCTCCCACACCAAATTCAATTCAAAACATGTCAGCTTCAAGAGGTCATGCCTACTGGAGGACAAAATTAGTTGCAGCCCTAGTTGAAATTCAACCTTTAGAAATAATTTGCAACAATGAGCAATAACTGGAAATTTGACTGGAAAATAACGCTGCTGCATGAATCCACACACACACACACACACAACTAAAAGTTTGTGGTGGGCATATTTTGTCGTAATTGGGTCTGACTCACCTGTATCTTGCTCACTCAGGACAATGTCATCATCTTTACGTGATTTTAGGGTGTTTTCCCCAGACACCATGTCATCCTCCGGCAGCCTGGGAAAGCTGGTGATGCTCATGTAATCCACCGGAGAGTAGGCACTACCCAAGGTTGTCTCCGGATTGGCATCTTTATCCACCACACATCCACTCGGGTACCCTGCTACAATTTCAGGAGCAGGGCTGTGCATGGCTACTGTTAAACCCTGCGGTCACTTTAACTTATCTTTATCTTGAGGTTGTGGAGGTGTTAAAGCAGGATATCCATATTTCCAATCACATCTGGTAATTACACACACCTGTCATCCAGATGATGCAAATGACTTACTTGATAGGATCTTTAATATCTCATTATATCACAATTCTCCTGCAGGGATTTGTAGTTTTCCTTGTATGATGTTAGCACCCTTTACTCCAAGATCACTGCAGTTTCTTAAAGAATATTTCTGCTAGGCCAAGACACGCATGTGTGGCTCCGATGATTATGCATTTTTTCCCCCAGTCGTCACCTGCAAAAGGTAACAAACCATGTGTCAACTAGTTTTGGACAAGGAAATACCCGAGAGAAGCATCCGCCTAAGTTACGTCGAATTAAGCATGATATGCTCATCACAAACACAGTCCAACCCAAATAATAAAATGCGACAATATGTCTGCCCCGGTATGGCGCAGAAAAACAGTCCAACTTAATTATATTAGACGCTGAATTATATATTAAAACAACATTAACATTATCAACCTCCGTGTAGTGTCCCCGTATCCTGCGTGTACCGTTGGTCCATAAGCTAGCTAACGCATCTTTCTGTTAATTCAGTGCGGCTACAAAAGCGAGGCTAACGATGCTTACCGTTGTCGCGGAAAAAAAAAACAAGTGCAGTCAGACAAAAATAATCCTTGAGGGGTTTTCGCGTGGGTTTTGAACAGGACAGGTGAGCTAAGCTGAGCTGTGCTGAGCTGAGGTAAGGTGAGCGGAGCTCCCCGTCACCAAGACTACAAGGAGAGCTCCTGAATCACGACACCGCCGCACGGCAGGGAAGTTAGCTTCATGTTACAGCCCAGGGCAACCGGTAAGACCTGTCAGCTGAAGTGTGTGTGTTTTTAAGTATTTGGCTGTAAACAAATTCCGACTTGCAACTTAGGATCATTTCGGTCTATAATAAACGCGTACATGTTCTTAAACTACCCGACTTCACATGGGAAATATGGTGTGTGGCTGTGGTGGCGGCTAGGGACCAATATCAGACTTACTTCACAGTAGCCGGCCTTAAAGATCCACTAACTTGCATCTCCACTACTGATGATCAAATCCTTCACTGCACAGGCGCTCCATCCAATACTATGACAGCTGTCATCAGAAAAAAAAAGGCAGCATACAGGGTCTTTCTGATATGTGAAGCAGTCAGACAGGTCAAAGCAGCTCTGCAGGATACCTGCTCCAGTTACAAAGCCTTTGTCCCTCCCATTAAAGCTCATTCTTTACTGGTTCCTCCACCTTTTTAAATGGGTCAACAGGAACTTGTTTAACTTTCTTTGTCTCAGCACACCACAAAAGTCTGACGAGTCCACACACACACACACACACAAAGGTGATATTATTCCTGCTCTGTTTGGCTCACCTAATCTGTGCACCCCACTCTCTTATTTTGATGCGTCTCCTTACTTGAATTTCTCACTTATTCAACTCTCCACTTTAAGCCAATATGAATCCACGATGTGCATGGGAGCACGCCCCTGTTAGTCAGGAGACATGTTTACACACCGTTTTACCACACCCATCTGTTCACCTCCTTGCGTTTTTGCATACTGTAAACTTCCGTCTATTTCACAGGGTCAGCTGCAAGGTAGACAATGATGTTATGTAACAAAGTACATTTCCTCAGGCACAATAGACCCTTTTTTCATAGCAGCTTTTTTTTTTACATGCAACATTAATTATTAATATTAATTAAGGTCCAGTTCCTTTCAGGTCAAACAAGGTCAGGCAGGGTGCTGCTGTGGTGCATGTTGGCTCAGTCTCTGCTGCAATAAATGGGACTGAAACTTATTTAGTATGTAGTATATTTCATGTCAAAATGGCTGCTGTGAAGAAGGTCTGTTTTGAGGTACTTGAGGTACCATTTTTTTTAAATATTTTATTTTTACTACATTATATTTAGCTGACAGCTAAGGGTATTTTGACCAAACTATCCAAATGTATTAGTTAAAATGAACTCTCTCTTGATCAACTACATCATTAAAATGCTGATTACATATTGATGCATCCATAAAAATGGTCATATAATCTAATATATTATAGGTGACATTCCCTTACATCATGAATGTTTTAACTTTTGATACTTTAATCATATTTTGCTGACACTTTTTGATTTATCTACCTTTACTTAAATGATCTAAACACCACCCCTGTCAGTAGATCCACACACTCTTTGCTCTAATCCAATTCCCGCCTGCTCTCCCACATGAAAATAATGACACAAGATTCAGGTGTTAACCTGAGTATTTATTGTTGTTGTTTTGTTTGTTTTTTTGGTGGGTACCTGTGTTTTCTGAATGGATGCTGGAAAAACCCATCCGTTGATTTTTGCATAGGTCTTTTGCCTGTCAGCGGACTATTGTCCACTTTGGGGATGGAAAAATCAGCACATCACAAAAACCATGCAGAAATAGTGAAAGGCACAATCACCATACTGTAGATATCAGATACACCAAATTTTATATGTCTATATATTTCATTTTTATGGGGGGGAGGGGTGTACTAATTAAGATGTAACGTGGGCGAAAACCCCAAGTGTTTTTAAGCTGCCATCATTTCAGGGCACAACATAAAACATATGAAACTCCCCAGACATTCAATGCCTTTCATTTAAAACATCCTATTGGTGAACAACTGTTCTAATAACTATATGGGAAAATACAAGCATATTCTATAGTAGTTTTATCATACATTTAATTTCATCTTTTTTTTTAAATATATAATCTATCTGTCTCCTGCCTCATCCTTTCCCTGTCCGCATCATATAGGCTCAACGCACCTGGTGACCACTCCCTCTCCCCACTGTTGGATAACTTTCACACTTGAACCACACCTCTCAATAATCACACACAACATACTGAGAACACATTTCCTTTTTACATGACACTGATGAGAAAGGAAGAAATTAAAAATAAGGAAAACAGGACAGGTTTGCAACGGCAGATGGGTATCTGTGGTGACCTTTACATTTTGAATGCACACACGCTTCCACCTGTAATCTCTCTTTATCACCCTGTTTTCGCTCTGTGTGTACTATTTTTAAACAGGCAAATGAAACTCGACCTCGGAGACACAATCGACTAGAAGAGTAAACTCCTCGGGAGTGAGGCAGCTTATATGAAGAGATCATTGTGTGTGGGTGTGCATGTTAGAATCAGCACCTCAGGTCCATCTCCTGCACCATTCAGAGGAATCAACAGGATACATAATAGTCATCTTTAAACAGAAAAAAAGATCATATTCATAATTATATAATAAATTAACAGATATTAACAGATTTTGAATAAAACAATCATTTATATGATTATTGTCAGAAATGAAGAAAGTGTGGTATGTGATTCAAGGGGGGGGAAATGTTTCATACCTCAACCTAAATGAGATATTTCCATTTTTCAAACAATCAGAAATGAATTCCCAGTCTCTCAATCTGTCCTTTGAACACAACAGTACAGATCATATTAAAACCATGTCATTGTACTGTGTCCTCACCAGCATTCATTCAGCTAGTGCTGTGCTAAGTGGACCCTCTGGAGGGCAGTGTCAGCCTATGGCACATCAACTCTGAGTCTAGCGCTGTTCTTATCTCAAAGAGTTGAGACTGAAGCTGGGGCAATGACACCACTTTTGGCCACTGAAATGCCCTCTTGATTTGATAATGAGCACAGAGGTGAGGCAGAGAGAGGATTCTCATTAGTCCCATTGTGCAGGACGTTGTGGACTCAAGTCCTGAGAGGCTTTGACATCTAACAGAGCAATGTTAACTTGTTTTGTAGTATTTACAAGACAAATAAATGACCATTATTCATGTCTTTTTAAAGAGTTTCTAGCATAAACGTGTCAGTACACCTTCTCACGCACAATTCTGAATCAAAACAAAAATCAAAAAAAAAAAAAGCAAAAAAAATCACAAAAGAAAAAACAAGCACACAGCACACCGCTAAAACTTTGACTCACAAAATGTATGACAGTGCAAACTTACATCCATGTCTCAAACTATTTACAGACATTAGTATACACTTCAGCACCATTGTTTACTATTGTTGTTGAATACATATCAGTAAGCTAGATCTTTAAATGGACACTGCTAGTGCTGGATGTGCTAACGAGAAAGGGACAGACAGTGATGGAGTAGATGTTAGATAGCAAATGGGTTGCACATCCATAAGGAAAATGACGGTTCTGAATGCGTTGCAAGGGAAAGATGAGTCTTGTTAGGCTTTTTTTCTTCCCGTTTCCCCTAACAGTTGCCCCAGTCAGTGACAATGAAAAGAGCTAATGTGTAAATACGTAGATCATACTTTCTTTTTGGTGTTCACATGGATAACGTAAGATCACAGCACACACTTTGGATGAAAATGGCTGATGTGTGCTGGGCACATTACTTTCATTTACAGACCACATGTTTAATGATCATTATGCTATGCTGTATGATCCACAGGGAGCATCTTTTTTTTATTTTTTTATTATTATTTGTAGGCTTTAAAAGTCAAATTGTGTGACAGGAACAAGCATTCTTTTCGTTCTTTAGTGGAAGCATGCAGAGAGACTATAAAATAATGTTAAGATTCATAAAATGAGCAGAAAACAATCTAACAAAACAAAATAAAGAGTTGCCATCAATACCGCCCTGCACTTACTCTTGCTTGCCATACCCTGTAACCCAGAGGCAAGCCCTGTCTCTCTTCACCTCCATCTCCATTTATACTCCTTGTGAATTTATTTATCTTTATGTTCACAAAAGACTTACACAAACTTATTCTTTAACGCAGATGAAATATATAAAACAAGGGCTGCACAGAGGGCTACATAACACTTCCCCATGACCATTTCGTATTTATCACATTCCTTTCAATACTATATATATTACTATACTATAATTTCTTTTTACTCTTTAGTCTGTTTTGCTCATACTCTCACCATCTTCAACTTGCTCTCATCCTTCGCAAAGTGAGAAGAGAGAAATATCACAACACTTGTTTCCTATGATGTAAAGGGTTTGCTCATATTTCCTCGCACACGTGATTTACTTTTGCAACTGAGGAGAAACAATTGTGAAGTGATTTTCCTCTCAGACTCATCACGCACGGTATATCCATCCTTTTTTTAAAAAATTAAATAAAATAAAAGCACTTGTAATATAAAGCCTTGAAGATGTGGTGAGTTGTTTTGTCTGCAGTGATTCTGAGGCATAACTTGTCTCTATATTGCAATGTTTCCACCAAAAAAGTCAAAAAGTACACTTGGTGATTTAAATTTCAAATCATTATCTCCAAATTTAACAAATTATTTTAGGGATTTAATAGTTGAGTTAATGAAAAAAAACATGCCTTTAGTAAGAGTGAAAGAAAAGAGAATATTTTACTAAGATAAGGAGAAAAAATGAATAGAGATAAACTTTTTTGTTGTTTTTCAGACATTATCATTACTAAATATAACCTGTATACATATTTTGAAGACTTTTTTTGTTGTTGTTTGGATACTGCAATGGACAATAAGTATAATAAAGGTCTACACAGATCTACTCAGAGGGCTCGGTTCATAACAGAATAGGGCATAAAACTACCAGATCAAGTTTGTGACGAAACCAAAACAAAAAAAAAAACCTGGTCCGCTAGTATCTAAGTGTAATATGATATAATATGCAGAAATGAAAGCTAATATGCAGTGGATGAGTACATTTAATCATGTGTGTCTTGGAGTTAACACTACTAATGCCCTCAGAGTAAACGATGCCCCCTGGTTTCTGGAGAGTTTAGTGGCAGATGTTACGCTTGCAGGGCTGGTGAAGGAAGGTGTTTCTGGCGTGGGCTGCGTGGCGGGGGACCTTCTCCCTGGTGAGGTTTTGGCGTTGGATACGGTTGCGGCCCAGATGGCGCCGCTCAATGCGGGCTTTGCTACGCTGGACCCTGGCCACTTGAGTGACCTTGGCCAAAGCTCCAGCCTGGGCAGCTGCTCCACGGGTCACCCGGGTGGGCATAGTGCTGTGGATGACGGCGGCAGCAGCTGGTTCAGCCACTCTGCTGCGGGGAGAGAGAAAAAAAAATGTCAGAATGGGTTGTGCTGATGCTGAAAAAGCAGGTAAAGGTCAAGAGTAGCTAGCATAAAGAGTTCCATTTCTCACCTCACGCTGCTCGCCAGGCTGACAATGCTTTCCTCTCCCACCACAGACAGGTTGCTATTGGAGACCATGGACAAGTTGTTTGAGGAGACGTACACAGACATGCTGGGGTGTTCAATGAGCAGGTCCTCCATCGGGCTGGCCTCTGCTGTGGCTCCCTCTGCAGTGAAACAGGGGGGAGGGGTGACAAACCAGCTCTCATCCATGCAGCCTCTCTCTGCTCTATTGCTACCCCCACACTCACTTCCAGAGCCAGGGGACATTGACGGGGTGGAGGAGGGCGTGGACAGTCTGGCCCGTCTCGGCAGGGTCACAGGTGTAGTGGCACCCAAGTCTGACGGGCTAGTGCTTGGACAAGACAGGGGGTCTGATGCTACAACACCTCGTGCCCGGGCTTTATGTGTCCTACGACGTTTGTGAGGCGCGTGGGTAATGGGGGTCGGGCATTCAGTCCTTGTATGTGTGTCTTGATGATTTGATTGGTTATTGTCTGGAAATGATTGTGCAATCAGTGGGCCTCCCGTCTCATCGTCCGCCTGCATCATGCAGTCAGATTCTTCTGAGCACATGGCAGCGATGAGATGAGACGCCAATACAGACAGATGTTTAAGGTGGGTGGTTGCAAAAATGATGCAAATGTGGTAGATTATCAAAAAGCCATGCGGGGTAAAGGGAGGGGGGGGGCATTTTTAAGGGATCACATACGCACGCGCACACATACCAGTGTGGGGAATGTAAGGGTGTTTAAAAAAATTGGAGGAGGGGAAGAAGAGGGGGTAAGGGAACACAAAACATAAAAGAGTCACATCATTAGTTGTGTTGACCCTCTACGGTTTTGATTATGTCAGTGACATAATGTTTGTCTTGACTTTGCTGAGAGGTACATTAATGTTGCTTTTGATGTTTGGTTGGCTTCTGAACAGGCACCAAAGCAAATTTTCATACTCGGTAATCGCCTTTGTCATGATTGAGATCATAAACAAAGAGGAAAGAGATGTATGTTCACAGAAAACTATGTGTTTCCATCATCTGACAGACAACACTGTTGGTGTGGCAGCCATATAGAGAGAGGAGAGTGTCAGTGTAGTTGTGCCACGCCCTGACTGATTCTTCACCTCACCCCATCATCCCCATTATTACTTCTGCGCTTCAAATGTTAGACATGCAAGAGTATTTCTCAGCAAATACTTTCAACGTAAAAACGCAGTTTCACAATGTCCTAGTTTGGTGTGCCTCTTAATTACCACACCGACCTATTTAAGCCACCACCATGCATGCACTTCCTCTCATTAGACTCACCAGGCAGGTTGACGAGCATCCATCCCTCCTCGTCGGCCTCCGTCACACAGGGGTTGGGTCCCTTCAGCTCAGCCGCCACCTCTTCTACCTCCCCAAACAACAGGTTGCTCAGACGTTGAAACATGACTGCTTTTATGTATTATCAAGTATTGATGACTCAGGTGCTTTTTGTTGTCCACAAAGAAAAAAAAAAGCTGTAGCTGCCTTTTTGAATGTCTTATTTGTGTTTATGTATCGCTTGTTGCTGTTTTAAGCAATTCCTTGTCTGATTTTTGAGCTGTTCTTGTTGTTGTTGTTTTTTTACTCAATTGAAGCCCTTTGCTGGAGTGGACAGGCTTCTCTAGTGCAAATGTAAGGTTTCACTTGGTTTGGAGCAAAGGCCTGGAGAGAGAGAGAGGGAGGGAGAGAGAGGGAGAGAGTGGTTAGTGTCACTAAAAAGATAAGGTGCTTCGCTGTCAGCATTTTCTTAGGACATCTTAAAAAAGAGAAGTGACATATTGGGTTAATTTCCTACTGCTTAGTCAGGATAGGCCTACATTAGATAAGCACAATAAGTGTGCAGTGGGTGTGGTAAGTTATTTCTGACACATTACATGAAGTTGAAACTATTTTTCAACCATTACCTCAAAGCATTTTGACCTGCATTGTAATAACAGGTTGACACAAAACAGAAGCTGGTAAATGTTCCACTAGCTAGACGCTAACTTTGTCTGTCTGTCGTTTGGTGTCAAGCAGGTAAGTCTGTTTATCGTTTTTACACTGACAACAACTGTTTGCTGTGTCCGGGAGCAAAGCTGATGAAAGCCCCCCTAAAGAAAGAAGCTGGGGGCTGGAAAACCAAAACAGTGAGCTAAAAGAAGCTAAAGCTAAAGTTTCACCGACACATATTTGTCCTCTTGTTAATATATAAATAACGACTATAACTATAAGCTTTTAAACTTTCACATAATGACGAGCTAAAGTGTAAAATGCATGCATCAATGGGCTACAGTAGGTGATGATAAATAGCAATGTTTTATGAAGAATTGTATTAAATTAGAAAGAAAGAAGTTGGTGGACAATAGCTGCCCTCCCCTCCCCCGTGATATTTAAAGAACCAATCAGCACGGTCTCAGGACAGATGGACAGGCCTGAGAAGAAGAGGAGGAGGTGAAAGGAGAGGAGGTGATACAAAGACAAAGAAAGCTACAAGTCAAACAAAGTGAGTGTGCACAATGTTAAAATCCAAAGAAGACACAGAGACATTACAACAGAAGGTAGTGAGGCAAAGGACAAGGGCCTGACCTAACTACGAACATGATGATGCAATGTCGAACAGATGTTTGAACAGTCACTGCTTACAAGACAAGCCCCTACATGTTCAAAGACACGTTTTATTTATTTAAACTGTGTGACTGCAGAGGGAAAAATTGACCGAAGGGATCATAGTGCAAGCCTCTGCCAATACTTGTGCAACTTGCAGACACACTTAGAGATAAATCAGTTCCATCTTTTATGCTTTTATTTATATATTAGATTATTTGAATACTAGTTTCAAAGTAGTAGAGGTTTAAACTACATCATTGGCTATTTAAGTCCACAGTCTGTTTGACCCACAGCCTGCACTGTCTTTAATTCCTCTTTGGAAATCCAATAGGTGCTGCTGACATTCAACTATTTGAACAGCTAAATGAGAAGATCGAGATGTGACAGAGGTTAATAATAATGAAGGAGCACTCATTAAAAGGTGAACCAAAGTGTGAGATTTAAATATGGAGCAAAGATACATGGAAGAAGATATGCATGGATGCTTGTCGGGAAGCTGACACTTTCTGTCCTTATTTGGAGGATAACCATAGCCAACAGGAACTGTAGGTAGGTAAAAGGTAAGGTAAAAGACATCCTACATTACAATACACATAACAAGAAAGAAATATGAATAATTCGATAGAGACAACGGGGCTAACAGCTGCAAAAGTATAAGCTTTTTTTCTTTTTTTTTTTTTTTTAAATCATCGCCTACTCAGATATATTTTTTAATACTCCAGATTGTATGAGTTCATTTTGACTCACTTTCTAGGTCATGTGAAAAATCCTATCCGGCAAATTAAATAAAAAGGCCTGTGGTTATTAGATTTTTGGGGATTTTGCAAATGAAATCTAAAAACATACTATGAACTGAGTTTGAACTGAAGTCCATCCTCAGCACTGAGATTGTTTTAATGCATTCCTAGACTAACAGAAACTTAAGTCATGAGACCGTGACCAACAAATCCAGATAAACAAAGTTTTGGTGGCAAAGCCTGAGGCCTGCTTTGCATAAGGTGTGGCAGATCTCCACAAAAAACACACACACATTGAACATGGACTACATGCAGCACCTATACCCTGATAAAACACTTATCAGTTTGGTGGACGAGCAGGTTAATTCAGGGCTATCTGCCGGGTGTACACCTGTTGACATTACTAACAGAGCTCAAATAACCACCACTGATATGACTTATATCCTGGATGAGGCAGTTTATGAATACATAATGCATATGTGTTGATGCAAAGCTATTATATCAGCTATTAAGAGATAAAGTTACATGAAAAGAAAACAGAGGGCTTCTGTAAAGCATACAATGTTGGCATGATATTATGTAAATTTAAGACAGGCTATTCTATTTTAGGATGCATCTGGCTAGGGACAGCAGGTGGAAATAAACCAATTTTATCTCTTTTTCATGTTGATCCTAGAGCAACTTGTCCAATAAACCAATAAATCAATCGGTTAGTTTAATATCTTAACAAGATTAAACCTAAACTACCTGAATATACAGCATACAGCAGAGAAATGCTCCTTAATCTTAATCATTAGGCGCACTGACAGGTCTTATTTGTGTGTGTGTGTGTTTTCTACTTATATATTAATGTAACACTATAAATAAGGTTTTATATGCATGTCTGCACATCATAAAATATGAAAAAGACGTTAAATTATGGCTCTTTTCTTTCTGACATTGGTCTTAAAAAAAAAAAAAAGTAGGAGGAGAACCAGATGGGAGGGGACTCACGAAATAAAAACAAGACGCCTGTGACGTCTCACCCACGTCACTGACGCTGACAGAGAGGCTCCAGTCTATTTGACGACCGGAGGAGAGAAAAAAGGGGAGATCTGAATAGCAAACATAGCAAAAAAAGAAAAAAAAATGAAAGATTTTATGATCCCGTACATTCGACCTACTGATATATCTAATCTACATTTAAAAACACTGAGCCGGAAAAAAAATCCCATGTATGAATGGTTGCTATTGTCGACGGTTGTCGTCTGGAGTTGAAAACCCCACTGACGTTATGAAGGAAAAAAATGCTCACAGCAACAACAGTGTTTACATTTGAAATACATAAAAAATCACCCCGTTAAGTCGGGTGTTGCAAAATAAAACCTCGACCTCTGGCTGTCGACAGACACCGACTGATACCGAGAGGAGACTTTCTCTAGGGTATCCAGGTTAAACATGAATTATCCGTATAAGCTGTACAGCTGAAGGGTCAAAGCAATGACAGTTGTGGCTCAGCGACACTGCACGAAAAGACATCGACTGGAGAGGAAACTGACAATACGGTGGCACTCTTATTTACACAGAATAACATGCAAGTGACTATATATTTGCAGAAAAAAAGCCTCTTTTTTAGCCCACAGGGTCCGCCTCCCAGAAAAAACATCAACATCCGCCATCGACCTGATTCCACATCAGCATTTGGTGCAATTTACCAAGCAACGGCTGCTGGCATCCTGTAATACACACGTATACAGGCTGATGTAATTGATCGGGATATAGGACGTCGAAGAGAGCTAATTAAGCCTTTTGGTTTGGGTTGCTATACAAGCTTTCAAATCTATCCCTGCCCCTTTTGATAATAGGTCACTGCAAAGCGGTCAAAGATAGCTCGCGTAATAAGTCAGCCAGGCAGACAAAGCTGTGTAATTCGTCATGTTGTATGATTTCATGTTTTTGTAGGTTAGCTAAGAGGAATGCAGCCGAGGCAAATGTAGCTTGACACCTCTTGAGACACACACACGCACACACACACACACACACACACACACACACACAGTATCAGATTCAAAAAAAGAAAAATAAATAGCTTACCTGCCTTTGCAATATTATTCAAGTTGTAAACGAGATCTCACACACAGTAGAAACGACAACAATTCTTAAAGCATAGCTTTAGATAGTCTTTTAAGTGAGGTAGTTAAAACACCATTATACAAAAATAAAAGGCTTTCTTCTCAGAAGAAGGGCTTCGTGTAAAAAATATTACACTGATGTTTTCAGATCATAACATCTGCAGCTTCTTTTTTTTTTCTCCTTCTTCCACCTCCTCCCCTCTGTTTTTTCCGCTGCAGATTTTCTTTCTGTTTATTGCTGCCTCCAGCTGATCCTCGGATCAGAATGTAGAGCGTACAAAACAGCTGATTGTGAGATCACAATACACCCGGGCACGCCCCTTTCCACGCCCTCACCAAACAAACCAGCCAATCAGAATATTACACAAGCCACAAGCCGGGCCTCTAGGTAACAGAGTGGGGGCTGGGCGAAGAGGAGGAGAGGGAGAGGAGGGGGGGAGCGAGAGAGCTGTCAACCTGCACCCAGATGGAAAGGGTGACTTCACCCAGAGACTGATCCGTGATCTGCTTCTACTTCCACCATCCCTGCTGTATGGAGCCAAGGCATGGGGGATGGTAAGCTGATCCTGGGTCTGTGCACACATAACTCCAAATACAAACCTCCTATTTGACAGGAAGAAGATGAAGATCTGTTGACAGCAAAAGTGATTAAATTGTCAACTTGGTGCTTAATTCAATAAATGCACCTACAGGCAGGACAAAGAGAACAGAGTTGCTGAAAACTGTTGTTGCAACTTGCTTGTTATATAAACTCCTGAATATACTTTGGACCGCCGCAGACTTTGCTCTTTCTTATCCATATCTTTGTGTTACTTTGTGGATAGTTAAATGTTAAACTGCACCATTTAATATTAATGCAACATTATGTCCAACATGAATGATTCAAGGTAACTTCCCCTTGCTGTGTTCTCTTGTGGCAGCTCTATAAAATTAATCATTTACTTCGTTCATGCCAGCCTTGAATATTCATATTAATAAATAGTCCTACTTTACACACCGTATTAGCTTATTCAGTGATGTTACTTTAAATTTCATTTGTAAACAGACCTCTCTACCCTCCCCCTCAATATCCATCTATTCACTCCGCCTTAGAGGAGAGACATCCACCTGCCACTCAATATACACCAGCCAATCAGATGTGCTTTTTCTGAATGCAGCATTTGTGTAACCAATCAGCTGTGGGGAGCGTTTGAATCCCCCACCCCCCTAGTGGTCATTATTTCACCCTGCAGTCTTTGAGACTATGCACTGCCTTTTATTACTGCAGATTGTGCAAACTGGCGACTCTTGATGTGTGTGTGCTTATGCATGCTTGCGTGTCTTTAGGTGAGAGGTTATCTTGTGGTGTGTTTGGATCAAGTCTGTTGAGTAGTCTGCATAACCCTCAAGTGTATTTAACGGTGTTTATAGCCCATAGTCGCAGCTTCTAGCGTTCATACATACATATATGAACAAGTGTGTGTGGCATGTTTATGCTCACATGCATGTCAGCATGTGCAAGCATGCTGCCAGGGCTTATTGTGGATGAGGGAATTCTTCTAGTAAAGCTGCAAACACACCACACTATTTATAGTCTAATTATCTCCAAAGTACAGCCATGACGGCTGAGTTTCAAGATGTTTCAGGATCGTCACACTCGTCTGCACAAAAGTGCAGGACTCTCAGTCATCACCGTGTACTGTACGAGGGTCTTGAATTCCTATGTCCTCGCTGCCAAATTAATCTCATATCAGAATAAGTGAGAATAATCCTGTAGTTTGACCTGTTAAAAATCTGAACTGTAGCGTGTTTATTTTGTGTGATGGTATCCTGGTGAATCCACATTTATTTTCTCATGCCAACACAGATTCTGTGCTGTTTTTGTGTACTGTCTACAGATGGTAGAATACCCATACTGTACACCAAGTTTCAATGAAGTTATGAGTAGAGACACCTGGTGTTTACCCCAGCATTCGGCAGTGAACTGTGAAATACAGTGTTTTGTTTCAGGATTGCTCTCAGTTTCCAGTATGTCCTGTCATGTTTCATGTGAATGTACATCTGAGTAATCAGGCTGGACTGGATGCCTTGAACTCAAACTGAAAACAAATGAACTACACCTAACAGATTTGTGTCTTCAGAAGTCTCATACAGACTCCTCGGGAAATGACTTGCTCTGCCGTAGACTTTGACATGTCGTTACCACGGTGGTGTGAGGTGATAGCAGGAGTCCAGCACAGCGTAAGCTTTCTAAAGGCACGATGATAAGGTTTCGGCCTATACAGTTACCAGGTGCTAGGCAACTCACACACACACATACACACACACACACATGCACAAGTACAAGTATTCACCCTGTGGTGATGATGATATCCAAACCTTGGTAACACAGTGAACACAAACATTTAGATGAACGTGAACATGTGCATCTGTGCTTGTGTTAATGTTTGTGTTCTCAAACTAATCAGAGGAAAGCACAGGCCTGGAGGAACTTGTTAAGTCATGTTCATGGAGAATGTATTGCTGTGTCAGTAGATATCATACACAGTGAATACAAAATGACATTTTTAGTATTTGTCCTTTAGTGGATGCTCTCACAACCGCATCCTTTATAACAACTGGGGGCTGAATAAACCGCTCAAGGACACAGACAAGAGGTTATACATTGTTTTCCTTGTTTTTTTTCCCCCTTTATCCATGCCAGAGCTTTCACTGAAGTTGCCTGGCTTCACAGGATTCCCACAGTCTCCCAAGCCGGTTGGAGAAATAGGTGAAAGGTCACAGCAATGCCTCCCTCTCTCTCTCTCTCTCTCTCTCTCACTGCATGTGTTAATGTTCATGAATGTGACATGCAGCTCTTGTTTAACAGCATGCCTGTCCTTCCTTGTCCCAGCTAGCACACATAACTGAGGAATGTGTGTAAAGGCTGACTGTTTCTATTTTGTTTGTGGTTAAAGACAGAGGTGTGGCGATGGACTTGTTGACCCAGAAGTCCGGCTTGTAGTGCGTGTTGACGCTTGAAACAGGCCGCAAAGTAGTTTCTTTGTGAGAAGCTATTTGATTTGACACTTTAACGCTATCTTGAATTGGGACAGAACAGATCCCGAGGGGACAAGATGTGTAAGTAGAAGACAAACATACTCAAACACTCAAAGTTCACAGGGGAACTTTGTGTTTGTTTATGTTTTCTTTACCAAAATCTTCTGACTTAGGTTTCTGTGTTTGATTGTCACGCAAGACTATGTCTGTGGGGATGCATTTTAAAAAGATAAACTTTGGAAACATGGAAAGGAGCACAGATTAGCAATGGTGTTTTTACTCTTCTCACTCCTTCTTTCTCACTTCACATTATATAGGCTGACAGGCAGGATTTTGTTGATAATGTACTTCAAATTTCTTTAAGTGACTTCTCATTTGATCTTTTGACTGTCTTCCCATGTGCTCTGCAGCCTGTATTTTTGGTGCCTCTCTTCTCTTCTCGTGCTCTCACCATGATCTGCTCTTGTATACTGGCTGCTGGAAGATGATAAGAAGGCAGCCCCAGAAGATAGTAGGTCAGACCTTCTTCCTACGTTAACGCTACCATACACGTGACACTGGGGGAGTTTAATTGCAATACTGATTAAAGTTTGTAGAGAACATAGTTTTTAATTTTTTAAGAGTTAAAAGATGATTTGTCTGTGGAGGTAAAGGAGGGGAGTCATTAGCTTCCTGTACCATGAGGACCAGAAACAGGAGGAAACAGCAAGCCTGGTACAAAGCAACGCTTAAAATATGTAATATAACCATTGAACAGACCATCTAAATGATCACAATTCATGCTGATGTGGTCGGTGTGGACCAAATATGAAAACTACAGGTTGTGGCTTTACAGGGAGTTATGTGCTAGAACTTTCTCTCTGGGTCATTGACTTCCTGGAATCTTATCATCAGTCTGAGGCTTGCAGGCCACACATGGAGACGGAGTTGTCACTGCACCTGGCGGTGCTAGGCTAGCTGTTTCCCTCTGTTTCCAGTTTTTATGCTAAGCTAAGATAATTGTTCACAGTTAATAGTCCATAGTTAATACACAACATGACAGCGCTCTTAATCTTGTCATCTTAGCAAGAAAGTACCACTGCTATAGGGACTAATATCTGCATCTACATCAACATCCCGACGCAGGTGGGACAACCCGAACATGCTAAATATCCAGATTTCTAAATCTCGTGGAAAAAATAATCTCATGGAAAAAATAACATCTGTCGAAAGTTCAGCAGTCAGTTCTTGTAGCTGTTCCCATATATGAGCCTTTAATGCTGCAAGCCCTTGATGTTTGGTCAAAGTGTATTCATGTGTGCAGCAGTAGCCTTGAGCACAGTAAAGGTTCCCAAGACTCATGCTAGAAGGACGCGTTTTTTCACATGAACAGAGCCTGAGGATGGACAGAGGTTTTAGAAGACTGTTACTATGAACTTTTTGAATAAATAATGACCAGTGAGTGCAGACAATATGAAATGACCTCCAATGTAATGACATAAAACTTGGGGTGTTTATTGGTCAACAGGACATTTTATAGGTGTGACGTATCTGGCAAAGCAATACATATGTAACAGTTATTGCATTCAACGTTTGAGGTTTGCTATTCATTCACATATATGGATAGCAATGTGACTCGTCTGGTAGACTAAGGTTCTTTGTGTATAACTAAACCCTCAAACCACTTTTTCAGATTAAAAACAATGTGAATGGGTATTTAAATGCAGCTACCTCGCTATACTTGTTGAAACTTGGGTATTGCATTTGAATTTTGCTAGATTAATTCACTGATTAGTCCATTGACAGGAAATTAATCTATTTAGATAATTAATTATTTGTTTTAAGACATATTTCAAGGTTTCAGCTTCTCAGATTTGATCAATTTATTTGTTTTGCATTAAATCCAATACTTCTGGATTTTGGACTCTTGATTGGAACAAAACAAGCTGTTTGAATATGTCAAATTGCATTTTAGGAAATTGCAATAACCATCTTTGCTCTTTTGCTGTGATATTTTCTAGACCAAATAATTAATCCATGAACTGAGAAAATAATCTGCAGATTAAACTAGTATTAAAACTACTTCCATCTTGACCAGCTGCAGCAATTAAATCAATGTAAACAATTTAATAATCCATCCATCCATTCATCCATTTTCCATAAGCGCTCATCCTCATCAGAGTAGTGGGCAATTTCATAATGTTATATAAAATTATCACTCACAGGGCCCATTTTTATGCTTGATGAGTACTTTCACATTTCAAAGCCATCCACTTCTGGCACTGTCCACCACGTCTGTCTGGACGTCTGTGGCCTCAGATAAAGAATTTCTTTCTGCATCTCATATTGCATACAGCCTGTCTGTACATGCTGCCCTCAACAGCACTTGACAGTCCCAAGATAACCCCAGCTCCACACACATAACACTTGTCTACTATTCCTTACTCAGCACAGGCTCAACATGGTGGGTTCCTGTCACCAATCCAAATTCACACAGCAACAACAACAACAACGGCAGAGATGTTAATAACCCAGCGGTCGCTCCCTCTTCCTGGGAGACCCCTCCGCAGCCCGGTGCGTTTCTTTCTGCAGGCAGAGAGGTTAGGTGTTTGTCTCACCCTTTCTCTCTTTATTCCCTCTTTCAGCTCTCCTAAAGCCCTCATGCCATGCATGCATCCCATGGGACTGTCCCTACAAGGCTTAAGCAAACAGGGCCTGGAAGTGGTGTCCTTGGCAAGGGTATGCTGATAAACACAGCAGAAGTGAGGACAGGCTGTGCTCTTCAGAGGGGGATGACAGCGCCTCATCCACATCCATGGAAGATGAAACATAACAGGGAGATGTTACCTTGGCTTCTGAAAAAAACAGCCAACTTTGGAAATATGTTGTCTTTCATAACATGTGTCCACATCCTCACCAATTTGTCCGTTCCCCTGCAAGTTAGCGTGGGAAGAAGAAGAGCCCCTTGCTCAGATGTGTACCCTGACTGAAACCAAAACATGACCTGTAGGCTAAAAATAGCACATAGCAAGGATTAAATCAAAGAAGAAGAAGAAAAAAACAGAAGATATAAATACAGCAGCTTTTTTTCCCCCATTCATTTACTCACGCTGACGTCAATTGAGTTCACGTGTTTACAAACAGCCACTATAAACAGCTCGGAGTCTCCAGAGGTGGGTCACTTTGGGCCTTTTTTTAACCAGTTCAGAAATGCCACTGACAGCCTGACACCACTGAACCTGAACGCACAGAAAAAATACGGTGCACAGGGCTGGGTCAATGGTCACCGAGGGTATAGTTGTAACCTTATGTTACATAACTTGCCTTGCCTTACTTAGAACAAAAACATCACACAGCTCTGACTCCTATTACAGCTGGTGTCTTTATATACCTACTATGATGGCCAGGTTTACCAGTAGGGGATGTAGCTCAGTGGTAGAGCGCGTGCTTTGCATGTACGAGGCCCCGGGTTCAATCCCCGGCGTCTCCACTGGCTTTTTTTCACTTTCTCGTCGTTTATTTATGCTGTCATATAAATAAATATTAGATGAAGTTTTGTTAACCGTGCGATCTGTTTTGATTCACTTGTGATTCGTTTGTGCTGCTGTTGGTCTTGGCCAGCGCTCCCTTGAAAAACGCATTTTTAATCTCAACTGGCAACTTTCCCGGTTAAATAAAATAAAATCTAACACACTAAAACTCACTCGAGCGTGTGAGTTTTATTAAAAGATAAAGTGTTTACTGGGGTTTTATCAATTGTTTGTTTAATCGGTGAACTGCTCCAAAAATCTGTTTAAGTTTGTCCGAGAATGTGAATTATGACAGAATTTTTAAAAAGAGAGAGAAAAAGTTATGTACAATACAGTAACACACTGCAGTGTAAGTAGTATCAGAGAGATCATGTGAATACAGAACAGAATAGAAAATATGGACATTGTAAACATTACAAGAGAGCTCCAGGAGTTATGTATTGTATGTTTTGTTGTGTACGGATATGTTTATATGTATTAAGACTATACATGTCCTATATACAGTTCAATAAATATGCTTATATTAGTATAAATCTGAGCTCAAAGGTCCATTTGCAAAGTTTATTATACTGTTGCCAAAGAATAAGAATACACTTCCATACTCAAATGTTTATAGTGAGCTTTATAGCTTTATATGTTTACACAGAAGGCCACATATACAGACGTTGTAGTGCTCCTGGGAGGAAATCATTCCATTGTTTTGTTTGTGTTAATGGTGTTGCATGCATGTCATGTGTATGATGAATGATTGATTTTAAAATGTTATGGACTGAACTCATTTAAAACTAAACTTGATCTTTACATTGACTTTTTGACTGCCACAGACACCCAGCCTGCAGTGAAGATGTTTAAATCAGAGGCTGCTGTCAAACAAAGGAATGAGAAGACCCCGAGGGGTGACGCTCATTTTTGGAATTAGGTAAAAACCTAACCTAGAAAAAAAAGTCTGACATAGATTAATGTCATCTGCTTTTAGCAAGTTAGTCAAGGCCGGTTGTCCAGCAGGACACTCTATCTGCCATGAAACAAGACCAGTCTGAGGGTCAAACCCTCACATGCACTATATTCAGGTCCCTGTAACTGCTTAACCCACATACTATATGTCTACACATTATGACCTAAAGTACTCCCTTTACATAATTCTCAAATATCTATTCCCAGGTGTCAAGTTAACATTCCTGATGGACATGTACATGGACTGTACATTGGCTGAATTGCATTATCTGTGCAACAGACGTCCCAGTTTGCTTTCTAAGGAATATAAAAGACCCCAAAAATCAGTGAAGATGTTGGACCCAAGAGGTGCCAAAGTTTAAGTGAAATATTAGCTTAAATGTAATTAGGTTATGTTAGGTTTCCACATAAATGCTTTATAGAAGTATAAAGAAATGTGATTCCCTTGAAACAAACAAACAAAAGAACGAAACAAAACAGGCCTAGTGGATTCATCGCTGTGGATCCATTGCTGTGCATCACCCTGTCATTAGTATTTTGTTTTGCTCAACCTGATGGTCTTGTTGCTGAGTCATCAGACAAGACAGGCCGACCGGTCGCCTCGAGCTGGATTACAGGAAACTTTTACACATTACATGAACTTTTCCAGTTTCAGGGCTGAGGTCAACACACACACACACACACACACACACATTCCTCAGTGTCTTGACTCTTTGATTTAGCCGTTTGTGCATAAGTGTGTTTTTTGACAACAGACCAGCCATTTTGACAAGAAATGAGGTCCTGGTCAAACAGAGTCAGGGTGCTGCTGTGATGCGTGTTGGCTCACTTGAAAGTTTCTTTTGGAATAAATGTAATGGAATCTTACTTATTGGCAACCTGTGTTTACCCTATTTCATGTCAATATACGTAACTACTGTAAAAAAAAAGGTCTGCTGCATGAGTGCAGAGTAATATTATATGTTATATGATCATGTTCACCAAAATGCTGTATATTTATGCAATCAAGATGGTACTAAATCTAATTTATGATTAAACCACTGACCTGGAAACTTCATTGACATTGTCGTTATTGGTCTTTGACTGCCCCCTTGTGGTTCATGTCCAAATAGTTTCTCTGAAGATCAGTTCAATAATGTGAACAATAGGTGGAGCCACTTCATGCTCTTCTTGTTTCTTGGCCCGAAGTGATCCTGTCAGACTGGAGACTTGGAAACTGTGAATTAATCAGTAGTCTCTACAAAGAAGTGATGATTTTAAGAAAATGCTCAAAGTCTGGATTCTTGTCTGTCCATAAAGTGATTTTACATGTCTAGCCTTCTTTTCCCATTGATTCTCCTTAAGTTACTTTCACTTTACTTTAATTAAGTTATTAATCCTCATTATTACTTTCCTTTTTTTTTCGCACTGCCATTTTAAAATAGTTTCTGTATGTGTAATCCTGTTGTAATGTTTCTATTTTAAGTTTCTTAATTTCTGGCATGTTAAGTTATTAATAGGTTAAGAGTTGTTGGTACAAGAAACCTTGATGCCATTACAGGGTTACAGCAGTGGTCCACAATAAAATAAAAAGAAAACACGTCACAGGACGACTTTATTAATCTAATCAATGTAAGTCTACATTGTAGTAACTCTTAGTTATCAATATTTCAAACAATTGTTCTCTAAACTATGTAAGTAAATATTTAAGAAACAAAAGAAATGTTTAACATACAAACATAATATAATTTGTATGGCACCTTTTAAACAACTAAGATAGCACAAGGGAATATATAAGATGATTTAACACTTAATGTCTCACAGTTCTAGTAGTAACTTGTACCTAAGTGACCAGCACTAACTTCTGTGTAAGTGTTCATGTGGTCTGGTCAAAAAGCGTTAATTTCCCCCTGAACATAAACAACTGACCATTAGATGACCTTTAACGGTGCCATATATTACATCAAAGGATGCCTATGTGGTTGGACTGCTGTGTCTGCCTGCTGTCCAGATAAGGTTGGACACGCACACACACACACACACATTTAGCCAAATTCCAACTTGGAAGATTTTGGATGTTGGTGCGTCAGTGATAGAGAGGCAAGATGAAGACAAAAGGACTTTATAATTGTGTGTTTTGTGTAATAAAAATACACCGCGCATGTTTCAACAGTCTGTATTCTGAGCTATAATCGTCTTTCAGCACCTCATATAAAGATAGTAAACGTTTCCATCTGTTTCCATCTGAGAGAGATATGAGAGTGTGTTTGCCATGTAACTCTATCACTTGTCTGGTCAAATGTTTGTTTAGACCATCATGCAGCTCTGCTCCAAATGAAAACCATTTGTTATTAATTATCAAGTGGTGAAAGATGAATTAAAAGCACAGGTGTATTTGATCAATAGTTTAGTCCCCCTTGTGTGTACACATGCTGCAGAGGCGCATGCAGAACACCTTCTCTTTTCAGACTAGACTACAGCACAGGAGACACGGCAAAAAGAAATGATGCTCCAGAGTACAGGATGGATCACGAATTCTACGTTCGCAACAGAAAAAAATCAAAATTGTCTGTTTTATTTCAACAATTTCAACTCTCTTGTTCATTACAACATCAAAATAATTCACCGTCAGTCCACACTCTACAAACTTCTCAGACCTCATGTTGTTTTGAAAACTCACATGTCAACATGCTGATTGCAACAAATGTTCTTATGGTAACAGTTGTTCAACTCAATGAAAATTGTATTGCAGAGATTGTGACCAGCATGCACCAAAACACCGGGATAAGTTCCTTGTTTGTGAAAACCCACTTAATAATAAATCTGTTTCTCTGAGTACAGTTTTGAGGTACTTGTACTGGTTAACTCCACTCCAGCATTTCTAGTGTGGTAAAAGCAACATTTACTTGAGTAAAGAATCTGACAAAAGACATGGATAGGATAAACAGTATATTTGAAGTATAAGACGTCTACATTGACCTGAACTGGGGGCATCAGGGATAAATTCTTGCTGTCAATAAGAATATATAAGAATATATAAAATATATTCTGACATTTTTGTTTTACACACTGTTGTGTAACCCATTACGCTGTTAAGTTTTTGATTGCAAAACATCTGATCTACTCTAGAAACCACACGGAGATGCAGAAAACAGAGAGACCGCAATGATGGATTTTCACTAAAACATGTGAGTGTTTGTGTCTAATGGCGAGACTTCAGCAGTGAGTGTTTACAGACCACAGAGCGGGCGTGCGTGTGTGTATGTGGGACTGTGTGTCCATACGACCAGCTCTGCATTCCAGTGGGATAATCTTATCTCCCTCCTGCTGGGCTTATGGACCTCTGAACCTGTAGGGTAACACTCACACATGCACACACATATACCAATATAAACAAACAAAAAAACATGCAGTGGTAAATGAGCGTGCACACTACAAATACTCGGACAATACAAGCTTGATTTTTTTTTTGTTGAGTTGAAGGTTAAACAGGACAGATAACACATCTACTGGAACGATCTTTAACGTACAGACCGTGTTCTGTCACTAAACACACCTCAAACAGGACATCTTCAAACCAAAGTAGACATTTTCCAAACTGGTTCCACTTGAAAAGACAAAAATGCACAATGGCTTTGAGTGTGGCGCAGATTATAATCACAGACTACTCCGTTTTCTTTCTGATTCAACTAGAGCATCATCATATTGCCACATCCACCCCCTGACTGACATCTTGGGAGATCTACTGTATCCTTTGAATAATCAAATGGACAAAGAGAACTTGATTTACTTGTGCTGCTGTTGTGCTTCAGGGTCAGTCTGGAAAAACATCAAATGGAAATGTGCTGGAGTGATCGTTACCTGTCGTCTGAATGTGCTCAATGGTAACAAAGCACCTGATTGTTCAAAGGCTATCAACGGGGGTTTTTAAAATGTAAAACGTGGCTTTAAGCTGCACTTGTGGACTTGGCACTTGAGCAACAAGTATTTGTACAATCACAATAGGTGTTTGGGAGTTGGCTTCTTTTCACAAACATGAAACAGGACACTGGAGTACAATATGATCAACATCCACTCAGACTTGGCATGAGATACATTCAGAAATACAAATACTAGAAAAAGCAACATCAACGTCAACTCCATTAAAAAAGGGTAGTTATTATTTTTGCTGAAGTTTGATTACAGACATTACAGTGATACCGTAGTTTATGATGTTTTCTATAGTTAATCGTGTTAATTTCCACATCTAATCTAATCCAGAAGAAAATGTTGTGATGTTCGAGTACCAACAGGGTCAGCTCTAGGGTCAGTGGAGATCAAGGGCCCTGAAATCTTTGACTATGCCTGTGGTCATGTCTTACTGATAAATATTACAATATAGTCCTAAAGTGGTATATGAATCAACATATGTTATTATTCTTACTTTATAAACTGCCAATAAAACTGTTATTACATTATTTCAAAACTGAGTAAACTGTCAAAGAAACAACCCAGTTAACAAATTAGCACAAAGCTATATTGTAAACAATAATATGTAATCTGATTTAATTGCAATTTCTTTATGACAAGCATCACAAAATGCTCCATCCATTCGGAAATAAATCACCACTCTGTTTTTATAAATGAATGCTATTCTTTGTATTATGGCACACCTGTGGTAATAAAATTATCATTACCAGAAGAACTTGAGGTATCATCTTTGTCACTCCATGCATTATTTTTCCTTTTCAAAACACAGAGACTCCATTACCCACAATGCAACGTGACCACCAACAGTTCAGCTCGCAGTTTGGGTGTGTTAGGCTAGTAGTTATGTGTTATGTTCATTTTATGTGACAAAAACACGACAAGGTTGTGATAAGCAAGAGGTAATTTACTCTTAAAGCGACGATGTTTGCATTTTAGTATGAAAAATAAAAGAGGCTGAATGAGGACAATGTACCTATTTTGTATTAAAAAAAACTTTTGGCAATGTGGATGAAAAGCTTTAATCATGAATTGCAGTTCCCTGTTTTTTTTTTTTTTTTTTTTAAGGCATCCACTATTAATTTCAGAGAACCACATTCCTTCTGGCAATGGATTATCTGACTTCAACTGTGTTGCTGTATTTTTTTTGGCATTAGTTGCCCAAGATTAGACAGAATGAATATTTCTCTTCTGCATTATTTTACGTCTGAAGAGGTTTGAGCCTCTGTGGGAACACCGGCTAGTTCATCCCCGAGGCCAGAGAGGAGGGAACATCTGTTCTGAGCAGCAAACTTTCCATGTCTTCACCTCCTCTGTGTGTCATGAGGTCACTCTAAAAAACCCTGTTGTAACACAAACTGTCTGCAGTCAGGTCTGCAGACAAACTGCTCTCCTCCCAAGAGCAAATCCCACAGTGTGTAATCAGCTGTTTCCCTCTTACAGCCTCCTACACTGTGTCAGGTGGATATTTCATTTAGCCATTTTTCACTCTGCTTGTGTGAGTGTGAATTAATACAAAACATGCCACTAATCTAAATACTGGTTTTCTTTATCATATTAAGCCAAGCTCTCTGACACCGTTTGTACTCTCGGAGTCATCCTCAGCAGCAGACCCACAACCTCAGATTACTTTCACGTGTGTCTTTGCTATTTGCTTTTTGTTTTTACTGCTGTCCTGCCCTCGTGACCTCCAGTCTACGTGGCGTCGGCGTCAACAAGTGCTGGAACGACGTGTGAACTTTTGGGCATGCCGTGACAATGGCGCCTTTAGACAGGTGCATACACACCCCCCCCTCATCACCCACCACCACCACCACCACTCACCCTGCCACCGTGGAGCTTTTTGATTCTTTGCAATGCTAAACAGGAGTGCTAAAGACTGTGACATTCCTGCGTAATGTCCGGCACCTGATTTTCAGACTCACGGGGTGTGTGCACCAACAGGAGCCGAATATTACACACACACACACACACACACCAAACACTGTAAAGTGAAGAAGGCCTCAGGTCATAACATCATGTCATGTTATAAAATAAGTCATTTAGTTCGTCAGTGCAGAATTATCATGAATTCAATAATAATGAAAAACGTTATTCTATGGCACAATTCAGGCATATATTTCAACAGTGCTTTCAATAAAAAAACAATGATACAAAATGCAAATAATGGTGAACTACAATAAAATTAGGATAAACGCGTATAAAATATAAAGATAAAATAGTAACAACAATAAGATAAAAAAGACAATTTCAAGGGGACAGGATTAAAAAAAAAATCTCAATTTATTCTTGGTGTAATGCATCCTGCCTAATCGACTTAAGACATTTTCATACATCTAAATTATACAAAGAAGCGTCCAGATTTTAGATTTTTTTGAGAGTGGAAGCTGCTTTCAATTACGCACACACTTTGACGCACGATTACGCATGCGAGAAAATCAAGGAGAAACCACGTGAAAGCCATTTCCTCCCGGGGCATTATCCCGTGTTGCTGCATTTCATGCCACCTAAAGGCACATGGTTTAATTGGACCCTGTCTGGGTTAACACCATCGCATTGTCCCTCTCAGCTCGGTTAATTTTACCTCAGATCGTGCTGAGAGCAAGCTGGGGAACAGTGGCTCTTTTATCTAAAACGGTCTTATAACCCGCAGAGAAGCAGAGAAAGAGATATGCGTTCAGGATGAACCGGGTGCCTTATGTTTTGTGTTGGGAGCAAAAGAGAACAGAGCGTTTGTCTCCTGTTACTTCTCGAAATGTCTCCACCTCACCAGGGTGCGTAAAAAGCCCCGAGGGACGGACACGCAAAAGTGGCATCATAAAAGGTCACTAATTTAGCAGGGGATGTGCCTAAATGTGCTTAAACTAAAATGCACAAGAGATGAGATTCATCCTGTTAGAGGGCGGTCAAATTTAATCATAGAGTCAATTAACTCGGGGAAACACGGCTGCACATTTTTGTCGAAGTGAGCTTCCATCAAATGTACTCGTTTATGCACATTTTTAGAAATATTCTAGTATGTGTGTGTAGAAATGTACAGAAGGTTTTCATATAATCTAACTTCTGGCACAGACAGATAATTTATGATCCGACAGAGGACGCTCCAGCCTCAGTTTGCTGTGGCACACTTTGTAAAGGAATGGACAATCAAGTGATGTAGAAGATGTATGAAATATTTTCAAAAAAATCCAGATTGATTTTCTTTTTTTGAGTTTTGCATCCATTGCTGCCTCTTTTCCTGCCCCACACTGAAAATCATTCTTGTGCACATTTAACACCGTTAAAGTTCAGAAAACATCTTGTGCAAATTTCGCTTTGAATTGCAAAGTCATGCGTTCACATTTAATGACAACATATGCATGTCTTTGTGTAAAGAGTGAGCCATTAGAGCCGTGAAATGCACAATTAGATTTGCGCTTTGCTACAGCTTTTGGCACACTGGGCACCTGTGGTGAATAGGGCTGGTGGCGCCCTGACAACACGGGGTGTGTCTTTGGGCGGAGATCTGCCCACCCACCCCGCTGCTTCTCCCCTCTGGTACTATATGAGGACGCAACTTCACGATTCGTCAACAAGATACATTCGACAGCGGTAGTGGTCCTGTTGATCTTTCCAGGCATTTTCGCTCCGACCGACTGGAATCTGCTGCTATCCGAGGGACAGATCTGTGTACCTGAGCGCACTCCGCCGTGGGAATTACTATTATTTTGTAATTTAACGGAGAAGCCAGACATCAACATGCCTCGGTCATTCCTTGTCAAGAAGTATTATTCCAGCAAGAAGCCGTACTACAGGGAGAACCAACTGGAGAGCCAAAGTGGTACGTTTTTTTTTTCTTCTCACTGATTGACTGAATTTGATGCATGTGTGAATTTTATTTGTCGTGCTGAGTGAATCACAGTCAGGCAGTCATGAAAATAAAGCTTTATCGTGTTACCTTCAGGTGCAGAGCAAACTCATGTGGCAGATTAGTTTGCATGTGCAAAGCACAATGTTTCTGGTCACCTGGCAAATTTGCTAATGGAAACGTTAGCTGGATCAGGGTTCTGTTGAATACAGGCTGTAACAAGACCCCAAGAATGAAAACAAGTTTAGTGCTTTATTAGATTATCTGTCCATTTTAGTGACAATGCACCTGACTTCCTTTCTTCTGTGTTGCCAGCTTTTGTCCCAGAAAGCTTTCCACGGGCCGAGCTTCCAACTTCCAACAACAGCTCTGCCCTGACCTGCTACCCCACCACCCAATTCTTCAGCAGCGCTGACACCCTGCCCGCACCTCTTTCCCCGATCACGCCAGCGTCTCTGTCCCCTTCACCACTTGGCCCTCTGGACCTCAGCAGTTCTCCCTCCAGCAGCAGCGGCAGTGAGGAAGAAGAGGACGGTGGTCGTACTTCAGATCCTCCCAGCCCAGACATCATCCAGCATATCTACCACTGTCTGCACTGCAGTAACAGTTACACCAGCCTCTCAGCACTGTCCCACCACCAGCTCTCACACTGTGCTCCACTGCAGCAGACACCTTCCCTTCCAGCTGAAGTCCCCGTACGCCCGGCCTTCCACTGCAAACACTGTCCTAAGGAATACACCAGCCTGGGAGCCCTAAAGATGCACATTCGCTCACACACTCTACCCTGTGTATGTCCAACCTGCGGCAAGGCCTTCTCCAGACCATGGCTGCTCAGAGGACACATCCGCACACACACAGGTATGCATCAAAAACAGCTTTTCTTCACATTGGTATGTCAGAGTGGTCACAGTGATTTCCAAGCTCCGCTGGCTTGCAAATGTAACCGCTGGTTGCACCTTGTGCTCATTGATATTCATTGATGTCTCCTGATGTGTGAGCAAATGTTATTGCTTAGCATGGCACAATCTAATCTCAGCCTCACAATGATTGCGCATGAAAAAAGCCAATCTGCATTAACTAAGTTAGGGTAGTGTTCCTCCTCTTTTGTTTGTTATCTGTTGATCATTTAAAAAACAATGACCGGAGGACAGACCTTTTGGCCTGTGAATGAAGCGTTTTCCTGATGCTAACTTTTTTTTTTTCTTTCTCTTTTTCTCAGGTGAGCGCCCCTTCGCATGTCAACACTGTAACCGGGCCTTTGCTGATCGCTCCAACCTGCGGGCCCACCTGCAGACCCACTCAGAAGTGAAGAAGTACCAGTGTGGCTCCTGTGCACGGACCTTCAGCCGCATGTCCCTGCTGCACAAACACAATGCCTCTGGCTGCTGCCCAGCTTCATAGACTCACATTCCCTGAACTGCTCTCATGAGCCAATTAAAGCTGCTTGCTGGTTGGGTTCCCCCCTCTGATTAGAGCCAATATACCCAGAGGACACTGGACACATTGGTGCCAGCTCACCGCTAAGCCACGATGGGACAGAAAACTGCTTTTATGAAACAACTTCTTAAGTGCCTTAAATTTTTCAGGACTTAATGTAGATTTTTTTTCAGGTCCTATTGGTATCCGCAGCACATTTTTGCTGCGTCTTGTCAACTGTGTGTGTGTGTGTGATTCGAGGGCAGCTGGACATGCAGTTAATTCCCAGGAAACTCCATCGGTGCCGGCCGGTCCGGGACTCTGGCCATGTTGCAGCTGCTTGGGTGTGTTTGTGTCTGTATGTGGGGATGTCATTCCTCACCATACTATACATACATGGCGTGTGTGTGTGTGTGTTCATATGAGCAAGTGTGTGTTGAGACAGCTGCCCGTGTATGGCGTACTGTGGAGGCAGGGCGCTGAGAGACGCGTTAGCTGTGACCTCAACGACAGGTGACCCTCCGCTTGCCCCTTCTCATGCCACTCTCATTGTGTGTTATGGGACATTAAAGGACCACTTAAACTTGACCAAAAAAAAAAAATACAACTTGCCTTCACCAATATTGTCATTTTACAGTGTAGATGACATTTATTTTGAAGCAAATTTTGTCAGTTTTTATGAACCAGTTTGTTGAACTGAAATTGGAATATTGTGCCTTTTTCCTGCCACATGTAAATAAAAGCTTTGTTTAAAAAAAAAAAATCTGCTGTGGACCTGCTTATGCGTATTAATTAGTATTTCAACAGGTATTGTATTAACTCTAAATGAATTCATCAGGACAGACATGACAGTTTCTGAATGGGAAGATAGAACTGTGCCTGTGTGTGTTAGGAGGCGCGGGTTTGTGCAATGTTGAGTGATACGGGGAACACCTGCACACACCTGCCAGCCTGTCAGCGCACACACACATGCAGGCAACACATGTCAAAGACGTGAGGAGGGGGGCCGAGTTGCACAGAGTAATGGCAAGGAAGGAGAAAAAAAGAAGATGCCCGCTCCTCCCAAGGGCCAGAGTGGGTGAATACTATAGAAGAAAGTCAGTGTGAAATTAGCTGAGTGTGGGAATCCCACTGACCCACTTCCTGCTGCAGGAATGGCCACAGATGGAAGCTGAAAACTTAGGCTCAAGACCAACACATACACCCCAGAGAGTCAGGCTCCGGACAGCGCAGACAGAACCTCAGGATTGCTCAGTCGGTTCAAGCCATCTGCTCAGTAATGGTTAAACTCTGGTTACCTTGTAGGAACTTTTAGAGGAAGTCTGTGCTTATGAGTCCAGCTGAGGGTGCACATATGGCAGCAATGTGTCTACAATCCCTGCTGCCCTCCTGACCCACACACACTGACGCCAGCATGTCTTAGTGAGGTAACAACACGCTTCCTCCAGTGTTGAGAGGTGGATGTGAGGGAGGGAAGGTGGAGGGGGACTCTCAAAAAGCCTGGGATCAGATTGCATGACTTAGCTTGCCCAATGTAAACAGCACCCAAAAGACTGCATGCATGCACAAGCACATGTGCACGCTCTCAGCCACACACACACACGCACGCATGCACGCACACACACATATACAGCATATTGAATGATGTTACTTGAATGAGTGTTACTTTGATCAAGGGGGATTTTTCATTTGTCTGCCTCTGTCTCTCTGGGGCTGTTTTGAAGCAAGAGGTGAGAGTCATTCAAATGCTGCACACCTACACAGGCAGTGAGTCAGAGAAGGCCACAGGGGACTGAACTCAGCTTGAACTGCCGATAGTGTCAGATTTGGTGGGCACAGACAGGGGGCAACAGGGATGGATGAATTAAAAGATGGAGGAGGCACACAAGTTGTCAAATAATGCTTTCGAGTTCGATGATAATCCAGTTTCTCCTTGGGATATCTAAACTATACCTCCACGAATCTGTACAAGAACATGCCGCTAAACAGACTGTCATTTCTGATATGTTTCGGCCGTTTTGAAATTTAACGCTGACATCTTGCTAGGGGGAAATTTTTTTGGTTTGCAGTGTGTAGGAGGCAGTCGATCACTCCGTAGCTTTGAGGCAATGAGATCACTGGACCTGTCACCTTTCTTTTTCAGTGTGTGTTTTTGTGCGCGTGTAATATCATATTGGTCTCCTCAAAGTGTTTTAATGTTCGCAGCGTCACGCATGCGACCCCTGACTAATGTGACATTCCTGAGCCATTAGTGACAGACACACAATACCACCATCTAACAGAAAAAAAAAGAGGGACTGCTCTGTCTGCTGTCCTTGCAGTCTGCTTTTGAGTCAGAGTAATAATTTAATTTTGCTGTAACAGGAAATGTTATGCTGACCCAATTACAAAGAGAAGGGGGATTGCCATTCATTTTAATTTCTCGCATGTGTTATTCCCATGGAAAGAATGTCTAAGCGTTATTGCCTCGCTCTAATAAATGAAAACAATAAAAATTAAATAGCTCCTTTTCGCCCATACCCCACTGAATTGTAAGCCTGGATGTTGCTGTGTGTATTTAACTTTGTGTACACAAAAGCTGATGTTTGACAGTTTACAGCCGGGGTGCCGTCATCTTGGAAACAGAAAATATATACTTCTCTCCAAACAATCATCCTGTGTAGATTCATAAGTGGGGCTTCGCATGTGTGTAACAGAGCAGATTACAGGGCTGTATAAACTCCACTCTCTTGATTTGAGCAATGTGAAACAGCGCTGCACGTCAACGATGAAACAAACCCTTTCAAACACACAGAACTAACATTTTTGACAGCTAAAATTGCAGTTTTCTCCCTCTGCCGCTCTGCTCTCAGTGTACGTGTTTGCGGTAATGTTTGGGACACAGGAAGCAGCCTGTCAGTCTTGTATAAACACAGCTCGTCCAAAAAAGTGCTGATATAAAGCATCTGGGTGCGGCTACAGCTGTTTGTGTGTACATGGATGTATGATTGTGTTTGTGGGTCTCTGTGAAGTGTAGATGTCTCCCTGTCTGGGGTTCGTAGTGTGCCGTATTGAGGAAGAGAGAGCGTACAGTATATTGCTGAAATCACAGCTGGCAGGGGTTGCAAAGCTGAATCACTGGAGGATCAGATTCGAGCCAAGAAGGTTAAGTCACTAGGTTAAAGTTTCAAACTGTCTTACAAGCTGCAGTGGTCTTACACGATGTCACTGCCATGTCAGCGCCAACCTCCTCTGCTGGAGCTGGAGCCGGAGTCTCTCATCGACCTTTGTCCCTCAAAAGACATTAAAGGATCTTCTCATTTATATTTTTATGGGCTGACAGCATTTCTCCAGTCTGTATAAATGAATGGGCACGTAGGATGGGAAAACTATTAGCCTAGGGTTTGAAGGAGAGGGTTAACTGGGCATAAGATGACGATAATGGGAAAAGGAGGACAAGGCGAAGCAACAAGGGAGACTGAGGAGAGGAGATTGGTCACCGGGGGAGGAGGCAGATGAGTGGGTAGATTGGTGGGTGTCTGGTGAAGAATGAGTGTTTCTGTTCGCGGGCCGTTTATCAAATCAGTAGGGAGTAGAATTTGCCGAGGAATGCCACATGTTGCAATGCAGACTTGATCAATGACATGTGCTGTGAGGGCAGAGCGAGAGATACACTCTCTGTGGATGCTTTCCTTGTGAGGCGTTTTGTACAATTCTGGATAGTTTCAGGATTTCATTAAATCTTAACATGGATGCTTCTGTGTACACAGAGAGCTCAGATCTCTGGACAAATAAACCAGTTTTACCCAAGGACAGGATATGGCCTCTAGTAGGGGGTACACGCCATTTCCTGCCTACCTCCGCACTCCTGCTGTCCCCCTTCAATAGTGTGTGTGTGTGTGTGTTATATTGCTGGTGCTGTGTTTCCTCCTAAACACAGAGCCTCTGTGTCCAGGGTCAGAGGGTAGAGGATGAGCCATAAAGGGACAGGACGGTAAACAAATGTGATACGTTGTGTGTAACAGAGGTTTCCAACTTTGTGCCATCCAGAGCTGCGTACATGCAAGTTATTATAGTTAAGGGAAAGTTATGCTGACGTCTGTTCACTTACATAATCATACAGAGGGGCGGAGTTGTTGGGGCAATATGGATAAGATCTATCAAGTATTGCCAAAGTCAAGATACTTAAACTGAAAATAGTAAATCGAATTCTTCCTTGAAACAAACTTGCTGAGGGTTTATGAAGAAATCTGGAAACTATTTAAAGGCCCAGTGTGTAGGATCGGGAGCCTCTATTTTCAGAATAAGGCAGACATGGAATATAATATTCATACTTATGATTTCATGTCTGCATAATCACCTGAAAATAGGAATCTTTTGTTTTTGTTTCTTTAAAATTAGCCATATCCATATCCATGGTGGATGCCATGTTGAAACACAATATTTCTATAGTATCCCACAACAGACAAACTAAATACTGACTCTACACGGGGACCTTTAAAATGTGATAGGTGATGAGAGGGCATTGCAATGCCGTCTACACTAGATTCAACTAAATCTTAAACACTACACCTTGAATCTTTATTTAAGATATGGCAAAGTTAAATGAATGAAGTAGTGGTCTATTCTTTAATATAAATGTTGTGGTATAAATTACAAGAGGTGGAAGATGGGACGTATCAGTCATGCTTAAAAGACATTAAGTCTGTAGAAATTGTGGTGAGCAAATTAAAGTAATTAACTATATTCACTCAAGTATTGAGTGAATATAGTTAGATAAGTTCAGATTTAGGGTACTTGCATTTTACTTGATCGTTATGTGTCACTACTTTAAACTACTCCACTATATTTTAAAGAAACTACTGTTGTTTTACTACATTTGTCAGACAGCTATACTCTAAAAATTAAGATTTCACAAATGAAAGCTTGTACTTGTAATGGAGTCGTTTTACATTGTGGTATTGCTACTACAGAATTAAAATATCTGAATACTTTATCCATCACCACACTTAGCCATACACAAGGTTCTGAGAAATAGAGTGGTTCTCCATGTCACAGTGACCTCGGGGCTTGAATATCACACGTCTTCGAGTCTGATCTCACAGGCTCCTGCCATCTGGTACGATTACGCTTTATCTGATTAATATTATGTAATGCAAATCAAAACAGACAGCATGGCTTGCTGTGTGGTGGCACACTAGAAGAGATGATTTAGACTCTCCATGATGTTTTTTTTTTTTTAGATTTTATTGACTTTGGCAGCTCATTTCCTGACTGTTGGCTGTTAGTTTCCCATGTTGTTTCAAAAGTTCTATGCTAAAAGCTAACGTGCCTACGGAAATTAAGATAAATATTCAGCACACAGTGCAGCAGTTAAATTAAGTGCAAAAATCTGACGCCCTATACTTTCCATCAATGTCCTCCTCTTAAAAATATAAAGTATGTGCAAAGATGAAGTATATGTACCTTTTTATAGAAGCTGTTCTACTTTCCAGAACAATTGTTCCAGTAGCATTACCTCACAGCCCCACTTCGCCCACATCTGTTGTGCAGAGCGAAATGATTGTGGTCACATCGGTGGTAATGTGACACTTCATTTCACTGATTATCACAACCAGAGAGAGGCGATGAGGGAATACAGGAATTACTTGAAGCGAACCGCTCTGGGCTTTGATTTACCGAGAACTGCTGGTTAATAAAGTATCATTGAGATCTACTACACACACACACACAGTTGTTTTGCAGATATGTCAAAGGCACCTTGCTGAAAAATAATTTAAACTGTGAGCCAATTAGGCCTAAATATGGTGCAAGAAAAGGAGTGTCTGAGTTGAATGTGCACAAACCACACACACAGAGTGAGCTAGGCAGTGGCCAGCATGTCATGACATGAGAGAGTACTGACAGAGAGTAGGATATGTGCAGAGTACATACTGGGGGGGATGGTGCTAAGAAAGCAGGTGTCAGATATGAAAAGAATGAGCAACACAGTGAATTATAATAATACGAGTGGAGAGGGTATCAAAATAGGAAGACTGCTGTTGTGTTTTGCTTGGACCTCTGGATGAGTCTGTGTTGCACTTGGCAGCTGAGAGCAGAAAATCGCCTGTGCTGACTATTTTTCTTCTTTTTCTTTCATTCATCCCTCTCTTCTCTCTCCCTTGCCGCGTGTTGTGTCATTCTTTCTCTCCCTCCTTCCCTCTTATTTACCACAGGTATTCAGGTATTTGCCCCCGGGGTGCTGCTGGTGGTGCTGAGAGGTGCAAGGTGCACTTTTGTCCTCCTGTCAGGGCCTGTGGGCCCAGGGGGGCGCCATCCAAAGGACCAGGACAGTTCTATTGTCCTAACACATTCCAGCCAATGAAGGATATGGTAGAGAGGGTGTTGGGGGCTGAGACGGGTGGAGGTCAGTCTTTGAGTTGGGGATCTAGAGTTTATGTGTGTGTGACTGCACAGATTGCCGCCCCTCTCCTGCTCCTCCCGCCTTGTCCCGTCCTATCCTGTCCCTAAAGGAGCCGCAGGGCAGGCGAATGCACCTGCCTGAAATCCACACCCCAGGGCCAGACGCCTATCTAACCCCCTATCTCCAAGGTTTTACAGAAACACTGCATGTGCCACACATGCTGGTGTCCACTTACACACTTTTAAAAATGGAGCGCAGAGGTACATCGAGCTATATTGTACTCTATATTGTACTCACTATATTTCAGAAATCAGAAGTGATTGACTCTCCAGATACTGAGCTGCCAGTTACCTAGATGTGGAGCTGATGTTATGCTAAGATAAAGGCTGCTTCCTTTGTTGTCCTATTCATTTCTGTCTAAGTCAATCAGTTGACTTGCTGTAGAACTATTTTCTCCCTTCATCAAGCCACATGATCCACAGAGATCACGGACACACTTAAGCCACCGTGCATCAAAAACAACAATTAATCAGATCCACAGGCACTTTCTAATGGTTCACACACTTTTTCATGGTAACCAAATCTCCTCCTAGAGACTTGAACTGCGTGTCTGCTGCTCAGTTCAAGCGCCCCCTCACCTCTCACATAACGATCACATTACTTTGCTACAGAGTTGAGCTTGCCATGTTGTCTTTGGCATAACAAGAACCGGCCCTGGTTTGTCACAGAGAGCAGATCCACATTGCATGAGAGGCTAGTTGGTTTAACGTTGCATGTCAGAACACATGGTCAGGCTGATGTGGATGCTTGTGTGTGTGTGTGTGTAACCAGACCCTCTTGTGCAAGTAGGGACAGGTGTGTCACCACCTGACCACACCCCCGGGCCACACGGCACCTCCTGTCCCTAACACCTGTCCCCTTCGTCTGTGCAAAGACCTGTATATTCCCCCCTTTCTTTCTGTCACACACACACACACTGGCTGAGGTTTGTCTGGGAGGAAGGCAGGTTGCTGGGCTGTGACGGAGCGAGGGGGAACAGATCAGGTGGTCTCGTAGCCAGTGTGTCTTGAGTATCCACACAGCTGTCCCCCTGAAACTAGAACTCCATCGAAGCTTCTTGCCTCAAACCCGCTGTCTGTCTTACAACATGGTGTCATCTCTGCCCACATGGTGACATCGCTGCAAGCTGTTGGAGAGGATCTTCAGGCCATTACATCCCTGTGGCAACAGATGGGGACGTATCAAAACATATCTTCTCCATGTCCAACAACAACAATAACAGCTTTCTTCTATTATTGTGGAAATTTTCATCCACATATTCATGTGGACTGTGATGAGGATTTTACTCCCTAATGTTGCTGCTAAGATGTAGATGATGCAATGACTGAATGTTTTCATTTCACAAAATATATCTGTTACATTCTGACTGGCATGTTTGTTATAGCTATAAAATAAAAAAATATGAATAATATAATAATATTGCAAGGAAATTCTACATACAGAAGTCAAAACGTTCAAATTTCAGAGCTTTTTTTGTTTGAATTATCTCATTCCAGCCATTACTTCCAAGTAGTTATCAGTTAAAAAGGTCAAGTTAACTGAAACACAAATTATGCATTAAGTTAATTAATTAACTTTGTAGAACTTGAATTGATTTGTTTATTTATCTATTAATTATCCTTTTCCAGGTCTTTATATTTCAAGCTTTGATACATCTATGTCTTGTTTTGGAAAAAAAGACATGTGACTCATCCTCCCTTATTCCAGCTGTGAGTATTGTACAATATTAATAAAGATAAACAATAAACACAAAAATTCAATTCAAACATTTTGCAAACAATCCTCAGTTTAACAGCTCAGTTTAACAGGTCTCACTGAGCAATTACATCCACAATTAACCTTCAAAACACCAAAACAACATACAACATATACTATAATGTACATAGGGTGACATAGTGGGAATTTATGAACTGACAAAACTTTACACACATACAATCCATATAGAAATATATATATATATAAATATGTCTGGTAGGTTTAGATGAGATGTAAGATTCAGTATTGTTTTTAAAAAAATGTGTCTCAAAAATCAAAATTCATATGAAAATGCCAGACTTTGTCAGATTCCTGGGATTTTCCTTTAATAATTATAATAATCCTTATCAAATATCAAATAATTTGATGCACCACAATGAAGGAATGGATATAAATAACTAACATGAAAATTCCAACATGGCAGGTGTGGCACTTTGATGGTTCAGTTCCAAAAAATTAGATAATATATCTTAACCGAGGCTTTGTTTATAACCTGTGTGATCACATGATCGACTGTGTTGCTCAGCCTGTTGGACTCCTTTCTAGTGATGTCACTGCATCCTCAGAGCTTAACTGAAGTCAGTGAGTAAAATGTTATCATAATAATAAAAATGATGGCCAGAACTATGAAATAAGACCCAGTTTATAAACAAATGAATTTTCCTTGAGGTATTTGTGTGTGTGTGTGTGTGTGTGTGTGTGTGTTAGAGAGGGAGAGAAAGGGAGGGAGAGGTCAAAGCAGCCTGAAGGCCATTGTAAATTCCTCCCTGGCTCAACCAAAGACATTCTTCTCCCCTGTTTTTCTTTCTAATCTCTATACTCAGATTACCAGCTAGAGGGCCCGACCAGATGAGAGGAGTACAGGGTGGCATGCATGCACGCACATGTGCCCAAACAAGCACAAACACACACATACACCAGCTTCACAGGCAGGCCACCGTCTACTTAAAAAACATTGCAGTGTGCTGGGTTTACTGGATGCCATAGCGCACTGATGTAAGACATCAGTTCCACCTAGCTTGTCTGTATTTAGCGAAGCAGAATTTAGGGTCAGACGAATGAAATAAAAACACGGCGACACACTGAAGTCATTACCTGAGAGCTTGTTTTTTTGAAACCCAAAGAAAACAAAACCCCCTGTGGAGAATACTGAGAGGATTCCCACATGACAGCCACCCAAAGACACACACAAAACACAGTGTGTGAATTTTGCCATAAAGTCTTTCCAGATGTGCTTAAATCAGTTTCATTGGAATGGAAGCACTAAACAGTGATTAATCAGTTAATCTGTAAAACAAATGAAGTACCAAGCGCAGTTAATTTTCTCATTAAGCAACCAAAGTGGTGTCACCGTAATCTGACGGAAAGTCAGTTTGATATCAACATTATTTTAAATGCACATGCACATGGATATTCTGAATTATTGCACAATATGCTTGACCTGTGATTTCTCTGTACACTAGTTAGTTTTAGTGATTATGTCACACGGCTACATTTCAACTACCAGCTGTGGGATGTTACAAAGAACCTGTCAGTATTCAGATAACTTGGGGCAATATTTCCATGTTCGTCCTGGCACCAGCTACAAAGCTTACGAATCACTGATGTTTCTGCTCACCAACAGAGAAGTAACAGAGGGGAAACAAAACAAGAGTGGATGTTTGAAAAATGATAACATTTAAGAATGTTAAAAAAAAATGCTGTTACAACACAGAATATCTATCTTGGTTGGAAAAGTTTGTTTTGTAATCAAAGAACAGGTGGATTCGATGAAATTCCGCTTGCAAAACAAACCCAAACAATGAAAGCAAAGAGTCACAGTGGTAGGAAATGCATGCAGGGAGGTGGGATTACAGGAGGACGTCACATGTTACTGAGAAATCACAGATAATGGATACATAGAGAGTTTAGTGTGGTTCATATGTCTGTAAAATGTCTGGCTACAAGCCTCACTGTTTGGAGTTCCAACTCAAGAGACGACATAACAATGAAAATTAAAGTGTCACATTGTGAACCTACCGTAATGCTGCAGTGACAGTCTATAACATTTATATCAGTCTTCACCTGTAGCTGTGTGTTTAACTGAACATTTAGGGCCTCACCAATCCTGTCATCATCGTTCATCTCTGCATCATCCGTCTCCTTCCTCTGTCCTGTCTTTGCCGTCATCTGTCTTGACCTTTCACCCCACCTCAGTCAAACCTTGATTACTTTATCTTTACACGTAAAACGCTGAACCCCGGAGAGTCTTGTGGACAGGCGTTTCAGCACAATCGTAAGTACAGTACATCATAATAATAGTCTTCAGGATGCAGGGGAAACTCTGCTTTTTATCCATTTGTGTGGATCCTCCAATAACAGACGTCTTCCCGTGTGTTGCACTGCATTATTTGTAGTTTTCATGCCTAGTTCACCTTGCAAAAACTGAACTAAGCAACAGAAAAGGACAGCTGTGAGGGCAAAAAGTCTGCCTTACATTTATTTATATCTATTTCTAAAACGTTTCTTGTCTTTGTGATGCGTTTTTCACATAATTCAGTAGGATTATTTTGTTTCTGTTCTATTGGGTGAAAAGTAAACTTTTTCTAGCTGCTGATACATCCACAGATCCTAAGCAGCTGGGTAAATCTTGATCCCTGTCATGGTGACAAGAAACAGGGGGCCCAGTAAGGTGTTCCAACAGGGGGGCAGGGACCACCTGTTATCAGTCAAACCAGAATCAAATCACTGGAGGTGTCTGTTGCCACTTTGGTTTTCGCAGCAGCTAAGCCTTTACAGTAAAAACCCAAGACATTTGCCTCTGAGCAGATGGCACAGAAGTTAAAGTAACAGGTCTCATTTAGGTTTTACCTACCTGTAACACTGTGTAAAATAAAAGTAATTACAGGGTTTCAAATATGCTCTATAAACATGCCATGTCATACTCCCACTTCTGCCTTTCTGTCCCTTCCCCCCTAACCAATCAACCCCAAAGTAACACCTCACTTCAAGGGAGAGCAGGAACTCACCGGGGGTCAGCAGAATGGGATAAAGTATATACTATTTAAGTAATTACTCATAGCTCAGGCACGGCTGAGCTGGTTGGCTGAACCAGCATGGGTCCTCACACCTCAACAGGTGTGGAGAGAAGAAAGAGGGAAAGGGAGTGAATGATGAAAAGAAATGAGAAAAAAAAGAGAGTCTGAGCACCTGTTTTGGACTGCCATGCCTTCCTTTTGCGGGCCAGGGCTTGCACTGCCCCGCCCAAAACAACACATTCATGTCTCACTGCCTGTTCAGCTATGTGAAGTAGTGCCGGCTCAATTTGAAGATGTTAAAGATAAACAGAAATGAAGAAAAAAAGGACTAGTAATTACGGTCAGTAATTACTGATGGTTAAGGCAGTGAATCAACTACGACTGCAGGTCCATAGAGAGATTGATTTTGCCTTACGGCGACGTATGCATGCATGAATTAAAGATATGTAGACAGTATGCACATGGTAAATACATGTAAATACATGTTTGACAGTGTTTTATATTTCAAAGCAACGTGAGGCAACTTAAAGTGGACAAATCATTTGTGTGTCCAAAATGCAGGTGTATCCATCAAAAGAAGTCTCGAAATTTCAACGCCTGTGCACTCATCTGGAAAACTGTTCCCAAAATCCACAAACTCACTGCCTCATTGGCAAATGGCTCTTAATTACTTAATTTAGCAAAAGATAAATAAATAAAATCTTTCATATTGTATCCAACACATGTCCTATCTTATCTTATCTTATAGGGGGGTAGGGGGATATCAGGGGGTCTGAAGAAACTATAAAAAGTTTAAATTTGCTTTGCTGCCTAAAATCAGGGTGTTGGTCGTTGGTCCACGTGTATGACAGATTCTCCTCTATCATCACGTTGGTGATTGTGAAACTAGGCGGACAAAGAGTATACAGGATGGAGGATACTGCTAAACGAATGAAACAGCAACAAAACAGTGTTTTCAGTGCTGATTTAGTTACTTTAAAGGTAAATTTTTTGTGTTATTTTGTTATTCTAAAATTATTCTCTGCGCCCTAACATTCACAGCCCGATCATCTGATCTTACCACTGCAAGGGAACACAGTAAAACGCATATCAGGGGTATGGAGGTTCCTTGCACCTCCTCTTAATGCCCCCACCTCAAATCTACACACACACACATAATAGCAGAATGCCTACAGAGCTCACTGTGGCTCATTAACCTCCTGGTGGGGGTGGGGGTCAGGGGCATCAAAGTGGCAGGATCACTGCAGACTCACCAGTAATCCTACCATGGGGGTCTGGAGCCGCAGCGTCTCACCCCCTAATGAGAGGCCATGACATGCACACATCCACACACAGTTTGACCCCTCAGGACCAGCTGGAAAAGAGAGTCTGACATGCCTGTCCCTACCCTCCTCCTCCTTCATTCCTCCTCCAAACTACACAAATTCCAGCCATAGTGCAGCGGCTCGCAGTCACCACTGGCCTGGTCATGTCTCACCTCCCAAATATACCTAAATCAGGAGGGGGAGATAGGGGGAGTGAGAGAATGATGGGGGAGATGAGATGCCCTTAAAGTCTCGAGCAGACTACATGATTTTACATTGATTATTTTCATTAGAAATGCCAGATATTTTCTAGACTTTTTACATTTTTTGCCTACAATATGTGAGAAAATAATAATAAAAATGCTTATTTGGATTCAATTCCTTGTTTTGTCCAACCATCAATACAAAACCCCCAAAGTGATTGATTTACCATCACAAAGGCTAACAACTGAGAACCTGGGAGTAGGAAATATACTGTACGCGAACTCGTACTGTATGGTTTCGATATAGTGCTGCGATTTAACTAAATTTGGCCACGATGATCGATTTTCAAGCCTTTGAAGAGGAATTATTTTCACAGCTGAGGCTCAAACCACTTTGGTTGGTTTCAGTTCGATTTTTACAGCTGTAATCTTGACAGGTGATCCTGTGGATAAATAGTAACAGAAATGTAAATGCAATGTGTTTTTCTAAGACTATTTACAGATGAGCAGGATTTTAAGTAGGAAGCTAAAATCCAGCAAGTTGCAACTAGAATGGGATTAATTTTTGTAACATATCTGACAAAGGGAATAACAAACAAAGACACACCTATCTGTCAATCAGCACAACTGATGGAAAGAGCACTCAGAGGCATGTGAGAGGGAGAGGGTGTGAGTCAGTGGAGAGAAAGGAAAGAGAGGGAGGGGGTCTTTGGAAGAGTTTTTTTTTTTTTTTTTTGCCAGAAAGGCAAGTGCAGCAGCAGGGTGAAGGAGGGGTGCAGGGTCGAAGGAAGAGGCACCTTGCAACAGCTGGTCTCAATTATCCGGCTGCTGAGTGTACAGGAGCATGTGTGTTTGCATGTGTGTGTGTGTGTGTGTGTGTGTGTGTAAGGTTGAGGCTTCGCAGGGGGAGGGCTGAGACCACTGGCGCCAGGAGGGGAGCAACAGGTCAGGGAGGATGAAGATTATAAAAATACTAGCAGGCAGTTGGCCTTGGTCCTGCCGGTGCACAGTGTGAGTGTGTGTGGTGGATATTCCTTGCCTGCCACAGTGCCACAGGATGTGGAGTAGTGTGTGTGTGTGCGTGTGTGTGTTTGTGTGTGTGTGTGTGTGTGTGTGTGCCCACAGTGCATCAGGGTGGTGTGTTTCTGCTAACATCCTGTGAGATAACCTTCCTGGTTGAATAACAAAGGCTAATCACGTTTTATTAATTAAGTTTAATGTGTAATATGTTACTGTTGTAAACAGTTTTGAATAAGTAAAGTTTTCAAAATCAAAATAAGGAAATAAATTAAGAACACAGACAAGTTCTGCCAGAAAGACACTCAGCAAATGTTTGAGGCTAAAGTAGGCTACTTTATATTCCACATTCTTGTAAAATACAGAGCAACATATCCAGACAACGGATATTTATATTGGACCATAAAATGATCAAACATCTTAAAAAGTGTTCAGCTGTGTCTCGGTTCATGACCCACAGTTTTGGAAGTTACTTTGAAAGTTACCAATTACTTCACAAGTGGAAGAAGTTGAACCCAGATCTAGTATGGTTTATGATACTTTGTGATATGAAGTTATAACAAAATATGATATGAAAAACACACATGCCACTGAGTTCATTAAAAAAAGGGTTAGGGTTAACTCACTTGTTCAAAGGGTCAGTCAGACACCTGCCTTCCACAAACTAGAGTCCAGGTGGGGGTAATGTGCAAGACTCTCTGGACTGCTGTGAATAATAATCAATACTTAGGACTAAATGACACTTAATATGTTCAAGTTTGGTTTTACAAATTCAGATTAAAAACTATATCCAAATATGTTTCACTGGTAAGCTGACAATCCAGTTTATGTTTAAATTAAAGAAAGAAAATCATTAATGTCCTTTATTGCCACAAACTGTCTGTAGTTCCAATAATATCCACAGAAAATGTCATGAAAGTAATTTTAGAAAGTAAACTACTTGAATCACTACGCAAATATCAATGTAGTCGTAACTATCGGCAAGCTACTACAAGAAGTAATTAAACTACTGGTGAAGTCATGAGTATTTTACTACTCCATCACTGATGACAGGACATACAGCAGCTTGGACACATCAGTGTATGACGCCCTCTGGTGTTACACAATGTAATTACAAATAGGTTTTATTGTTCTGTCAATCGTTATCTCTCTTACACCTTTTCTTTGGATATTACTAACTACACCTCTTCCCCGGAGTTTCTGTGCTTTCTCGTCCAGCAGGTTCTCATGGATCGTGGCTGCCGCCGTGGTCTGCTGCTGACGTCCACCATATTTAGCATTACATGCCATATATAGTCATTATTGCTACCATCCCCACTACAGCTTTGTTGGTTAATGACTTATTGCTGCTGTGCATCTGTGTTCCACTGCTACTGCAATCACCTCACCATTTATTGTCATTCATTGTAATTGTACAATATGTTTGTGTTGATTGTTCTGTACATGTGACATCCATTGCACGTCTGTCCGTCCTGGAAGAGGGATCCCTCCTCTGTGGCTCTTCCTGAGGTTTCTTCCACATTTTTTTTCCCTGTTAAAAGGGTTTTTTGTGGGCAAGTTTTTCCTCACTCGAATCGAGGGTCTAAGGACAGAGGGTGTCACTCCCTGTACAGATTGTAAAGCCCTCTGAGGCAAAATGTGTTTTGTGACCTTGGGCTATACAAATAAAATTTGATTTGATTTGATTTGATTTAGGACACAACTGAGCCGTTTTCAACCTGAACTTTGAACTTTCACTTAAGTGTCTTGAAATTACAAAGCAATGTTGAAAGTACTTTTACTCAAGCATTGTGCCTACGTACGGCTTCGGCTCACTTGTACTTTAGGGGAGACAGAGGAGAGCTTTAACACCAAAGTTAGTTGAAACAGTGACATTGACCAGTCACAAAACAGCAGTCATCAGTATCTTACACTGCCTTTTGAGTACAATTGGAGGATGTTCATTTTAGATTTTTAGATGAATAATATTTCTGCCTAGAGTTCTGTGTAGTGAACATACAATGGTTTGATTTACATAACTTGAAGGAGCAGTCACTCTGGTTTAATCTGATGCTTTGCTAACTTCACACCCACATGCTGAAACAGTTTGCTATGTAATGTCTGTTTAGGATAAGTTATAAAAACAAACAAGACTCAAGGCCATTAAACCACAATGATTATGACATCTGTGATGATTTGGCGTTGTGTGCATGGATCACAAGGTCAAATGTGGACATTATCATCTCTGGGTCAACAAGGCCTGTACCCCAGAGACAGCCATCCACATTTGCATCTATATACTCACCCACCTACCTCATGTACATAAAACAACCTGCTATATAAAATATTTGTATTTTAGCATCTTTTGCACTCTGCTAATTTTTATTCTGTCTACAAATGTTACTGTTTATATTTTACACATGAATGCATCAGTAATAATGAAACACTGATTGGTACTTACTTTAAATGCAGGTCTTTACTCTAATGGCTAAGATGGGCAACTATTTTAAAACTATAAAAAGTTAAAATACAGAGTCTAAGCAAGATGAGATTAAACAATTAAACAATATACAGTAAGAATCATACCCTTAAGTGACTTTATAGACCTGACTCCGGTACCACAGGCCATATTCCCTTGAAATAAAAACGGTTTGAAGAAAATGAAACCGAAACCAGCAACTCCTAAAATTTGAGGGCGCCCGTATTCCTATATTTATGATAAGTAAATAGACATGGACTTAGGCATGTTGACGCTCACGAGCCACATTTGTCCAGTTAATGTCACCTGCTGAATACTGGAGTGCAAGTGTCAAATGTTTCAAAAGACATTTGTGTCCAATTTAACATGCGGCGAAATTTGTCACTTGCAGGTGCTGCAAAGAACGAGTAGCCTATAAAACGTTCCCCTGATTATTACAACATACTCTTTGTATGAAGCCTTGAATAAACAAGCAAACAATACACTGATAAATGCATGAATAAAAAGTAAGTTAAGCTTCTTTATTTGTGACTGATAAGGAAAACCCACGCCACCAGTGTTAATGAATTTTCTATCCTTGGGTTACACATGATCACGCGTGGGCCTTGAGTTCATAGACAGTGACAGCACTAAAACTTATCAGAGAAGACACTATCTCTTTGGCATGCAAGGCCGCCGTTTGGGTTTCTGGAGGAGAGCAGGTGCTAGCCTATCTCAACGTTGCCTGGTGACCAGGGTCGAAGAACCTGAATGTTGGCTTCCTAGACGTAATAGAGAGCTAACCATTGACGTCCCATTAACATAAACAGACAACAGTGGCTCCAGATTAGAATGTTGAAGGTGAAAACTAACATGGGTAAATACATTCCCTTCTCTGGGTGTATAATATTTGTGGCATCATCTGCAGGGGTTTAAAGTCTGACCACCAGCATGAGTTGGGCAGAATAGACTCATGTACATACCTGATTGTCTCTGAGAATGTCTATTCTCCTTGATCAAGCTTCAATAAATATTGTAGTATAAAACATCAGAGGCTCCTGAACACTTTCTTCCCTCCTGGCCTCGCCATTGATTAGCACTTTCTCCACAACAACCAGTAATTAGACCATTGTTTCAACTTGATTCATTAGTGTTCCTCGGTCATGTCGTCAGAATCATTAAGGTCACCTGAGTTGTGTGGACAATGGTCATGTAGTCATAAGTGATATCCCCCACCTCCTGGTAAACAGTTTGGAGACAGAGACAAAGTCATCAGAGCAAGCAAAGACTTATTTATTTATTGCAATCGAAAACAAAAGCTGGGTGGGTTGCAGAGCATCCAAAGATTCTCTGTTGAGCATCATGTATTTACAAACTCATGTCTCAAGGTGGGGTACAAGCCCAGTTTATTTCAGTGGTTTGCCATAATTATGTTGAGTGAGAGCCTTCTATATATACGGCAGAATTGTGTCACTGACCAAACTATATACCATGAAAGTAATGCAGTTACAATTTCAAGCAGTTTCAAGTAATTTATTCAAAATCCAATTAAAGTGTCTCCAAGGATTTCCAGGGATTGTCCAGCTGAGTGGCCCATGGCTGTGAGTGGACTCTGTATGTAGAAGACAGAGAAGGCAGGTGAAAATGCCTTCAATCAATTTTTGGCAGGTGAAAATGCCCATTTTGTGTTGTCATGGTCCTTTACAAGAATTCCAAGCTGTCCTGTGAGCTCAGATCTTTATATTATGAAGCCCTAGAATCAGGTTTAGTCATATTTAGGCAGAAATCACCTTTCATTCACTGCATTTGGCCTTCAATCAATTTATGGCAGGTGAAAATGCCCATTTTCAGCAGGTGAAAATGCCCATTTTGTGTTGTAATGGTCCTTTACAAGAATTCCAAGCTGTCCTGTGAGCTCAGATCTTTATATTATGAAGCCCTAGAGTCAGATCAAGTCCTATTTAGGCAGAAATCACCTTTCATTAACTGCGTTTGGCCTTCAATCAATTTATGGCAGGTGAAAATGCCCATTTTCAGCAGGTGAAAATGCCCATTTTGTGTTGTAATGGTCCTTTACAAGAATTCCAAGCTGTCCTGTGAGCTCAGATATTTATATTATGAAGCCCTAGAGTCAGATCAAGTCATATTTAGGCAGAAATCACCTTTCATTAACTGCATTTGGCCTTCAATCAATTTATGGCAGGTGAAAATGCCTTCAATCAATTTTTGGCAGGTGAAAATGCCCATTTTGTGTTGTAATGGTCCTTTACAAGAATTCCAAGCTGTTCTGTGAGCTCAGATCTTTATATTATGAAGCCCTAGAGTCAGATCAAGTCCTATTTAGGCAGAAATCACCTTTCATTAACTGCGTTTGGCCTTCAATCAATTTATGGCAGGTGAAAATGCCTTCAATCAATTTTTGGCAGGTGAAAATGCCCATTTTGTGTTGTAATGGTTCTTTACAAGAATTCCAAGCTGTCCTGTGAGCTCAGATCTTTATATTATGAAGCCCTAGAATCAGGTTTAGTCATATTTAGGCAGAAATCACCTTTCATTCACTGCATTTGGCCTTCAATCAATTTATGGCAGGTGAAAATGCCCATTTTCAGCAGGTGAAAATGCCCATTTTGTGTTGTAATGGTCCTTTACAAGAATTCCAAGCTGTCCTGTGAGCTCAGATCTTTATATTATGAAGCTCTAGAGTCAGATCAAGTCGTATTTAGGCAGAAATCACCTTTCATTAACTGCGTTTGGCTTTCAATCAATTTATGGCTGGTGAAAATGCCCATTTTGTGTTGTAATGGTCCTTTACAAGAATTCCAAGTTGTCCTGTGAGCTCAGATCTTTATATTATGAAGCCCTAGAGTCAGATCAAGTCCTATTTAGGCAGAAATCACCTTTCATTAACTGCGTTTGGCCTTCAATCAATTTATGGCAGGTGAAAATGCCCATTTTGTGTTGTAATGGTTCTTTACAAGAATTCCAAGCTGTCCTGTGAGCTCAGATCTTTATATTATGAAGCCCTAGAATCAGGTTTAGTCATATTTAGGCAGAAATCACCTTTCATTAACTGCATTTGGCCTTCAATCAATTTATGGCAGGTGAAAATGCCCATTTTGTGTTGTAATGGTCCTTTACAAGAATTCCAAGCTGTCCTATGAGCTCAGATCTTTATATTATGAAGCCCTAGAGTCAGATCAAGTCCTATTTAGGTAGAAATCACCATTCATTAACTGCGTTTGGCCTTCAATCAATTTATGGCAGGTGAAAATGCCTTCAATCAATTTTTGGCAGGTGAAAATGCCCATTTTGTGTTGTAATGGTCCTTTACAAGAATTCCAAGCTGTTCTGTGAGCTCAGATCTTTATATTATGAAGCTCTAGAATCAGATCAAGTCATATTTAGGCAGAAATCACCTTTCATTAACTGCATTTGGTCTTCAATCAATTTATGGCAGGTGAAAATGCCCATTTTCAGCAGGTGAAAATGCCCATTTTGTGTTGTAATGGTCCTTTACAAGAATTCCAAGCTGTCCTGTGAGCTCAGATCTTTATATTATGAAGCCCTAGAATCAGACCAAGCCATATTTAGGCAGAAATCACCTTTCATTAACTGCATTTGGCCTTCAATCAATTTATGGCAGGTGAAAATGCCCATTTTCAGCAGGTGAAAATGCCCATTTTGTGTTGTAATGGTCCTTTACAAGAATTCCAAGCTGTCCTGTGAGCTCAGATCTTTATATTATGAAGCCCTAGAGTCAGATCAAGTCATATTTAGGCAGAAATCACCTTTCATTAACTGCGTTTGGCCTTCAATCAATTTATGGCAGGTGAAAATGCCTTCAATCAATTTTTGGCAGGTGAAAATGCCCATTTTGTGTTGTAATGGTCCTTTACAAGAATTCCAAGCTGTCCTGTGAGCTCAGATCTTTATATTATGAAGCTCTAGAGTCAGATCAAGTCGTATTTAGGCAGAAATCACCTTTCATTAACTGCGTTTGGCCTTCAATCAATTTATGGCAGGTGAAAATGCCTTCAATCAATTTATGGCAGGTGAAAATGCCCATTTTGTGTTGTCATGGTCCTTTACAAGAATTCCAAGCTGTCCTGTGAGTTCAGATCTTTATATTATGAAGCCCTAGAATCAGATCAAGTAATATTTAGGCAGAAATCACCTTTCATTAACTGCATTTGGCCTTCAATCAATTTATGGCAGGTGAAAATGCCCATTTTCAGCAGGTGAAAATGCCCATTTTGTGTTGTAATGGTCCTTTACAAGAATTCCAAGCTGTCCTGTGAGCTCAGATCTTTATATTATGAAGCCCTAGAATCAGATCAAGTAATATTTAGGCAGAAATCACCTTTCATTAACTGCGTTTGGCCTTCAATCAATTTATGGCAGGTGAAAATGCCTTCAATCAATTTTTGGCAGGTGAAAATGCCCATTTTGTGTTGTAATGGTCCTTTACAAGAATTCCAAGCTGTCCTGTGAGCTCAGATCTTTATATTATGAAGCCCTAGAGTCAGATCAAGTCATATTTAGGCAGAAATCACCTTTCATTAACTGCATTTGGCCTTCAATCAATTTATGGCAGGTGAAAATGCCTTCAATCAATTTTTGGCAGGTGAAAATGCCCATTTTGTGTTGTAATGGTCCTTTACAAGAATTCCAAGCTGTCCTGTGAGCTCAGATCTTTATATTATGAAGCTCTAGAGTCAGATCAAGTCGTATTTAGGCAGAAATCACCTTTCATTAACTGCGTTTGGTTTTCAATCAATTTATGGCTGGTGAAAATGCCTTCAATCAATTTTTGGCAGGTGAAAATGCCCATTTTGTGTTGTAATGGTCCTTTACAAGAATTCCAAGCTGTCCTGTGAGCTCAGATCTTTATATTATGAAGCCCTAGAATCAGATCAAGTAATATTTAGGCAGAAATCACCTTTCATTAACTGCATTTGGCCTTCAATCAATTTATGGCAGGTGAAAATGCCTTCAATCAATTTATGGCAGGTGAAAATGCCCATTTTGTGTTGTAATGGTCCTTTACAAGAATTCCAAGCTGTTCTGTGAGCTCAGATCTTTATATTATGAAGCTCTAGAATCAGATGTAGTCATATTTAGGCAGAAATCACCTTTCATTAACTGCATTTGGACTTCAATCAATTTATGGCAGGTGAAAATGCCTTCAATCAATTTTCAGCAGGTGAAAATGCCCATTTTGTGTTGTAATGGTCCTTTACAAGAATTCCAAGCTGTTCTGTGAGCTCAGATCTTTATATTATGAAGCCCTAGAATCAGACCAAGCCATATTTAGGCAGAAATCACCTTTCATTAACTGCATTTGGCCTTCAATCAATTTATGGCAGGTGAAAATGCCCATTTTCAGCAGGTGAAAATGCCCATTTTGTGTTGTAATGGTCCTTTACAAGAATTCCAAGCTGTGCTGTGAGCTCAGATCTTTATATTATGAAGCCCTAGAGTCAGATCAAGTCATATTTAGGCAGAAATCACCTTTCATTCACTGCGTTTGGCCTTCAATCAATTTATGGCAGGTGAAAATGCCTTCAATCAATTTTTGGCAGGTGAAAATGCCCATTTTGTGTTGTAATGGTCCTTTACAAGAATTCCAAGCTGTCCTATGAGCTCAGATCTTTATATTATGAAGCTCTAGAATCAGATCAAGTAATATTTAGGCAGAAATCACCTTTCATTAACTGCATTTGGCCTTCAATCAATTTATGGCAGGTGAAAATGCCCATTTTCAGCAGGTGAAACTGCCCATTTTGTGTTGTAATGGTCCTTTACAAGAATTCCAAGCTGTCCTGTGAGCTCAGATCTTTATATTATGAAGCCCTATAGTCAGATCAAGTAATATTTAGGCAGAAATCACCTTTCATTAACTGCATTTGGCCTTCAATCAATTTATGGCAGGTGAAAATGCCTTCAATCAATTTTTGGCAGGTGAAAATGCCCATTTTGTGTTGTAATGGTCCTTTACAAGAATTCCAAGCTGTCCTGTGAGCTCAGATCTTTATATTATGAAGCCCTAGAGTCAGATCAAGTCATATTTAGGCAGAAATCACCTTTCATTAACTGCATTTGACCTTCAATCAATTTATGGCAGGTGAAAATGCCCATTTTCAGCAGGTGAAAATGCCCATTTTGTGTTGTAATGGTCCTTTACAAGAATTCCAAGCTGTCCTGTGAGCTCAGATCTTTATATTATGAAGCTCTAGAGTCAGATCAAGTCGTATTTAGGCAGAAATCACCTTTCATTAACTGCGTTTGGTTTTCAATCAATTTATGGCTGGTGAAAATGCCTTCAATCAATTTTTGGCAGGTGAAAATGCCCATTTTGTGTTGTAATGGTCCTTTACAAGAATTCCAAGCTGTCCTGTGAGCTCAGATCTTTATATTATGAAGCCCTAGAGTCAGACCAAGCCATATTTAGGCAGAAATCACCTTTCATTAACTGCATTTGGCCTTCAATCAATTTATGGCAGGTGAAAATGCCCATTTTCAGCAGGTGAAAATGCCCATTTTGTGTTGTAATGGTCCTTTACAAGAATTCCAAGCTGTCCTGTGAGCTCAGATCTTTATATTATGAAGCCCTAGAGTCAGATCAAGTCATATTTAGGCAGAAATCACCTTTCATTCACTGCGTTTGGCCTTCAATCAATTTATGGCAGGTGAAAATGCCTTCAATCAATTTTTGGCAGGTGAAAATGCCCATTTTGTGTTGTAATGGTCCTTTACAAGAATTCCAAGCTGTCCTGTGAGCTCAGATCTTTATATTATGAAGCCCTAGAGTCAGATCAAGTCCTATTTAGGTAGAAATCACCATTCATTAACTGCGTTTGGCCTTCAATCAATTTATGGCAGGTGAAAATGCCTTCAATCAATTCTTGGCAGGTGAAAATGCCCATTTTGTGTTGTAATGGTCCTTTACAAGAATTCCAAGCTGTCCTATGAGCTCAGATCTTTATATTATGAAGCTCTAGAATCAGATCAAGTAATATTTAGGCAGAAATCACCTTTCATTAACTGCATTTGGCCTTCAATCAATTTATGGCAGGTGAAAATGCCTTCAATCAATTTTTGGCAGGTGAAAATGCCCATTTTGTGTTGTAATGGTCCTTTACAAGAATTCCAAGCTGTCCTGTGAGCTCAGATCTTTATATTATGAAGCTCTAGAGTCAGATCAAGTCGTATTTAGGCAGAAATCACCTTTCATTAACTGCGTTTGGCTTTCAATCAATTTATGGCTGGTGAAAATGCCCATTTTGTGTTGTAATGGTCCTTTACAAGAATTCCAAGCTGTCCTGTGAGTTCAGATCTTTATATTATGAAGCCCTAGAATCAGATCAAGTAATATTTAGGCAGAAATCACCTTTCATTAACTGCATTTGGCCTTCAATCAATTTATGGCAGGTGAAAATGCCTTCAATCAATTTTTGGCAGGTGAAAATGCCCATTTTGTGTTGTAATGGTCCTTTACAAGAATTCCAAGCTGTCCTATGAGCTCAGATCTTTATATTATGAAGCCCTAGAATCAGATCAAGTAAAATTTAGGCAGAAATCACCTTTCATTAACTGCATTTGGCCTTCAATCAATTTCTGGCAGGTGAAAATGCCCATTTTGTGTTGTAATGGTCCTTTACAAGAATTCCAAGCTGTCCTGTGAGCTCAGATCTTTATATTATGAAGCCCTAGAATCAGATCAAGTAATATTTAGGCAGAAATCACCTTTCATTAACTGCATTTGGCCTTCAATCAATTTATGGCAGGTGAAAATGCCTTCAATCAATTTATGGCAGGTGAAAATGCCCATTTTGTGTTGTAATGGTCCTTTACAAGAATTCCAAGCTGTCCTGTGAGCTCAGATCTTTATATTATGAAGCCCTAGAGTCAGATCAAGTCATATTTAGGCAGAAATCACCTTTCATTAACTGCATTTGGCCTTCAATCAATTTATGGCAGGTGAAAATGCCCATTTTCAGCAGGTGAAAATGCCCATTTTGTGTTGTAATGGTCCTTTACAAGAATTCCAAGCTGTCCTGTGAGCTCAGATCTTTATATTATGAAGCTCTAGAGTCAGATCAAGTCATATTTAGGCAGAAATCACCTTTCATTAACTGCGTTTGGCTTTCAATCAATTTATGACTGGTGAAAATGCCTTCAATCAATTTTTGGCAGGTGAAAATGCCCATTTTGTGTTGTAATGGTCCTTTACAAGAATTCCAAGCTGTCCTGTGAGCTCAGATCTTTATATTATGAAGCCCTAGACATCAGATCAAGTAATATTTAGGCAGAAATCACCTTTCATTAACTGCATTTGGCCTTCAATCAATTTATGGCAGGTGAAAATGCCTTCAATCAATTTATGGCAGGTGAAAATGCCCATTTTGTGTTGTAATGGTCCTTTACAAGAATTCCAAGCTGTTCTGTGAGCTCAGATCTTTATATTATGAAGCTCTAGAATCAGATCAAGTAATATTTAGGCAGAAATCACCTTTCATTAACTGCATTTGGTCTTCAATCAATTTATGGCAGGTGAAAATGCCCATTTTCAGCAGGTGAAAATGCCCATTTTGTGTTGTAATGGTCCTTTACAAGAATTCCAAGCTGTCCTGTGAGCTCAGATCTTTATATTATGAAGCCCTAGAGTCAGATCAAGTCCTATTTAGGCAGAAATCACCATTCATTAACTGCGTTTGGCCTTCAATCAATTTATGGCAGGTGAAAATGCCTTCAATCAATTTTTGGCAGGTGAAAATGCCCATTTTGTGTTGTAATGGTCCTTTACAAGAATTCCAAGCTGTTCTGTGAGCTCAGATCTTTATATTATGAAGCTCTAGAATCAGATCAAGTCATATTTAGGCAGAAATCACCTTTCATTAACTGCATTTGGTCTTCAATCAATTTATGGCAGGTGAAAATGCCCATTTTCAGCAGGTGAAAATGCCCATTTTGTGTTGTAATGGTCCTTTACAAGAATTCCAAGCTGTCCTGTGAGCTCAGATCTTTATATTATGAAGCCCTAGAATCAGACCAAGCCATATTTAGGCAGAAATCACCTTTCATTAACTGCATTTGGCCTTCAATCAATTTATGGCAGGTGAAAATGCCCATTTTCAGCAGGTGAAAATGCCCATTTTGTGTTGTAATGGTCCTTTACAAGAATTCCAAGCTGTCCTGTGAGCTCAGATCTTTATATTATGAAGCCCTAGAGTCAGATCAAGTCATATTTAGGCAGAAATCACCTTTCATTAACTGCGTTTGGTCTTCAATCAATTTATGGCAGGTGAAAATGCCTTCAATCAATTTTTGGCAGGTGAAAATGCCCATTTTGTGTTGTAATGGTCCTTTACAAGAATTCCAAGCTGTCCTGTGAGCTCAGATCTTTATATTATGAAGCTCTAGAGTCAGATCAAGTCGTATTAGGCAGAAATCACCTTTCATAACTGCGTTTGGCTTTCAATCAATTTTTGGCAGGTGAAAATGCCCATTTTGTGTTGTAATGGTCCTTTACAAAGAATTCCAAGCTGTCCTGTGAGCTCAGATCTTTATATTATGAAGCCCTAGAATCAGATCAAGTAATATTTAGGCAGAAATCACCTTTCATTAACTGCGTTTGGCCTTCAATCAATTTATGGCAGGTGAAAATGCCTTCAATCAATTTTTGGCAGGTGAAAATGCCCATTTTGTGTTGTAATGGTCCTTTACAAGAATTCCAAGCTGTCCTGTGAGCTCAGATCTTTATATTATGAAGCCCTAGAGTCAGATCAAGTCATATTTAGGCAGAAATCACCTTTCATTAACTGCATTTGGCCTTCAATCAATTTATGGCAGGTGAAAATGCCCATTTTCAGCAGGTGAAAATGCCCATTTTGTGTTGTGATGTCCTTTACAAGAATTCCAAGCTGTCCTGTGAGCTCAGATCTTTATATTATGAAGCCCTAGAGTCAGATCAAGTCATATTTAGGCAGAAATCACCTTTCATTAACTGCATTTGGCCTTCAATCAATTTATGGCAGGTGAAAATGCCTTCAATCAATTTTTGGCAGGTGAAAATGCCCATTTTGTGTTGTAATGGTCCTTTACAAGAATTCCAAGCTGTCCTGTGAGCTCAGATCTTTATATTATGAAGCTCTAGAGTCAGATCAAGTCGTATTTAGGCAGAAATCACCTTTCATTAACTGCGTTTGGTTTTCAATCAATTTATGGCTGGTTGAAAATGCCTTCAATCAATTTTTGGCAGGTGAAATGCCCATTTTGTGTTGTAATGGTCCTTTACAAGAATTCCAAGCTGTCCTGTGAGCTCAGATCTTTATATTATGAAGCCCTAGAGTCAGATCAAGTCCTATTTAGGCAGAAATCACCATTCATTAACTGCGTTTGGTTTTCAATCAATTTATGGCTGGTGAAAATGCCTTCAATCAATTTTTGGCAGGTGAAAATGCCCATTTTGTGTTGTAATGGTCCTTTACAAGAATTCCAAGCTGTCCTGTGAGCTCAGATCTTTATATTATGAAGCCCTAGAATCAGATCAAGTAATATTTAGGCAGAAATCACCTTTCATTAACTGCATTTGGCCTTCAATCAAATTATGGCAGGTGAAAATGCCTTCAATCAATTTATGGCAGGTGAAAATGCCCATTTTGTGTTGTAATGGTCCTTTACAAGAATTCCAAGCTGTTCTGTGAGCTCAGATCTTTATATTATGAAGCTCTAGAATCAGATGTAGTCATATTTAGGCAGAAATCACCTTTCATTAACTGCATTTGGACTTCAATCAATTTATGGCAGGTGAAAATGCCTTCAATCAATTTTCAGCAGGTGAAATGCCATTTTGTGTTGTAATGGTCCTTTACAAGAATTCCAAGCTGTTCTGTGAGCTCAGATCTTTATATTATGAAGCCCTAGAATCAGACCAAGCCATATTTAGGCAGAAATCACCTTTCATTAACTGCATTTGGCCTTCAATCAATTTATGGCAGGTGAAAATGCCCATTTTGTGTTGTAATGGTCCTTTACAAGAATTCCAAGCTGTCCTGTGAGCTCAGATCTTTATATTATGAAGCCCTAGAGTCAGATCAAGTCATATTTAGGCAGAAATCACCTTTCATTAACTGCATTTGGCCTTCAATCAATTTATGGCAGGTGAAAATGCCTTCAATCAATTTTTGGCAGGTGAAAATGCCCATTTTGTGTTGTAATGGTCCTTTACAAGAATTCCAAGCTGTCCTATGAGCTCAGATCTTTATATTATGAAGCTCTAGAATCAGATCAAGTAATATTTAGGCAGAAATCACCTTTCATTAACTGCATTTGGCCTTCAATCAATTTATGGCAGGTGAAAATGCCCATTTTCAGCAGGTGAAACTGCCCATTTTGTGTTGTAATGGTCCTTTACAAGAATTCCAAGCTGTTCTGTGAGCTCAGATCTTTATATTATGAAGCCCTAGAATCAGATGTAGTCATATTTAGGCAGAAATCACCTTTCATTAACTGCATTTGGACTTCAATCAATTTATGGCAGGTGAAAATGCCTTCAATCAATTTTCAGCAGGTGAAAATGCCCATTTTGTGTTGTAATGGTCCTTTACAAGAATTCCAAGCTGTTCTGTGAGCTCAGATCTTTATATTATGAAGCCCTAGAATCAGACCAAGCCATATTTAGGCAGAAATCACCTTTCATTAACTGCATTTGGCCTTCAATCAATTTATGGCAGGTGAAAATGCCCATTTTCAGCAGGTGAAAATGCCCATTTTGTGTTGTAATGGTCCTTTACAAGAATTCCAAGCTGTCCTGTGAGCTCAGATCTTTATATTATGAAGCCCTAGAGTCAGATCAAGTCCTATTTAGGCAGAAATCACCTTTCATTAACTGTGTTTGGCCTTCAATCAATTTATGGCAGGTGAAAATGCCTTCAATCAATTTATGGCAGGTGAAAATGCCCATTTTGTGTTGTCATGGTCCTTTACAAGAATTCCAAGCTGTCCTGTGAGTTCAGATCTTTATATTATGAAGCCCTAGAATCAGATCAAGTAATATTTAGGCAGAAATCACCTTTCGTTAACTGCATTTGGCCTTCAATCAATTTATGGCAGGTGAAAATGCCCATTTTCAGCAGGTGAAAATGCCCATTTTGTGTTGTAATGGTCCTTTACAAGAATTCCAAGCTGTCCTGTGAGCTCAGATCTTTATATTATGAAGCTCTAGAGTCAGATCAAGTCGTATTTAGGCAGAAATCACCTTTCATTAACTGCGTTTGGCTTCAATCAATTTATGGCTGGTGAAAATGCCCATTTTGTGTTGTAATGGTCCTTTACAAGAATTCCAAGTTGTCCTGTGAGCTCAGATCTTTATATTATGAAGCCCTAGAGTCAGATCAAGTCTATTTAGGCAGAAATCACTTTCATTAACTGCGTTTGGCCTTCAATCAATTTATGGCAGGTGAAAAATGCCCATTTTCAGCAGGTGAAAATGCCCATTTGTGTTGTAATGGTCCTTTACAAGAATTCCAAGCTGTCCTGTGAGCTCAGATCTTTATATTATGAAGCCCTAGAGTCAGATCAAGTCCTATTTAGGCAGAAATCACCATTCATTAACTGCGTTTGGCCTTCAATCAATTTATGGCAGGTGAAAATGCCTTCAATCAATTTTTGGCAGGTGAAAATGCCCATTTTGTGTTGTAATCGTCCTTTACAAGAATTCCAAGCTGTTCTGTGAGCTCAGATCTTTATATTATGAAGCTCTAGAATCAGATCAAGTCATATTTAGGCAGAAATCACCTTTCATTAACTGCATTTGGTCTTCAATCAATTTATGGCAGGTGAAAATGCCCATTTTCAGCAGGTGAAAATGCCCATTTTGTGTTGTAATGGTCCTTTACAAGAATTCCAAGCTGTCCTGTGAGCTCAGATCTTTATATTATGAAGCCCTAGAATCAGACCAAGCCATATTTAGGCAGAAATCACCTTTCATTAACTGCATTTGGCCTTCAATCAATTTATGGCAGGTGAAAATGCCCATTTTCAGCAGGTGAAAATGCCCATTTTGTGTTGTAATGGTCCTTTACAAGAATTCCAAGCTGTCCTGTGAGCTCAGATCTTTATATTATGAAGCCCTAGAGTCAGATCAAGTCATATTTAGGCAGAAATCACCTTTCATTAACTGCGTTTGGCCTTCAATCAATTTATGGCAGGTGAAAATGCCTTCAATCAATTTTTGGCAGGTGAAAATGCCCATTTTGTGTTGTAATGGTCCTTTACAAGAATTCCAAGCTGTCCTGTGAGCTCAGATCTTTATATTATGAAGCTCTAGAGTCAGATCAAGTCGTATTTAGGCAGAAATCACCTTTCATTAACTGCGTTTGGCCTTCAATCAATTTATGGCAGGTGAAAATGCCTTCAATCAATTTATGGCAGGTGAAAATGCCCATTTTGTGTTGTCATGGTCCTTTACAAGAATTCCAAGCTGTTCTGTGAGCTCAGATCTTTATATTATGAAGCCCTAGAATCAGACCAAGCCATATTTAGGCAGAAATCACCTTTCATTAACTGCATTTGGCCTTCAATCAATTTATGGCAGGTGAAAATGCCCATTTTCAGCAGGTGAAAATGCCCATTTTGTGTTGTAATGGTCCTTTACAAGAATTCCAAGCTGTCCTGTGAGCTCAGATCTTTATATTATGAAGCCCTAGAGTCAGATCAAGTCATATTTAGGCAGAAATCACCTTTCATTAACTGCATTTGGACTTCAATCAATTTATGGCAGGTGAAAATGCCCATTTTGTGTTGTAATGGTCCTTTACAAGAATTCCAAGCTGTCCTGTGAGCTCAGATCTTTATATTATGAAGCTCTAGAGTCAGATCAAGTCGTATTTAGGCAGAAATCACCTTTCATTAACTGCGTTTGGCTTTCAATCAATTTTTGGCAGGTGAAAATGCCCATTTTGTGTTGTAATGGTCCTTTACAAGAATTCCAAGCTGTCCTGTGAGCTCAGATCTTTATATTATGAAGCCCTAGAATCAGATCAAGTAATATTTAGGCAGAAATCACCTTTCATTAACTGCGTTTGGCCTTCAATCAATTTATGGCAGGTGAAAATGCCTTCAATCAATTTTTGGCAGGTGAAAATGCCCATTTTGTGTTGTAATGGTCCTTTACAAGAATTCCAAGCTGTCCTGTGAGCTCAGATCTTTATATTATGAAGCCCTAGAGTCAGATCAAGTCATATTTAGGCAGAAATCACCTTTCATTAACTGCATTTGGCCTTCAATCAATTTATGGCAGGTGAAAATGCCCATTTTCAGCAGGTGAAAATGCCCATTTTGTGTTGTAATGGTCCTTTACAAGAATTCCAAGCTGTCCTGTGAGCTCAGATCTTTATATTATGAAGCCCTAGAGTCAGATCAAGTCATATTTAGGCAGAAATCACCTTTCATTAACTGCATTTGGCCTTCAATCAATTTATGGCAGGTGAAAATGCCTTCAATCAATTTTTGGCAGGTGAAAATGCCCATTTTGTGTTGTAATGGTCCTTTACAAGAATTCCAAGCTGTCCTGTGAGCTCAGATCTTTATATTATGAAGCTCTAGAGTCAGATCAAGTCGTATTTAGGCAGAAATCACCTTTCATTAACTGCGTTTGGTTTTCAATCAATTTATGGCTGGTGAAAATGCCTTCAATCAATTTTTGGCAGGTGAAAATGCCCATTTTGTGTTGTAATGGTCCTTTACAAGAATTCCAAGCTGTCCTGTGAGCTCAGATCTTTATATTATGAAGCCCTAGAATCAGATCAAGTAATATTTAGGCAGAAATCACCTTTCATTAACTGCATTTGGCCTTCAATCAATTTATGGCAGGTGAAAATGCCTTCAATCAATTTATGGCAGGTGAAAATGCCCATTTTGTGTTGTAATGGTCCTTTACAAGAATTCCAAGCTGTTCTGTGAGCTCAGATCTTTATATTATGAAGCTCTAGAATCAGATGTAGTCATATTTAGGCAGAAATCACCTTTCATTAACTGCATTTGGACTTCAATCAATTTATGGCAGGTGAAAATGCCTTCAATCAATTTTCAGCAGGTGAAAATGCCCATTTTGTGTTGTAATGGTCCTTTACAAGAATTCCAAGCTGTCCTGTGAGCTCAGATCTTTATATTATGAAGCCCTAGAGTCAGATCAAGTCATATTTAGGCAGAAATCACCTTTCATTAACTGCATTTGACCTTCAATCAATTTATGGCAGGTGAAAATGCCCATTTTCAGCAGGTGAAAATGCCCATTTTGTGTTGTAATGGTTCTTTACAAGAATTCCAAGCTGTCCTGTGAGCTCAGATCTTTATATTATGAAGCTCTAGAGTCAGATCAAGTCGTATTTAGGCAGAAATCACCTTTCATTAACTGCGTTTGGTTTTCAATCAATTTATGGCTGGTGAAAATGCCTTCAATCAATTTTTGGCAGGTGAAAATGCCCATTTTGTGTTGTAATGGTCCTTTACAAGAATTCCAAGCTGTCCTGTGAGCTCAGATCTTTATATTATGAAGCCCTAGAGTCAGACCAAGCCATATTTAGGCAGAAATCACCTTTCATTAACTGCATTTGGCCTTCAATCAATTTATGGCAGGTGAAAATGCCCATTTTCAGCAGGTGAAAATGCCCATTTTGTGTTGTAATGGTCCTTTACAAGAATTCCAAGCTGTCCTGTGAGCTCAGATCTTTATATTATGAAGCCCTAGAGTCAGATCAAGTCATATTTAGGCAGAAATCACCTTTCATTCACTGCGTTTGGCCTTCAATCAATTTATGGCAGGTGAAAATGCCTTCAATCAATTTTTGGCAGGTGAAAATGCCCATTTTGTGTTGTAATGGTCCTTTACAAGAATTCCAAGCTGTCCTGTGAGCTCAGATCTTTATATTATGAAGCCCTAGAGTCAGATCAAGTCCTATTTAGGTAGAAATCACCATTCATTAACTGCGTTTGGCCTTCAATCAATTTATGGCAGGTGAAAATGCCTTCAATCAATTCTTGGCAGGTGAAAATGCCCATTTTGTGTTGTAATGGTCCTTTACAAGAATTCCAAGCTGTCCTGTGAGCTCAGATCTTTATATTATGAAGCTCTAGAATCAGATCAAGTAATATTTAGGCAGAAATCACCTTTCATTAACTGCATTTGGCCTTCAATCAATTTATGGCAGGTGAAAATGCCTTCAATCAATTCTTGGCAGGTGAAAATGCCCATTTTGTGTTGTAATGGTCCTTTACAAGAATTCCAAGCTGTCCTATGAGCTCAGATCTTTATATTATGAAGCTCTAGAATCAGATCAAGTAATATTTAGGCAGAAATCACCTTTCATTAACTGCATTTGGCCTTCAATCAATTTATGGCAGGTGAAAATGCCCATTTTCAGCAGGTGAAAATGCCCATTTTGTGTTGTAATGGTCCTTTACAAGAATTCCAAGCTGTCCTGTGAGCTCAGATCTTTATATTATGAAGCTCTAGAATCAGATCAAGTCATATTTAGGCAGAAATCACCTTTCATTAACTGCATTTGGCCTTCAATCAATTTATGGCAGGTGAAAATGCCTTCAATCAATTTTTGGCAGGTGAAAATGCCCATTTTGTGTTGTAATGGTCCTTTACAAGAATTCCAAGCTGTCCTGTGAGCTCAGATCTTTATATTATGAAGCTCTAGAGTCAGATCAAGTCGTATTTAGGCAGAAATCACCTTTCATTAACTGCGTTTGGCTTTCAATCAATTTATGGCTGGTGAAAATGCCCATTTTGTGTTGTAATGGTCCTTTACAAGAATTCCAAGCTGTCCTGTGAGTTCAGATCTTTATATTATGAAGCCCTAGAATCAGATCAAGTAATATTTAGGCAGAAATCACCTTTCATTAACTGCATTTGGCCTTCAATCAATTTATGGCAGGTGAAAATGCCCATTTTCAGCAGGTGAAAATGCCCATTTTGTGTTGTAATGGTCCTTTACAAGAATTCCAAGCTGTCCTGTGAGCTCAGATCTTTATATTATGAAGCCCTAGAATCAGATCAAGTAATATTTAGGCAGAAATCACCTTTCATTAACTGCATTTGGCCTTCAATCAATTTATGGCAGGTGAAAATGCCTTCAATCAATTTTTGGCAGGTGAAAATGCCCATTTTGTGTTGTAATGGTCCTTTACAAGAATTCCAAGCTGTCCTATGAGCTCAGATCTTTATATTATGAAGCCCTAGAATCAGATCAAGTAAAATTTAGGCAGAAATCACCTTTCATTAACTGCATTTGGCCTTCAATCAATTTCTGGCAGGTGAAAATGCCCATTTTGTGTTGTAATGGTCCTTTACAAGAATTCCAAGCTGTCCTGTGAGCTCAGATCTTTATATTATGAAGCCGTAGAATCAGATCAAGTAATATTTAGGCAGAAATCACCTTTCATTAACTGCATTTGGCCTTCAATCAATTTATGGCAGGTGAAAATGCCTTCAATCAATTTATGGCAGGTGAAAATGCCCATTTTGTGTTGTAATGGTCCTTTACAAGAATTCCAAGCTGTCCTGTGAGCTCAGATCTTTATATTATGAAGCCCTAGAGTCAGATCAAGTCATATTTAGGCAGAAATCACCTTTCATTAACTGCATTTGGCCTTCAATCAATTTATGGCAGGTGAAAATGCCCATTTTCAGCAGGTGAAAATGCCCATTTTGTGTTGTAATGGTCCTTTACAAGAATTCCAAGCTGTCCTGTGAGCTCAGATCTTTATATTATGAAGCCCTAGAGTCAGATCAAGTCATATTTAGGCAGAAATCACCTTTCATTAACTGCATTTGGCCTTCAATCAATTTATGGCAGGTGAAAATGCCTTCAATCAATTTTTGGCAGGTGAAAATGCCCATTTTGTGTTGTAATGGTCCTTTACAAGAATTCCAAGCTGTCCTGTGAGCTCAGATCTTTATATTATGAAGCTCTAGAGTCAGATCAAGTCATATTTAGGCAGAAATCACCTTTCATTAACTGCATTTGGCCTTCAATCAATTTATGGCAGGTGAAAATGCCTTCAATCAATTTATGGCAGGTGAAAATGCCCATTTTGTGTTGTAATGGTCCTTTACAAGAATTCCAAGCTGTTCTGTGAGCTCAGATCTTTATATTATGAAGCTGTAGAATCAGATGTAGTCATATTTAGGCAGAAATCACCTTTCATTAACTGCATTTGGACTTCAATCAATTTATGGCAGGTGAAAATGCCTTCAATCAATTTTCAGCAGGTGAAAATGCCCATTTTGTGTTGTAATGGTCCTTTACAAGAATTCCAAGCTGTTCTGTGAGCTCAGATCTTTATATTATGAAGCCCTAGAATCAGACCAAGCCATATTTAGGCAGAAATCACCTTTCATTAACTGCATTTGGCCTTCAATCAATTTATGGCAGGTGAAAATGCCCATTTTCAGCAGGTGAAAATGCCCATTTTGTGTTGTAATGGTCCTTTACAAGAATTCCAAGCTGTCCTGTGAGCTCAGATCTTTATATTATGAAGCCCTAGAGTCAGATCAAGTCCTATTTAGGCAGAAATCACCTTTCATTAACTGTGTTTGGCCTTCAATCAATTTATGGCAGGTGAAAATGCCTTCAATCAATTTATGGCAGGTGAAAATGCCCATTTTGTGTTGTCATGGTCCTTTACAAGAATTCCAAGCTGTCCTGTGAGTTCAGATCTTTATATTATGAAGCCCTAGAATCAGATCAAGTAATATTTAGGCAGAAATCACCTTTCGTTAACTGCATTTGGCCTTCAATCAATTTATGGCAGGTGAAAATGCCCATTTTCAGCAGGTGAAAATGCCCATTTTGTGTTGTAATGGTCCTTTACAAGAATTCCAAGCTGTCCTGTGAGCTCAGATCTTTATATTATGAAGCCCTAGAATCAGATCAAGTAATATTTAGGCAGAAATCACCTTTCATTAACTGCATTTGGCCTTCAATCAATTTATGGCAGGTGAAAATGCCTTCAATCAATTTATGGCAGGTGAAAATGCCCATTTTGTGTTGTAATGGTCCTTTACAAGAATTCCAAGCTGTTCTGTGAGCTCAGATCTTTATATTATGAAGCTCTAGAATCAGATGTAGTCATATTTAGGCAGAAATCACCTTTCATTAACTGCATTTGGACTTCAATCAATTTATGGCAGGTGAAAATGCCTTCAATCAATTTTCAGCAGGTGAAAATGCCCATTTTGTGTTGTAATGGTCCTTTACAAGAATTCCAAGCTGTTCTGTGAGCTCAGATCTTTATATTATGAAGCCCTAGAATCAGACCAAGCCATATTTAGGCAGAAATCACCTTTCATTAACTGCATTTGGCCTTCAATCAATTTATGGCAGGTGAAAATGCCCATTTTCAGCAGGTGAAAATGCCCATTTTGTGTTGTAATGGTCCTTTACAAGAATTCCAAGCTGTCCTGTGAGCTCAGATCTTTATATTATGAAGCCCTAGAGTCAGATCAAGTCATATTTAGGCAGAAATCACCTTTCATTCACTGCGTTTGGCCTTCAATCAATTTATGGCAGGTGAAAATGCCTTCAATCAATTTTTGGCAGGTGAAAATGCCCATTTTGTGTTGTAATGGTCCTTTACAAGAATTCCAAGCTGTCCTGTGAGCTCAGATCTTTATATTATGAAGCTCTAGAGTCAGATCAAGTCGTATTTAGGCAGAAATCACCTTTCATTAACTGCATTTGGCCTTCAATCAATTTATGGCAGGTGAAAATGCCCATTTTGTGTTGTAATGGTCCTTTACAAGAATTCCAAGCTGTCCTGTGAGCTCAGATCTTTATATTATGAAGCCCTAGAATCAGATCAAGTAATATTTAGGCAGAAATCACCTTTCATTAACTGCATTTGGCCTTCAATCAATTTATGGCAGGTGAAAATGCCTTCAATCAATTTATGGCAGGTGAAAATGCCCATTTTGTGTTGTAATGGTCCTTTACAAGAATTCCAAGCTGTCCTGTGAGCTCAGATCTTTATATTATGAAGCCCTAGAGTCAGATCAAGTCATATTTAGGCAGAAATCACCTTTCATTAACTGCATTTGGCCTTCAATCAATTTATGGCAGGTGAAAATGCCCATTTTCAGCAGGTGAAAATGCCCATTTTGTGTTGTAATGGTCCTTTACAAGAATTCCAAGCTGTCCTGTGAGCTCAGATCTTTATATTATGAAGCCCTAGAGTCAGATCAAGTCATATTTAGGCAGAAATCACCTTTCATTAACCTCATTTGGCCTTCAATCAATTTATGGCAGGTGAAAATGCCTTCAATCAATTTTTGGCAGGTGAAAATGCCCATTTTGTGTTGTAATGGTCCTTTACAAGAATTCCAAGCTGTCCTGTGAGCTCAGATCTTTATATTATGAAGCCCTAGAATCAGATCAAGTAATATTTAGGCAGAAATCACCTTTCATTAACTGCATTTGGCCTTCAATCAATTTATGGCAGGTGAAAATGCCTTCAATCAATTTTTGGCAGGTGAAAATGCCCATTTTGTGTTGTAATGGTCCTTTACAAGAATTCCAAGCTGTCCTGTGAGCTCAGATCTTTATATTATGAAGCTCTAGAATCAGATCAAGTCATATTTAGGCAGATATCACCTTTCATTAACTGCATTTGGCCTTCAATCAATTTTTGGCTGGTGAAAATGCCCATTTTGTGTTGTAATGGTCCTTTACAAGAATTCCAAGCTGTCCTGTGAGCTCAGATCTTTATATTATGAAGCTCTAGAATCAGATGTAGTCATATTTAGGCAGAAATCACCTTTCATTAACTGCATTTGGACTTCAATCAATTTATGGCAGGTGAAAATGCCTTCAATCAATTTTCAGCAGGTGAAAATGCCCATTTTGTGTTGTAATGGTCCTTTACAAGAATTCCAAGCTGTTCTGTGAGCTCAGATCTTTATATTATGAAGCCCTAGAATCAGACCAAGCCATATTTAGGCAGAAATCACCTTTCATTAACTGCATTTGGCCTTCAATCAATTTATGGCAGGTGAAAATGCCCATTTTCAGCAGGTGAAAATGCCCATTTTGTGTTGTAATGGTCCTTTACAAGAATTCCAAGCTGTCCTGTGAGCTCAGATCTTTATATTATGAAGCCCTAGAGTCAGATCAAGTCCTATTTAGGCAGAAATCACCTTTCATTAACTGTGTTTGGCCTTCAATCAATTTATGGCAGGTGAAAATGCCTTCAATCAATTTTCAGCAGGTGAAAATGCCCATTTTGTGTTGTAATGGTCCTTTACAAGAATTCCAAGCTGTCCTGTGAGCTCAGATCTTTATATTATGATGCTCTAGAATCAGATGTAGTCATATTTAGGCAGAAATCACCATTCATTAACTGCATTTGGCCTTCAATCAATTTATGGCAGGTGAAAATGCCTTCAATCAATTTTCAGCAGGTGAAAATGCCCATTTTGTGTTGTAATGGTCCTTTACAAGAATTCCAAGCTGTCCTGTGAGCTCAGATCTTTATATTATGAAGCTCTAGAATCAGATGTAGTCATATTAAGGCAGAAATCACCTTTCATTAACTGCATTTGGCCTTCAATCAATTTATGGCAGGTGAAAATGCCCATTTTCAGCAGGTGAAAATGCCCATTTTGTGTTGTAATGGTCCTTTACAAGAATTCCAAGCTGTCCTGTGAGCTCAGATCTTTATATTATGAAGCTCTAGAGTCAGATCAAGTCGTATTTAGGCAGAAATCACCTTTCATTAACTGCGTTTGGCCTTCAATCAATTTATGGCAGGTGAAAATGCCTTCAATCAATTTATGGCAGGTGAAAATGCCCATTTTGTGTTGTCATGGTCCTTTACAAGAATTCCAAGCTGTCCTGTGAGTTCAGATCTTTATATTATGAAGCCCTAGAATCAGATCAAGTAATATTTAGGCAGAAATCACCTTTCATTAACTGCATTTGGCCTTCAATCAATTTATGGCAGGTGAAAATGCCCATTTTCAGCAGGTGAAAATGCCCATTTTGTGTTGTAATGGTCCTTTACAAGAATTCCAAGCTGTCCTGTGAGCTCAGATCTTTATATTATGAAGCCCTAGAGTCAGATCAAGTCATATTTAGGCAGAAATCACCTTTCATTAACTGCATTTGGCCTTCAATCAATTTATGGCAGGTGAAAATGCCTTCAATCAATTTTTGGCAGGTGAAAATGCCCATTTTGTGTTGTAATGGTCCTTTACAAGAATTCCAAGCTGTCCTGTGAGCTCAGATCTTTATATTATGAAGCTCTAGAATCAGATCAAGTCATATTTAGGCAGAAATCACCTTTCATTAACTGCATTTGGCCTTCAATCAATTTATGGCAGGTGAAAATGCCTTCAATCAATTTATGGCAGGTGAAAATGCCCATTTTGTGTTGTCATGGTCCTTTACAAGAATTCCAAGCTGTCCTGTGAGCTCAGATCTTTATATTATGAAGCTCTAGAGTCAGATCAAGTCGTATTTAGGCAGAAATCACCTTTCATTAACTGCATTTGGCCCTCAATCAATTTATGGCAGGTGAAAATGCCCATTTTCAGCAGGTGAAAATGCCCATTTTGTGTTGTAATGGTTCTTTACAAGAATTCCAAGCTGTCCTGTGAGCTCAGATCTTTATATTATGAAGCTCTAGAATCAGATCAAGTAATATTTAGGCAGAAATCACCTTTCATTAACTGCATTTGGCCTTCAATCAATTTATGGCAGGTGAAAATGCCCATTTTCAGCAGGTGAAAATGCCCATTTTGTGTTGTAATGGTCCTTTACAAGAATTCCAAGCTGTCCTGTGAGCTCAGATCTTTATATTATGAAGCCCTAGAGTCAGATCAAGTCATATTTAGGCAGAAATCACCTTTCATTAACTGCATTTGGCCTTCAATCAATTTATGGCAGGTGAAAATGCCTTCAATCAATTTTTGGCAGGTGAAAATGCCCATTTTGTGTTGTAATGGTCCTTTACAAGAATTCCAAGCTGTCCTGTGAGCTCAGATCTTTATATTATGAAGCTCTAGAGTCAGATCAAGTCGTATTTAGGCAGAAATCACCTTTCATTAACTGCGTTTGGCCTTCAATCAATTTATGGCAGGTGAAAATGCCTTCAATCAATTTATGGCAGGTGAAAATGCCCATTTTGTGTTGTCATGGTCCTTTACAAGAATTCCAAGCTGTCCTGTGAGTTCAGATCTTTATATTATGAAGCCCTAGAATCAGATCAAGTAATATTTAGGCAGAAATCACCTTTCATTAACTGCATTTGGCCTTCAATCAATTTATGGCAGGTGAAAATGCCCATTTTCAGCAGGTGAAAATGCCCATTTTGTGTTGTAATGGTCCTTTACAAGAATTCCAAGCTGTCCTGTGAGCTCAGATCTTTATATTATGAAGCCCTAGAGTCAGATCAAGTCATATTTAGGCAGAAATCACCTTTCATTAACTGCGTTTGGCCTTCAATCAATTTATGGCAGGTGAAAATGCCTTCAATCAATTTTTGGCAGGTGAAAATGCCCATTTTGTGTTGTAATGGTCCTTTACAAGAATTCCAAGCTGTCCTGTGAGCTCAGATCTTTATATTATGAAGCCCTAGAGTCAGATCAAGTCGTATTTAGGCAGAAATCACCTTTCATTAACTGCATTTGGCCTTCAATCAATTTATGGCAGGTGAAAATGCCTTCAATCAATTTTTGGCAGGTGAAAATGCCCATTTTGTGTTGTAATGGTCCTTTACAAGAATTCCAAGCTGTCCTGTGAGCTCAGATCTTTATATTATGAAGCTCTAGAGTCAGATCAAGTCGTATTTAGGCAGAAATCACCTTTCATTAACTGCGTTTGGCTTTCAATCAATTTATGGCTGGTGAAAATGCCCATTTTGTGTTGTAATGGTCCTTTACAAGAATTCCAAGCTGTCCTGTGAGTTCAGATCTTTATATTATGAAGCCCTAGAATCAGATCAAGTAATATTTAGGCAGAAATCACCTTTCATTAACTGCATTTGGCCTTCAATCAATTTATGGCAGGTGAAAATGCCCATTTTCAGCAGGTGAAAATGCCCATTTTGTGTTGTAATGGTCCTTTACAAGAATTCCAAGCTGTCCTGTGAGCTCAGATCTTTATATTATGAAGCCCTAGAATCAGATCAAGTAATATTTAGGCAGAAATCACCTTTCATTAACTGCATTTGGCCTTCAATCAATTTATGGCAGGTGAAAATGCCTTCAATCAATTTTTGGCAGGTGAAAATGCCCATTTTGTGTTGTAATGGTCCTTTACAAGAATTCCAAGCTGTCCTATGAGCTCAGATCTTTATATTATGAAGCCCTAGAATCAGATCAAGTAATATTTAGGCAGAAATCACCTTTCATTAACTGCATTTGGCCTTCAATCAATTTCTGGCAGGTGAAAATGCCCATTTTGTGTTGTAATGGTCCTTTACAAGAATTCCAAGCTGTCCTGTGAGCTCAGATCTTTATATTATGAAGCCCTAGAATCAGATCAAGTAATATTTAGGCAGAAATCACCTTTCATTAACTGCATTTGGCCTTCAATCAATTTATGGCAGGTGAAAATGCCTTCAATCAATTTATGGCAGGTGAAAATGCCCATTTTGTGTTGTAATGGTCCTTTACAAGAATTCCAAGCTGTCCTGTGAGCTCAGATCTTTATATTATGAAGCCCTAGAGTCAGATCAAGTCATATTTAGGCAGAAATCACCTTTCATTAACTGCATTTGGCCTTCAATCAATTTATGGCAGGTGAAAATGCCCATTTTCAGCAGGTGAAAATGCCCATTTTGTGTTGTAATGGTCCTTTACAAGAATTCCAAGCTGTCCTGTGAGCTCAGATCTTTATATTATGAAGCCCTAGAGTCAGATCAAGTCATATTTAGGCAGAAATCACCTTTCATTAACTGCATTTGGCCTTCAATCAATTTATGGCAGGTGAAAATGCCTTCAATCAATTTTTGGCAGGTGAAAATGCCCATTTTGTGTTGTAATGGTCCTTTACAAGAATTCCAAGCTGTCCTGTGAGCTCAGATCTTTATATTATGAAGCCCTAGAGTCAGATCAAGTCCTATTTAGGCAGAAATCACCTTTCATTAACTGCGTTTGGCTTTCAATCAATTTATGGCAGGTGAAAATGCCTTCAATCAATTTTCAGCAGGTGAAAATGCCCATTTTGTGTTGTAATGGTCCTTTACAAGAATTCCAAGCTGTCCTGTGAGCTCAGATCTTTATATTATGAAGCTCTAGAGTCAGACCAAGCCATATTTAGGCAGAAATCACCTTTCATTAACTGCATTTGGCCTTCAATCAATTTATGGCAGGTGAAAATGCCCATTTTCAGCAGGTGAAAATGCCCATTTTGTGTTGTAATGGTCCTTTACAAGAATTCCAAGCTGTCCTGTGAGCTCAGATCTTTATATTATGAAGCCCTAGAGTCAGATCAAGTCCTATTTAGGCAGAAATCACCTTTCATTAACTGTGTTTGGCCTTCAATCAATTTATGGCAGGTGAAAATGCCTTCAATCAATTTTCAGCAGGTGAAAATGCCCATTTTGTGTTGTAATGGTCCTTTACAAGAATTCCAAGCTGTCCTGTGAGCTCAGATCTTTATATTATGAAGCTCTAGAATCAGATGTAGTCATATTAAGGCAGAAATCACCTTTCATTAACTGCATTTGGCCTTCAATCAATTTATGGCAGGTGAAAATGCCCATTTTCAGCAGGTGAAAATGCCCATTTTGTGTTGTAATGGTCCTTTACAAGAATTCCAAGCTGTCCTGTGAGCTCAGATCTTTATATTATGAAGCTCTAGAATCAGATCAAGTCCTATTTAGGCAGAAATCACCTTTCATTAACTGCATTTGGCCTTCAATCAATTTATGGCAGGTGAAAATGCCTTCAATCAATTTTTGGCAGGTGAAAATGCCCATTTTGTGTTGTAATGGTCCTTTACAAGAATTCCAAGCTGTCCTGTGAGCTCAGATCTTTATATTATGATGCTCTAGAATCAGATGTAGTCATATTTAGGCAGAAATCACCATTCATTAACTGCATTTGGCCTTCAATCAATTTATGGCAGGTGAAAATGCCCATTTTGTGTTGTAATGGTCCTTTACAAGAATTCCAAGCTGTCCTGTGAGCTCAGATCTTTATATTATGAAGCCCTAGAGTCAGATCAAGTCCTATTTAGGCAGAAATCACCTTTCATTCACTGCATTTGGCCTTCAATCAATTTATGGCAGGTGAAAATGCCTTCAATCAATTTTTGGCAGGTGAAAATGCCCATTTTGTGTTGTAATGGTCCTTTACAAGAATTCCAAGCTGTCCTGTGAGCTCAGATCTTTGTATTATGATGCTCTAGAATCAGATGTAGTCATATTTAGGCAGAAATCACCATTCATTAACTGCATTTGGCCTTCAATCAATTTATGGCAGAGACTTACAAGGGATCCTATAATTGTAAATGCAATTGGCTACTGCAATTTATTGCAATGATTGGTATAAGTGGTAACACAAAAAGTTGTTTGACAGCTGAAAGATTCGGCTCTTTTTGGTGAGCTGAGCCAAATGATCCGGCTCACAAAAAAAGAGACGGAATTCCCATCACTAAAATTCATCATCAACATTATTATAATTATTATTATTATTATCTTATATTGTATATAAATGTTACATTTTAGTTATTTTTGACATTGTAAAGCACTTGCATGGTGTGCACAGTGCATGCTGTGAAAAAATGTGATATATAAATAAAACTTACTAACTGTTAACTGTTGCTAACAGTTATTTATCACCCAAAATAATGCAAAACTGCCTGAAAAAATGAATTACTAACGCAAAATACATACATGACATCAAATGTTTATCCTTTATGGCTTCATTTTACGAACACACTCAACCTTGAAGAAATGCCACAAAATAAATTACGTGACGTAATGTTTTGAGCGCCGTTGGTTTACCGTAAAGATCAGAACACGCGGGCAGTCGTACCAGCTGACGGCGGAAATGCTGTCTGACGTCCTCCGTCAGACAGCGTGACTATCGCAACATCGGTTCATTTTGCTGTAAACGTCTCCGAGCGGTAGACTACAAGGAAATGAGTTAGCTCAGTGGTTTTAGCGATCCCACCGTGACCCTGATGAGGGTCTGTTACAGATAACTGGCGGATGGTTTTAGTGAGTGTAGATAACTGGTGGCTTTATAAAAGTGTACAGGAGTCAGCGGTCGATGACAGGTAGGTAAACGGGGAAGAGTTGGGTAAACTCAAAAAGTAAAGTTACTTGTCATCACCCAAAGGTGATGTTTTCTAGTCTACTTTATTCCTTTAGACACCTTTTGATAAAACAAGATTGCTGTGTTTCTGAGTGAATAAAACAATAACAAAAAAAATAAAAAATAAAATAAACGACGTCACCGCCTCGTGAAACAACCAACTTCTCTGTTTTTATCAAGCGAAAAGAAAACGATGAACAAAACATAACTTGGTTCATTACTCACCAGTCTGTGATCATAGTTGGTTTCAGGGAAGTGAGCTGCGCTGGTAAATATACCAAAGTATATTTTTGTGGTAGGCCACGTGGACGCATTTTCATTTCCATAATCATGAAGCATTGTTACACGTTAACATAAGATTGTTGAAATTCATACGCTACCCAGCAGCAGCACATGTAACAAAAGTAACACTTTGACTTTCCTGTTAGACCAGACATGAATGTCTGTGTGAAGGATGAAGAGGGCAGAGCAGCGTCTCCAGTGTCCAGCTGTCTGTCTCTGAAGAGTGACCAGTCCAGAGAGCACCCTCTCATGTTCAGCAATGAACATGGACGTTTACACACAAAGTAATAGTTCTCTATCTATCTATCTATCTATCTATCTATCTATCTATCTATCTATCCATCTATCTATCCATCTATCTATCTATCTGGATGGTTGATCATCACGTTTCCTTTTATCTACATGGATGCTACAGTGCAAACAGTCCTCATTGTGTGTTACTGACTTTCCTGTTAGACCAACGATGAGGAACGAGGAGGACAGAGCAGCGTCTCCAGTGTCCAGCTGTCTGTCCCTGAAGAGTGACCAGTCCAGAGAGCATCCTCTCTTGTTCAGCAATGAACATGGACGTTTGCACACAAAGTAAGAGTTCTCTTCTCGTGGAGTAAATAAGTAATATTTCTTTCCAAGATTGTCTTCATTGGTTTTATAACATAGCAACACTATGGCTGAATAACACAACAGTGCAATAATATAATGATGGATGATAATGATAATGATGATAATGATAATGATGAGGAAAACACATTCATGTCCAAACCACCTGCATACTGATTTTTGTAAATAACACTGAGAACATTTGTAACACTAAAATAAGCTAAGCTGATGTTATATTTGTTGAAAAAATACATATTACATGTTTCCTTTGACCTCTAAGTGGATGCCCCACTGCAAATAGTCCTCATTGTGTGTTACTGACTTTCCTGTTAGACCAAAGATGAGGAACGAGGAGGGCAGAGCAGAGTCTTCAGTATCCAGCTGTCTGTCCCTGAAGAGTGACCAGTCCAAAGAGAATCCTCTCATGTTCAGTATTGATCCCGGGCCATTCAACACAAAGTAAGAGCCTATCTCTACGCGGACGCAAATGAAAAATAAAAACCAACAAGACACTGTAAATACTCACATTTACAACAGACCGTCTTGTATTCACATAATATGACTATAAGACTCATCATCATGCAGCTGTGTGCTTTTGATGACTTCAGGCTTCAATAGCAAATCAGCACACACCTTCAGACAGAAAAATAGCTGCTTGTAATTATGGCTGATCCAGTTTTATAATATATCAGTTCAAAGCACTCACAACAAGGTTTTGGCCATTTCTTGTAGCACGTTGTTGTTCTTGCATGATCTTCTGGAACAAACCTTGGCACAGACTCAAACTCACAAACCCTCCTGTCCTGAGTTACACAACATTCAGTCAACATGAACACTATTAAAATTCATCCAAAATTCACACACAACTTGATGTGATTTGACAATTTACCCATTATCAAGTTTTGAGAAAATACCTTCTTATCCACAGAGGAAGAAAAAGGACAAGTGGTGTTATCCAGGACCAGCCTTCATGCAGTGCTTTATGCCAGGAGGTGCTGAGGGATCCAGGGTCTACCAGCTGTGGACACTGCTTCAGCAGGCAATGCACTGCATGTTGCCAATGTGGGAAAATATCCAGAAAAAAAAGTCCTGAACTGCAGACAGCCAGTCAAAAATGCACTGAACCAAGTAAGTGGAAACTATTTCTAAAACAAAACCGACAGACAGACAGACATGTACAGGAGACTCAAACACTAATGCACAGGACGACGAAGAGAGGACGGATGCATGGCAGGAGGTAGTGGCTGAAATTGGGAGTGAGACAGGACAAAAAGTCAGAGGGCATCTGGTGGACAGCTTGTGGATGTTAGATTTTGGAAGTTAGAGGAAAGTCTATAGCCTGGGAGAGGCAAGCAGGGGATGGAGACAGACAGAGAGAGGGAGGGAGAGCAACTGGGCCAGGTATAAAGGTAAGAGGGCATCTACCTTCCTTCAACCCTATTAATTCTTTTTCTCTGTATCTTTCAGTTTCTATCTGCAGTCTGCAGGAGGTCGTAGACAATCATAAGATGAGTCTCAGACGAGGATGTAAATTTGCAACAGAAGGAACTGCTGAAGCAGAACCTCGAACCCACCTGAATAGGATCTACACTGAGCTTTACATCACTGAAGGGCAATGTGAAAGAATTAATATCCAACACGAAGTATGGCAACTTGAGACAATTTCCAAAATGGAGACCCTGCATGGCACTCCAATCAAATGCCACGATATCTTTAAGATCCACCCTGGCCAAAGGAGATTCATCAGACTAGTTTTGACTAATGGTGTTGCCGGCATCGGAAAAACCTTCTCCGTGCAGAAGTTCACTCTTGACTGGGCAGAGGGTTTGGAAAATCAAGATGTCAGCCTTGTGGTTCTGCTTTCTTTCCGGGAGCTGAACTTGATTAAAGAGGAGCAGTATAGTCTTCTGAGGCTGCTTCATGATTTTCACCCAACACTACAGATGGTCACAGCAGAAAGCCTTGCTCTCTGCAAGGTTTTGTTCATCTTTGATGGCCTGGATGAAAGCAGGCTTTTGTTGGATTTCCTGAACAATGAAGTTGTATCTGACGTCACCCAGACATCATCAGTCAATGTGCTGTTGACGAACCTCATCAAGGGAAATCTGCTTCCCTTAGCTCTCCTTTGGATAACTTCCAGACCTGGAGCAGCCCATCAGATCCCTCCTTCATATATTGATAGAGTAACAGAAGTGCGAGGATTCACTGACCCTCAGAAGGAGGAGTACTTCAGGAAGAGATTCAACAATGAGTCAGTGAACGGCGAAATCATGTCACACATCAAGGCATCCAGGAGCCTCCACATTATGTGTCACATCCCTGTTTTCTGTTGGATCACTGCTACAGTTCTGGAGCACATGTTGACTGCGTCCAAAAAAGGGCTTCCCAAGACTTTAACTGAGATGTACTCACACTTTCTGCTGGTTCAGTTCAAGAGGAAGGCACAGAAGTATGAAAAGGAGCATGAAATGATCCAACAGGAGCTGATGCAGACTGACACAGAAGTCCTTCTGAAATTGGGAAGGCTTGCGTTCGAACATCTGGAAAAAGGGAACATCATGTTCTACCAAGAAGACTTGGAGCGATGTGGTCTTGATGTCAAACAAGCATTAGTTTACTCGGGACTGTGCACAGAGATCTTCAGACAAGAGTGTGTACTGTTTCAAAAAATGATTTACTGCTTTGTTCATTTAAGTATTCAGGAGTTTCTTGCTGCTGTCTACATGGTCCACTGTTACCTGAACAAGGACATAGAAGTTCTGGTGACATTCTTGGAAGAAGACTGGGATAGAAATAGCAGTGACTCAGGTCTGGATAACTTCCTCAGCAAAGTTGTGAACAAATCTCTGAACAGTGGAAATGGCCACCTGGACCTCTTTGTGCGCTTTCTTCATGGCCTGTTATTGGAGTCCAACCGTCGTCTTTTAGGAGATCTGTTAGGTTGGACAGCTTGCAGTCCAGAAAGCATCCAGAGAGCAATAGAGAACCTGAAGAAGATGAATGCTTATGACATCTCTCCTGACAGAAGCATCAACATCTTCCACTGTTTGATGGAGATGAATGACCACTCAGTGCACCAGGAGATCCAAGAGTACCTGCAGTCAGATAGCAGATCTGAGAAGAAACTCACTAAGACTCATTGCTCAGCTCTTGCCTACATGCTGCAGATGTCAGAAGAGGTTCTAGATGTGTTGGACCTGAAGAAGTACAACTCATCAGGTGATGGGAGACGGAGATTGCTCCCAGCTGTGAGAAACTGCAGAGAAGCTCAGTAAGTATAGATGTGGATATATGACAATGAAAATATCCAGTTTCTCATACAGTGTGGCATCGTTACTTTTAACTGATTACAAGTAGTATTCATATTACTAATTAAATCAATTCTACATTAAATACTATGTGTTCAAAGACTCTCTGGCTGTGGACTCTCTGAGTGGCATTGTGAGGTTCTGTCCTCGGCTCTGATGTCCAACCCGTCCCATCTGCGAGTGCTGGATCTGAGTGAAAATGACTATCTGCTGGACTCAGGGGTGAAGTTACTGTCTGTCGGACTGAAGAGTCCAAACTGTAGGCTGAAGATTCTCAGGTCAGACAACTTTCAGACAGCTCATCACTCATTACTTTTTCTCCTCTTCCCTTATGCTTCTTCTGTCTTCTAGTATAACAAGACCTGTTCCTGACTTTCTTTCTGCTTCTAACTGTATGGTGTATTATTATGTATCATATGAATTTTATTATGCCCAGATAAGACTGATATTTTGATCCATATAAATAACATCGCAACAAAACCTGATGATTAGAACAATGCTGAGCTAATGATTTAAACCCAAAGAGATCAGATTTAAATTTTTAACAATGTTTGTCATCATATTTTTCAGGCTGAAGGGCTGCAGTCTGTCCGAAAGTTGTTGTGATTCTCTGGCATCAGCGCTGAAGACCGCCTCTTCCCATTTGAAAGAGCTGGACTTAAGTAACAACAACTATCTTAAGGATTCAGGGCTGAAGATGCTGTCTGCTGGACTAGAAAGTTCAAACTGTAGACTAGAGACTCTGAGGTTTGACATTTTATTAACTTTGTGCAGTGTTTTATTTTGTATCATTACTGTGGTTACTCTCAAAGGGGTCGCACAAAGTCCTGAAGCCTTTATGCAGCGTCTCTTGTCTTTACCTTTGTGCAAGTTTATACTATTTTGTATTTAAAACATCTCTCATTAGATGTTGAAACAGAAGTTGAGATGATTTTGTATCCATAAATGTTCATTTTATGTTTACCTTTAACTAGATTAAGTTGCTGCAGGCTGTCAGAGAGCGGCTGTGCACATCTGGCATCAGCTATGAAGTCCAACCCCTCCCACATGAGAGAGCTAGACCTGAGTAAAAACAAACTGAGGGATTCGGGAGTAAATCTGCTGTTTACTGCACTGGAGAATCCTGAGTGTAAACTGAAGTTTCTGAGGTGAGTTCATTCCTGTAGCTCTTTAATGAGAAAATGTCTGACTGACAGTCATCAAGTCTGATTGTCTGTCATGACTTCATAGTTTTAGAAATCTTTGTCAAGATGGCAGTCAGACAAGCAGAATATATCCCGATGTCTCATTACTTGACTCCCATGCGTCTTTGAAAAAAGAGGATAAAAAATTGTAATGGAGCAAATCCTTTACTGTATGTAAATGCTCACTGAACAAACATGTTTTTATTTAGTACTGCATGTCACATTTAATATTAATCCTACAACGACAGGGTTGATAGATGTGGGCTTACGGAAAACTGCTGCGCCGCTTTGGCCTCGGCTCTCAAGTCCAACCCCTCCAGCCTGAGAGAGCTGGAAATGAGTAATAATGATCTGCAGGATCCAGGAGTGAAGCTGCTGTGTGCAGGATTGGAGAGTCCACATTGTGGACTTGAAGCTCTGAGGTCAGTTATTATGTTTGAAGTTTGAAAATAATGTGAATATTAAATCAATATTACACTGACATGGTAGTCTTGTGATCCACACTGACTAACCTCGTGCTATAACCTAATGCTTATTTTATACTACATTGTAAAGATACATATTTAAAACCATTAAAGGTCTAGAGTGTAACATTTACGAGGATCTATTGATAAGTATGTTTTCAATGGGATATAATCACCTGAAAATAAGTATAGAAGAGCATGCCATGTTGCACCACCATGTTTTTAGTTTCCACTATTGTTTCTCCTACATGCTAAGAAGGGTGAGTGGGCTTCAGTTAAGTGCAGCCTGACCAGTAGATGTCACTAAAGTCACACCGAACCCTTTAAATAACAACCTCTCAAGTCACTACATCTTTGTACAACATGTGATTATTATTATTAACTTCTTGAACTCTTGATTCCAAGTATTCTTTCTCAAAGTAATTTCACCATTGAAGGTAATATTTTTTTGGATTTTGAGAAAAATCTAATCTAATTTTAAACTACTTTATTCTTTTATTTAGATTGAGGCAATGTTGGTTGTCAGAGAGTTGCTGTGCTTCTCTGGCTTCAGCCTTAATGTCCAACCCCTCCAGCTTGAGAGCGCTTGACCTGAGTGAAAATGATCTACATGATTCAGGAGTGAAGCTGCTGTCTGCTGGATTGGAGAATCAATATTGTAGGCTAGAGACACTGAGGTAAGAAATCTCCTTTTTACTCTACTTGAACAAAAGAAATGGTTTGTTAAAAAGATGTTTTCTTTGTTTGTCTGCATTGCTTTTGAAATGATGCATTGCATCTGGGCTGTTGTTCTGTGACTAAAGTCTCCCTGATACCTCTGTTGTTGTGCACATTAATATATTTATTAATCCGGGGGTAATAAATCAAATGACTCTGGACAGTTTGGGAGACATAAAATATTGACTGCTGACATAGTAGTTGTACTGTATGTCTCAAAAATATGAAAGCACTTCTATATAAATGCTCTAATCTCTGCAGGTTGAAACACTGTCGGGTCACTGATGAAGGCTGCGCTTCCCTGGCATCAGCTTTGAAGTCCAACCCATCTTATCTGCAAGAGCTGGACCTGAGTAAGAACAATCTGCAGGAATCAGGAGTGAAGCTGCTGTCTAATGCCCGGGAGAGTCCACACTGCAGGCTGGAGACCCTCAGGTCAGTACTGGGTTCGAGCGGGTCTAGACTATTTTCAGCATTATATTGCAAAAAATAGTGAGTTGAAAGTTTTTGCACTGCCCATTTAAACCTCCAACCTTTTCCACAGTGAGCATCTAAGAAAAGAACAGTGGCTTTAGGATTTGCACAATATGCAGAGAAACAATCAAGGCCAGGCTTAATGTGATGTTTTGCTAATCCCTACAGAATGGAAGAAATGGCATAAAAGGAAGCGTGTCCATCTGCGTTTCATCACTGACAATGACGTGTTGCTGGCTCTGGTGCTGCTGTGTTTATCCCTGCAACACTCCAGTCCACTCTCAGTACAGTCAGATAGGGCAGAGCTCCGAACATGGGAGGTTTTTTTTTTTCTCTTTAAGCGCTTGTTGCATGAATGAATCACAATACAAAAATGTGTCTTCATCAGGCAGATTATGCTGATTTTGACCATACTGCCCGAATGTTTACAGTCTTTTCAGTCTAGTAACTGTTCCTCCTCTTGTATTTTGTCAGTTTACATAACTATTTGTCATATTTTTTCGATTATAATGTGTACAGGATGCCTAAACAAGATGTATAAACATAGTTACCTTAGATACGTTACCAGGTCTGTTCCTAATTTGTGAAAGCAATTGAGCTTTTGGGAAATGTGCTTGCTTAATATGGTAGTGTTGGCTCGATGAGAAGAATGATATTATCTTAGCTTTCCACAAATCCTGGAAACAAACAGAGACAGCTAGCCTAGGCCTGTCCAGCACTGACTGTGACGAGGCATTGCAAGGCAAAGAGTGGAGATTCCTTACCAAGAAACAGCCTAGCACATGACCTCCATTGTAAAACGGCTAATTATTGTTAACCTTTGCTTTTTTTAGTTACAGATTGAACAAATGAAATAGAATGTGTTAACTAGTGAACTTGAGAGATGCTGATGACTGGATTTTGTTACCACTGGATTGAAAATGTCTACATAGCTTACGGTTATGAGTTTGCCTGTTTTTGTTTTTTTTTATTGATTGTGGAATCAATATGTATATGCATGACCTGAGTGTCAGAGGCATTAACAGAAAACACTGTTATATTTATATTTTTTTGGTACACAAGCATTCACACATTTCCTTTTACTTTTGGACTGACGTACCATATTTGTTCTTTTGAATTATACTCTTGGTGTAACTCAGTGTCAGTATTTTGCTCTTATTCACATATTTATATTACAATAATAAAAGGAGTCTGTGAAGGTTCTCAGTCATCCAGGTCATCATTCAATTCTGAATAAGCCTCTTGGGTGAGAGGTGAAACATCTTCATGGATCTACAGTCGCCCCAGATTTAACCCTTCTCGAAGGAAGAAACCTTTATAATAAAAAGGGGCCTGTGTAGCTAGGAGTTACTTATGAACCTGAATGCTTCCATGACCTTGATGTATATAGGATATATATTGGATGTCAGAAGGAGACAAGATTCAACTTTCCACTCAAAACATTTCCTAGTCTAACCTGAGTGCATGATTTTCTCTGGTGTTCAAAAACTTCAGTTACAGGAGGACACGACTGAGAGAGAGAGTTTTATTTTCAAACTGTCTTCATCCCCTTTCAATAATAATAGCATTAACAGGATCTCTTCAAGCCATTTGGTAAGGTTTCCCTTTACATTCTTTCAAAAAATATTTTTTATACAATCAAGCAAAACAAAACAACCAGCTGTAAGGCAAACTGATGGGACTGCGCCACATTTTGGTATGAGGAAACATTTGACATGGCATACAAAATAGGCATTCAAATGTTGCAAAGATCTATGAGGTGAAAAACCCTGAAAACAAAAAAACAGTTCACTGAGCCAGTTACTGAAAGAACAATAAATAAAGTATGTTATAACACTCAACCAGAACACACTTCAAATCCAAAATCCCAAATAATTCCACAAATAAAAACAAATGTTAACTGTCAGAAACTGTTTGTATGTTTATGTAAAGTAACTTTTGATTTAATATATTTTAAAAGCTGGATAAAAGAATGCCCTGAAACACATCAGCGGGAAAACACACTGCCCTGAAATATAACGTGGACATAAATCATCTGAACTGACCATGATTTATAGCGCATGCTGCGAATACATGATGATGTATGAATCGTGTGAAAGGGGAGTCCAAAATAAAACCTAATTAAGAATTATCCAACTAAAACAAAAATGTAAATAATACTATAAAAACCCTGAGTGCAGTCCCGGAATATGCGTTCACAAATTCTCTCAAATGAAACTCTGAAATCATTTTCTTTTTGGCGTAAATAAACACACTCACTTAGAAAGTGAGTAGAAAAATACAATCTTCACTCAACACCATCCCATCTACCAAATGTGTAACAGAGGGGTAAATGTGCTCCCCAGCTCTTACTTAAAAAGCTGCATTTTGGCTTTCTGTTGGCCATTTACAGCAGCATGGTTTACCGCTCTGGAACTGCTACCTTCACCACCCTCGCCTTCGTTGTTGTTCGCCCAACTGGTTTTCAGAGGAGTCAGCTCAGGTGCGATTATGTCTCCATCCTGCGTGTGAATAAGAGCAGCAGACACATCCAAAAACAGAAGTCAGCACGAGGGCATCACAGTAAACTCCTAATTCGAACTCAGCTTGTGATCCATCCTCAGCATGGCCTCACATCTTTACATTACTACTTATTTCCTACTTGCCTAAGTTTTCCTGAATGTTTTAATCATTGGTTCTGTAGACTTGTTGTCATGTCGTGTTACTTGGGCAGCTACAACAATAACTCACTCCAGCAGTATTGGCATCTCACCTTGCCACTTCCCTTCTCTAACTCACACAGCTTAATTAAGACATTTTTGGTTCTCTCTCATTTTTAAATCATCTTTAAAAATTTGATTTGATTTACAAGCACCATCTTGTACAATCTGAAGAATTGTATTATGTTTCTCCACAGTCCTCTACATTGTTATACAATTAGTTTTCCATTATCAACTTTGCGGTAGAGTCAAAGTACATATGCCATGTTCAACAACCAACACTGTCACTGCACATGACTGCACAAATCTTTACAGGGTGATGGATAGATATTACCTGAGGCTTTGAGAAGTTTTTGTCCATGCACCACTGGACAAAGTGCTTCTTAGCTGCCTCCAGGCTCCTGTCATCCGTCTTCTTGAAGTAAACTCTAATCAGCTGCTCAGCAAACTGCTCTGGAAGCAGCTTAGACACCTGACAAGAATGACAGAGAGATTACTCTGAAGCATACATTTCAGACAAATTCAGGGACAAATAGCTTCTAAGTGTTAGAACAGCAATTTAAAGCTCATCCGAAGAAAGGTTAAGATTTGAATTCTGTGGTATTGATTTCTGACCTGGTTCTTGCGAATCTGTATGGCTGTGGTTACGTCATCTTTGCAATAGAAACGCACATTGTTGATGGGGTTCTTTTCCTTCATCCCATAGTCCAGAGAAATAACCTAAAAGAGACAGAGACGTTTTTAGATCATCCAGTGTGATAAACCACATACATCAACCCAACAATAGGATTTGGGAGCCAGGAGCGAACAGACTGTATTAGATTGAAAGTAATTTGATTTAAAATAACTCACATTGACTACAAAGTCCTCTGGCTGAAGGCTAACATCCTGGGCGCCACTCTGAGGGGTGGATCCAGCCAATTCTGCTTCCCAGGAGTGAATCTTATCCTTATAGAGGAGAGAAAACAAGAGCCAAAAGGTGTTGGATTTTCATCACAGTTTTATATAGAGGACAAATGCAGAAATGATTAATTAGATTGCATGCAGTGCACCGTGGCTCAATTGATTTTTAACTGATCAACTAATACAAATATGGATTTTGTGACAAGCAGATGTTTATTACCAATAAACACACACCTGGGTGACACTCATGGGTTGGTCTGCCTGAGTTTGGCCCAAACACTTATACAGGCGTCGACAGGTGACGTTGTGTAGAATCTGTCGTGCCTCAGCCAGCTCCGGGGAGGAGGAGTTCAATATTTGTTCAAACACATGATCTAGAGGACAAACGGAAAATTAGTAGACAGGTTAGACAGGTCAGATAAAGCAAACCAAAGACACACAGCCAAATGTCACAAAAACACAGCGTAGGGGAAAACATTTTATAAGGCAAACTAATTTTGCCTTTTTAACAAATGAACTGGGTATAAAGCAAGGATTGAAATAGTTTGTGCATTATATTACTATTATTTATTTGTACATAGTCCAGGACTGATACAACCTTAAAAAAAATGACATCCACTATCATCCAATCATCACTGAGCTGTATGGACAGTGAAAAATGTACAATACTGCAAACATCTGCACATTCTTTACTGTCTGGACAGCTTTAATATATTGAACAGAAATATTTAAAAATCAACACTTGAGTCTAAAACTTCTTTTTGTTCTGTGTGTGCGAGTCCTCCCTCTCTGCAGCGTACATTTTACCACACCAGAGAAGAAGATGAACAAAGGGCCGTTCTTGAGCAGCTCAACACTTTTAACCCTCTATCCAATAGAGTGGTCTGGCCCTTCAATGTGCAGAGTTCAAGGATCTTGTAACAAACACTGCACTCATTGTTGTTGCTCTGGAAATGCACTATTTTATTTTCCAGTTGTGTCACACATGCTAATTCACTGTGGGTAACTGTGGGCGGATGAAATATACCATTTATCCACTAGAGTGGACAGAGTGAAAGTGAAGTATGTCATTTAAAAAGGGAATATGTTATAATTTATAGATCTTGCCTCAATGGCAACCTAAGGCCACTTACAACAGTACAAGAACTCTGGCACATATTCCTCCTTTATGAAAGTTAAAACTTTCAATGGGTGGTTATAATTCAGGTCGTTGTTACTGGTAGTGTGGACTGCATCATATTAAGATCCATTTCTTGGATTTCTTTCCCACCATGTGATTTTACATGAGGTGGTCCAACAAGAGTCAGTGACCTGTTTTCAATCAAACACTGTGTAAAAGTAGAAGTAGTGAGGTCACAACAACATTTGAGCACAGATGGTGCAACATCTCCTCCCTGAGTCTTAATATTAAAACTCAAGATAATAGCACTCAGTGGTATCTACAGACCTGTCAGCTTGGTGTAGGCCTCCATGTCATCTATGGCTTCGGAGAGAATGAACGTCTTCCCTCCTGAGCCTTCAATCTTGATGTGCTTGTCTGCTTTTAAAAAGGCCTCTGTGATCCTGGATAATCATACTCAACATTATTATCATTTCAGAGAACATTTTGTTGAGTGCCATACAAGACAATCACCAGTCAAAAACAAGAAGATACATCAGAGAGATTAGCTACTCACATAGTCTCTATGATGTTGCCCACTTTGTGCTGGTAGGCTCTCCTGTGGAGACAGTTCCTCGTGTGGAACATGTCATACAGATTGCCCACCTCCTGTAAAAAGAATTACCGGCATTTAGGCACAACCAATTATTTAAAGGCTGAAAAAAGTAAAAAAAAGAGTAACAGTGTCGGCACCTTGTCTCTAGTGCAGATGTGCTTCTGTCCATCCACCTTACACACCCTGGCAAACTTTAGGAAGCGCCGATAGTCAAAGTTGTTCTGGATGCCCAGGTGGTAGCAGTCCCTGGGAGACAGACAGAGTGATGAAATACGTGGAAATATGATTAAACTTAAAATATTAATACTGAATATATGATTTGGGAAATTATTTTGAAACACTGTAAAGGATCAATAAAAACCCACCTGGCAAAGTAGTCCCACTTGTCCACATCAATGCCATTTCTTTTGTTGGCTACGATTTCATAGAGGAAGGATTTGTCTTCTGGACGGCCTTTGTACGGCCACTGTGGAGATGACAGACAATAGTGGCATTAGAATCAGCTCGATTTGCCAAGTATGATTAAGTATTTATAAGGAGTTTGAGTCTGGTTTGAGGTGGCTCTCTCTTCTTTCTGTGTGTTTTTACACAGTGCCAAGAACAAATGTAAAAGACGATGTAGACAGCTAAAACATTTAATATACAACCATGAGGACAGGAGGGGTATGTTAATGTAAGTTATAATTAAATCATTTCAGGCTGGTGTTAGAAGACTAGATAGTGTCCTCATTCACGGGAACAACCATCATCTGTTGCTCGTTAACATAATACAGGTCATATTATTACTGTAAACTGTGCATACAGCATTAAAGTAGTGCAAGAGTCTGCAAGAGTCCAAGGAAAGCTGGAATGAATGTTTCATGAATTGTATAATAAGTTACTTTATATACAAATCAGACACTGAAAGACAGGCAGAAGTAGTCACCATCTTGTTTTGAGCTGCATTAGTGTCCAGTGGTCCAGCAATCTGTTCCTTGATGAAGTCCAGATCCTCAGGCAGCACCAGGCCATGCTGCTCCATGACCGGCTTCAGGCCATTGACATCCACCAGGTAGTCAAACATGGCTAGAGAGGCCTTCTCATGCTGCAACAGAATCAGACTCATTATATTAAGACAGAAATGTGAATGACCACAATCAGAAATTGAAAGCACAATGAATGATTACTCAAACAGAAAACTTATCTAAGCTAAAACATCACAGAGTGCAAATGGGAGTACTTTTCTTATCGCTCGCTTGTCGGACGGCACGTCTGTGGTCATAACTTACATAATGGCTGCGTGCTTAGTAGTTCTTATCAGTGATTCAGAATGAATCACTGATAAGAACTACTAAGCGCAATCACCAACCTAACCCTCAACTGTCATGCTAAAAAGTTAAAAAATATGCTGTTTTTTGCTGTAATTTAAGGCCATCAGAACTATAGATATAAATTATAAAATATATTCAAAAGCAAGAATGAAAGAAGAGCAAACTGTGACCTTTTAGTTAAAGCCAAGGAATGAGATTAAGAGGCAGGCATTTTGAAGAAACTTATTTAAGACGTATGTGATGAGAGGATTTGATAGATCACTTGAACTTTTGCGTGGCAGGTTAAAAGTCGACACACAGATGAGGCTGCTTTAGGCCGCAGTGGACTACATTATACAGTAGATAAAATCACGCCAGCTTTGACAGTCCCCACAGTAGGAACAAGGAACACAGGGCCAGTTTTTTCCAGTTACAGAAATAGCCAGCCCAAAGACTGTCTAATGTCTGCAGAGAGTAGCTACTATGGGTCAGTCTGACTTTTTTGGGTTGTTCTCATTTTTCCTCCCCACAAACACCACATACAGTATATTACTCTTAAAAATATCTTGCTAAAGCAACCAGTAACTTATTTTAAGAGCAGTGGCATGTTGTAGTGTTAGTCAAGCTTTTTTTTTTTAAACCATATAGTTATCTTTGAGACGTGTGGCCACACAAACTGAACTTAGATGCCCTTTTAAATAATTATTCTTTGTGGTAATTAAGTTCAGTTCATTAGCATGTCTTGACAAGTATGTTGTAAACCAAGGAGTGTTTTTGTTTTTTTGCATGTCCTCGATTGCTACATAGTTTTTTAATGAATCATAGCAGCTGTTTGGAACCTCAGCACAACAGAAACATGCCAACAACAAAAAGGACTTTGTGTTGGATTTAGATAATCAGACTTTGCCGTTAATGTCACCCCGCTGCTCGTCGATCTCCACTGGCTACCTGTTGCATCCCGCATTAAATAAAATAATCAATCCATGAATGTATTTTCATTTTGGTGCTTTCTGTACAAGGACAAGAGAACATATTAATCACAGTCTCTTACCTTCCAGGTAGTTCCTGGACGTGCTTTGGGGATGAACATCCCATCAAACATATGGGAGAACGGCCCGTGTCCTTGAAAGAGGGATAGATATAATTTATTGACTTTGTTGTGTGAGAACTTTGCCTTTATACCCATCTAGAATAAGATAAACATAGTTTCACTTTTATTCTTACTCATTCCCATACACCGTAATAAAGCGCTGTAATTAAATCTGAAGCATGTGAAGACCTGCAGAGTACTCACCCAGGTCATGGCAGAGCCCAGCGATCTGAACACAAAGGATGTCTCGGCGAGAGATGAGGAGTTCTGGCTGCTTGTAATGCAGAGCCTGTACAAGTCGTCCTGCCAAGTGACCCACCCTGTATAAGAACACATGACAGATAAATGAATGTTACTAAGAGCTTTTTAAGCAATTTTCCCTACGCTCTAATCATATCAATCAATCTTTTTGACTGGGTGGATTACTCTCAAAGTTAGCACCAATTGAACGGAGTGAAAGGAGGTGAAAGGAGGAACATCTGCAGACGACACTCAGTCCATATCTGAGCAGATAAACATGGCCGTTTGATACATCACAGCCTTTCACCTACATTCATCCACCTCATTTTCTGCCACATCGATCCTTGCAAAAATTTTGCTCAACACATAACGAATTTTGTTGATACCGATGCCAGTATTGATTCTGCTTAAGCTCCCCTGTTTAATCTGGAACCAGTTCTTGATACAGCCTTTGTTTACTTTCAGCTTTTCATGGTCAAATTTTTTTTTTTTGCTAAGCGTGCCTAAGTTACAGGCTATTTATTGAGGGTAAATCTACTTTGTTATCATAATGTAGAATATTTACCCTCAGTAACAGATTTGCAATTTGCTTAGGAAGCAGTGGCACTCATGCGTTAAGTGTTACATACATGTAGAAATATGTGGAATTTATGTGTATAAATTTTTTTGTTTTAGCATATTCCTGGAGTTTCCACCCTCACCTGAAGTTACAACAAGCACTCCCATCACCTTTCTTTCTTCATGTAATGAAGGCCATGTCTGGACTGTTTCTCCTTCTCCACTATGACTCCTTTTTGTTGCAACTTTTTCAATAAGTTTGGTGTCATTGTTTTCCAATGCGCAACTATCATAAAAATAATGCCGGCATTGATAAGAGGAGTTGAGTTTGGAGGCGTTTGATTCAATGGGATTGGACAATTTGGATTCAGTTTCCAATGTTGGTCTACATGAGTGAATAATTTCATGAGTTTTACTGCGTCCTCTCCATGGTTTCATTGCTTTATATACCATATGTATTTAACAGCAAATCATGGTGATGCATTGTGATAATCAGTAAATGAAATAATCATCTAACTGAGAACCCACCCAATGGAGTGCTCAAACCGGTTGTGAGATGCTCCGGGGAAGACAAAGTAGGTCCCTCCCAACTGCTTGATGTATCGGAGCCTCTGGAACTGAGGCGTGTCGATGATTTTGATGAGAAGAGGGTGTAACTCGACATGCCCGTGGATGGGATCATTAAACACCTGGCAGAAGACAGTACAACAAACAACTATTTACTCCTCCAATCATTATCAAAAAAAAAAAATAAGAGTGCCAGTAAACCTAGCCTGTGTTTCTTTGGGTGGCAGAGTGGTTCGAAGCCAGTCAGGATAGAAACATAGATCTAAACAAAAGTTACTAAAGGTATTCACACCATAAAAGAAAATGCAGGAAAGAACAACAAATGAATGGGCTAAATTAATGGTAGGTTACATAGGTAGGATGTAGAAAAGATCTCCCTACACCGATTGTTCCAGAGTCTCTGGGCCCTCACAGGAAATGCTCTGGTCTCTAGCATTGATTCTTGAACCACAAGTCCATGAATCACTGACTAGATGAAGGCTTGTGGGCTAATCTAGCACTTGCATGTGCAAAGAGGCTAAGTGTCGAGTGATAGCATCTGTGGAAACACATAAATTCACCTGAAGGGATGTACTAGTCTATCTTCATTTCATACCACACCACCTTTTGCTTTAATAATTACTTGTAACCTAATTTGTTGGGCATCTTTGGTTTCACACGCTGACCCTGTTTTTTCAAATGTCCTTGCTGTTTTTCTCCCACAAGTTCCTCTTCTTTGTTCCATCAAGTCTGTCGTATCTGCACAGCCTTGAGACTGAAGCATTATCTTACCTTATTTGGCTCAGCTTCGATGTGCCACAGCTTCCTGAAGCTGTGTAGAACGTTCAGACGATCACCGAGGCAGCTGGACCGGACATAAAAATTGAAACATTTAAAAAGGTTACACAAAAAAAAGTTAAACACTTAAAAGTTTCATGCTGTCTTTCCCTCCTTTGGCCACATTGCCCTAGGCCAATTTTCACAAACCCCACAACTCAATTTAACACCAGGACACACTTACTTTATGCCTATCTTCTCCAGATCAGCATCCGTGAGATACCTTAAGCCGACCCCTGTTATTTTTTGTGCTGGGGGAACAGAGCAAACATATCAGATCAGCTTCTGGTCTCTGTCACATCACACGCACATGGGGACAGCATGTTAGCGGCAGTTATAATAATAATAATACAAATAAAAATAATAATAAAAAGTAATAATGCGCATGTCTCAACTTGTTTTCAATAGCTCTTGTATTATCAGTGCAGAAAACCAACCTTTAAATGTTTCTTCCCATTCTCCAAGACCTTCTCTCCGGAGGTACCGACACGTTTCCTCCACACCCCACTGCGTGTAGTCCGACTCCTGCAGCCGGACCACTGACACTCTCTTCTCCGGTGTTTTGAATTTGTCATCGGGGGTCAAAGCTGCATCAAATGGTCGTTTTCGGTTCGCCATGTTGATCTGACAAAACAGGCGGAGTTAGAAGAGCCGAGATCCGCAAAATTAAAGCCGGTAACGTTTCCCCCGCCGACTGCTAACAGCTGATCGGGTAGCTCTGTGCAGAAGACACTGAGGCGGTGAAAAAAATACCCGGGTTTTGTTTCGACGCCGGGTGCGTCACGTTAAACCAACGTTTCCGGTTGGTTGTTTTTTCAAAGTAAAAGTCATCGAAACCGAAACCACTTCACTTTACCCAATAAAACCCGACTTATATTGTGTTTATATTTTATGCCCTAACATGAAGGTGAACATGTTGTTTCATAGCCACACGAATACATTTCTGGTGGTGAAATAAGTGTACTCCGAGGAGAAAATAGGGGGAAAAAAGACTACATTGTTTGAGATTTTAAAAAGCAGATTTAGTACTGACTGAGGTTTCTGTCATTGTCATGGCAAGAATGGCTGGAGTGTATGAACCTGGTCTAGTGGGGGAGCTGAGGCAGGAGAGCAAAAGCAAAACTAATTTCTTAAAATCTTTTGGCCTGGACCACCCTTTCAAGGGCCGTGTCCGCTTCACCACGGGCCTCACCTGCTGTAAAGGGCAGGCTAATATATCCTATGATCTTGGATCATAGTTGGCTGAAAATGTCAGGACATGTTTAAAGCTCAAGCATGTGGTAGTCTCATATTTAATATCTGACAGTACAGCGTCAGATACAGATGAGAATAGGGCAGAAGTGGTGGAAGAAGAAAGTGTGGCCTAAGAGGCCCATGGTGAAGAGGACATTGCCCTTGAAAGGCTGATTTATTTTTTATTGATTTTTGTGACCTGGAAGTATTCAGATTCTGTTATATGACCTGTGGCCTTTATAATATTATGTCATGCAAGATACAACTGATCCAACATGCATATCTGTATACTTGAAAGGTGCATATAGTGTATATAACTTTTATTTTATTTTATTTTTCTACTCCAAGTCTATCTTAGATTTTTTTTCCTATTGATGAGTAGTTTCTTATCCACCTTGTATATTGTGAGCCACTGTAGCAAGTGAGAAAGCAAGAATTAAATATAAATAAATAAAGTTTATCTTATCTTTTATTTTCACAGCATCTACGACAATCAAGCAGTAAATACCAAAACGTTTCATACAATAGTATGTTTAGACGGTTTTATGATGAACACTATTATTACCTAAGTTGTTAATCAGCATCATAGACCGAGTCAGTTATGATCACCAGTGAACCCTAACGTAGTATATTATTTTATTTCACAGGTAACACATCTTGCTTCCGGTGTTTTGCCTGCCACACATAGGTAACTTGACAGAGGTCGTTTCTCTTTTGCTGGCCCGCGGAGGGTGGAGCCAGATATATTAGAGCGAATGAGGCCAGAGGGTTGATGCCAAAACCCTGGATTACGTTCAGTGACGAGGACGTTGGACGTGCAGTGCCGGATCTTTTAAAACACTTTTGCCTGTCCGCATTTCGCACGGAAGTACGGTCGGATCATTTGAACACACGTGGTCGGGAGCCCTGGACAGGACGCGAACTAAGTCAGACGGTAAGCCTCCACCTTTCAGCAAATATATAAAACTAGACGAGTGCGTACAGGGCAGGACTTTGCAGATGAATGGGAAGTGTTAACCCATTGTGCCGTCTGAATTCTCCACGTATTTAGCTCCAATCAGATGCCACTCATGTTGAATACCCTGGTGTAATGATAACATACTATACTGCACCCCCTATCATTGGACCCTTGATGCAAATAAGAGAAAAATACAAACAAACACGATACCACAAAAACAGACAACAAAATATTTCGAAAGGGAGAAACATTAGGAAGAACAAGTGGAAGATCGTTCAATAATAGGACTGAGCAATATGGACAGAATCTTCATGGAAGTATATGTAATTTGGTATCATAATATCAGTATATATTGTCATATAATTCACTTTGTTGAAACTTAACTGATGGTTGGAAATGTGTGTCTTGAGACATGCAAGTGAATTAACTGACAAATGAAGGCAAACAGCCTGTAAAGAACCAGTGATATGAAAGGTACATATCATATCATATATCATATCATATGTATTAAGCTTCTGCAAAGATGTAGCAAAGGTGGCATTACAATACAACAGAGGACATGAAGTATGTATTAATTGTAATAGGTGTAATATGTTTAATGCAGAATGCACAAAGTTACAGAGTTTATTGCATATTTTAAGACTGCTTGGTGACAATTCATACACGAATGCATACATCTTAAATGCAAAAATGTTGTTTAAAAAACTGTTTCTTTTTATTCAGAATTGATTACTTTTCCAATAGCCCAGATTTTTAAAAAGCAACTTGATTTTTTTTTCTTACTTGACTCTTTTTGCATCGCAATCCATTACTTAAATATTGAGGAGCATTTTGGAATGAATGAATGAATTAATGAATGAATGGTGAGCAAATTTAGTGAGTCTTATACTCTGTCTCTCTCAGCAAGGACTGAGCCTTTGTATATGGGACGGCTGCTCTGCCAACTGAGCTAAACAATGCCTCACAATGATTTTAATTTATATTATACATTTTAATTTGTTATTACTTATTACTATTACTTATTTTGAATAAAGAGAGATTACAGGCACAATCTATTGAATATGAATAAAGTTAAAAGTTTCTAACAACCTCATCAGTTTTCCCTTTACAGACACATTACATATGAAGAATATAATAATTTCATACAATTCATGCAAAAAACAGTGCGACACAAAGTTTGTCCATTCTAAGCATATTGATAGATGAATTACAAAGTGCAAAAAATGAACAGTGAATAAGTAATGATAAATTCTGTAGGTGAGGAAATGGCCAACAACCAGTCAAAAATAACCACCACCAAAAACACTCCACTGATCAAACATCACTCAAAATATCTAATCATGTTTCCACATTAATCCACATGATAAACATCAAAACCAAACTGCATAAATATCTGAAATCCCCAAACCAAAAATTTGTGAAATAACATGCTGTATTATCATTTCTTTCTGTTAAATTGTGTCTACTACACTTTGCTCATTAATATACTCAACATACAGGATATTTTTAAACAATTTTAAATCATAACAAAGCAATAAAAGAGAGAAGAGTCTGAAAGCAGAAAACTAATTACTTTCTTAAAATCTTGATCTTAATCGTTATTTGATTTGTATGATGTTGCCTTCCTCCAGAATGTTTTCCATCTTTCTTCAGTTCAGGATCTGGGAATCAGAGATTCTTCTTCTCCTCCTGTGTTTTCAGACACTGCAGACAAGTACAGACAGTACCATCAGTATTAACATCAGTTTTAACAAGAGCAGTGCAGAGTGACAGATGCATTATTGAAGTAGGGCCATAGATTGTACTTAAAATGAAGTGATTCATAGATCAACATAAATGGGCAACTATTTTGATAAACTTATTATTCTTTGTTGGCCACAGTAAATCTTGATCAGCTGCCAATTAACAGAGCCTCCAACCTGAAGTTCCTACACAGTACCTACAGAATCCTTTATTTAACAGCCAAGATCAAAATATTACCTGTACTCTGGAAACTTCTTCTTCTTGCACCACTGCTGAAATGCCTCCTTGACCTCATTGAAAGTCTTGTCATCAGTCTTCTTGCAGTAAAACCTGATCAGCTTCTCAGAAAAGCGCGTTGGGCGAATCCTGGACACCTTACATGCCTGACAGCATAAATTTGAGAATAATGACATAACAGAGGCAGCGTTACGCAGAAATACACACAATGAACAAACACCTCGTGCAAATAAAGACTTAAATGAAAAGTTTTGTTGTCATTGCTTTAGTTCTGACCTTCCTCTTTCTTGCCCTGGTAGGTTCATCCTTGCTGTAGAAATTCATCTCATCGATTGGGTCCTTGACTTTCATCCCATAATCCATTTTAACTTCCTAAAAGACAAAGGCAAGAAATATGCATGTTTTTTATTTATATTATGCCATGAGGATGGCAACATCATACAAATCATATAATGACCAAGATTTTAAGAAAGCATTTAGACTAAAAACTGACCATAATAACAAAGTCCTCCTCATCTGCAGTGTTCCCTCGTGGAAGTGCTTTAGCCAGTTCCTTTTTCATATCACTAATCTCCTTCAAAGGGAAGGAGAAGAAAGAGTAAAAAGCAGGAGGGACATAGGACATTAAGAAAATACATCTACATTATATTTAAAAACATATACAACTCTTTTAGTGTAGAATCAACTTAGCATGACTGCAACGCGTTCTGGCTGTGCTGGTTGAGCTAATCACAGCTACTTTAGACAATGCTTGACACTTAACTACTAGATGCTTGTTTCCTACTCACTTGTTGCAGATGCAAATTCACCAAAAAAAAAAAAAAAATTAAATAATTAAGTCTGAGCAAAGTAACAGTGTGGCTGCTAAGAGATATGAGACTATATGGAGACTGGACCAAAACGGCATTATGGAGCCATGCCCAGTGGACGGCTCTGTGATAGACAAGATAGACAACCTCCACTCAAATGAATGGAAAAACCTGTGTTTTCATCGCAGCGATTGATTGTGTCACCAAGTTTCAATAAATATTACAGCATAAGACATCAGAGGCTCCTGAACACTTTCTTCCCTTGTGACCTCATCAGTGACCATTGATTTCAGCAATTTCTCCACAAAGCATCTGAATGGCCACCAAATTCAGAGCCACGCAAGCTGACAATGGGACTAAGCTCAGCAGCCTGCTAGTGAACATGGGAAGACCAGGACCAAACACAGTCTCTGAGAGGGTCTACAAAACTGTAGAGGCACCAATGGCGCTTTGATATATGGACAGGAGGAGTTGGGGACCAACCCTGCTGTCCTAAGCGTAGTATTAAGGAGTCATCATAGGGAGGTTCAATGGGCTGACCCTTGACAAGGTAACAGCTTTGTTATGTCTGACTTTCTCTGTGATCCCTCATGTTAAAGTCTGTGTATTCTGAGCTTTCTTTCAAAATACATTTAATATGTTGGAAAATAGTTGCTGAAAACATGTGAAAAGACTTTGAACGATAAATTACTAACAGTTTTCACCAGTTTTCAGTCCAGGATTTTTTGGGTGGTCCTAAAGGGTGGCTCGATGAGATGCTGAGGTCTCCCTGAGCATACTCATGCACCTCTAGCAGAGGGATGGAGATGAATTCCTCGCTCAGTGTGTTTCAAAGTTAGCCATACAAAGTTAGTTGCACAGTTTATTATGATTGATTTTTGGATTTATCAATTTTTATTTTTTACTGTTTAGTCATGGCCAGAATTTTCTATTTAAATGACCTGGAAACACTGCTATCACATCCAGTTAAATTTCTAGGAAAGAAACAGAAACAAGCAATGACATCCAGCTTTGTTATGACAGTGAAACAGATAATGTCTCAAACAGGTGTCTAAGGCAATTAAGCCTCGCAAAGACATCAGCACACACCATGGTGGTCTCCTCACGCGTTTCGCCCAGAAACTTGTAGAGGTCTCGAGAGGTGACCCTCTCTAGAATCTTCCTTGCCTCAGCCAGCTCCTCAGAGGTAGAGTTGAGGATTTGTTCAAACACATTATCTACAGGAAAAATAGAGAAGGTCACCAAATCATTCATAGTTTTCCCAAATACATAATTGACACTGCAAACTGAGAGGCAATATAACTGTGATGAAAATAGTTCATTAATTTGTTCTTGTACATAAGAAAAAAAAATTAAACATGTTTGACTACAGATGTCTGAATCAGACATGTATATTTATCACTCATTACAACTTTTACAGGATCTGGTATTTGTTATTTAAAAAACTGTTGGGGCGGCGCTTAGCTCAGTTGGTAGAGCGGCCGTCCCATATGTGAAAAGTAGGGTTCGAATCCCGACCTGTGTGGTCCTTTCCTGCATGTCATTCCCCATCTCTTTTCCCACATATCCTGTTACTCTTCAGCTGTCTCTATCAAGAATAAAGCCAAAATAATAATAATAATAAAAAAATGTATGCATAAACTGAAAATGTGTATAATATAAAAAACAGGTGGATAGGCATCTAATGGAAATATATTTTTGTTTCTCAAATTCATATAGAAAGCTGGATTTATGATTAAATGATAACAAAGGCTTTATGTCACGATTTATGTAAACAAACACAAAACAAAAGCTAACTGCACACAGTGGTATCTACAGACCTGTCAGCCTGGTGTAGGCCTCCATATCTTCTATGGCTGTGGAGAGAGTGAACATATTCCCTCCTGAGCCTTCAATCTTGATGTGCTGGTCTGCTTTTAAAAAGGCCTCTGTGATCCTGGATAATCATATCCAACATATTACATTTCAGAACATTTAAGTTACATCAGACAAAGCAAAATGTTGTTAGTTTGCTAACATGGGGAGTGGAGGTACTTACATCCTCTCTATGATCTTGTTCACTTTGTGCTGGTATGCTCTTCTGTGGAGGCAGTACCTTGTGTGGAACATTTCTGTCATATTATCTTCCTCCTGTTGAGAGTATAGTTTAGTCAGAATCAATCTTTTTTTAAAATCTGATAAAAAGGCAAAAGTAGCGTTGTCAGCACCTTGTCTCTAACGCAGATCTGCCTCCACCCGTCCACCTCACACACCCTGGCAAACTTAAAAAAGCGGAGGTGGTCAAAGTTGGTCTGGAGGCCCAGCTGGTAGCAGTCCCTGATCAGAGATCGATCAAGAAAATATGTGGAGAAAATGGGTTAATTACATGAAACTCACCAAAGCACCCTGGGGAAATTAGCATATTGTTAAAATAATATAATATGTAGTTATCCCCCTCTATATGAAAAAGTAAATTCCCACCTGGCAAAGTAGTCAAACTTGTCCACATCAACACCATTTCTTTTGTTGGACACAATTTCATAGAGGAAGGACTTCTCTTTCTGACGACCTTTATACGGCCACTGTGGAGATGACAGACAACAGTGACATTAGACATTGTTTAGTGTAACACTTGTAACACCCATGATACTGACTGATCACAGAATTCACACAGGCAGTACTGACAGTATAGTGACTTACTGGATCTTTCTTAGGTGACTTTCTTTCTATGATTTTCTTAGGTTCAATCATCTCTTTGATGAAGATCAGGTCCTTGGACCGCACCAAGCCATACTGCTTCATCAACGGTTTGAGATCATTATGTTCCACCAGATGGTCAAACATTTGACAAGAGGCTGTCTCATGCTGCAACGTACAGACTCATTAATATGTTAATATGTGAATTTAAAGTGGAAAAAAAACAATGGCTCACTGCTCAAGTAGAAAGAGCTTATCTTTGCTTTACAAATGACAGGGTACACAGAATGTGAATACTCAGACAGCAGCTGCACAGCTTCATATTTAATAGATACACATGAATGGAATTGGTCGACTAACATTAAACCATGGCTGCAGCATCCAGTAGTTCCTCGTAGGGTGCTGGTTTGTTTGGACACAAGTGTATCCCAACTGCCTTGCAAGGCTGGAACAAGCCAGCATTATGTTTTTTCATTGCCACTGATTTGTTTTTCATTATTTTTGCTAATCAGTTAGCATTCATAACACACTGATTCTCTTATTTAATGAGGCTTCTGACTGTGTATCTTTAAATGTACTTTATTTTTGTGGTTGATTATCTCATGACAGAAAACAGAAATAAGTTTTTCTTACCTTCCATTTTTTCCCCTCTTTTCCTTCCATCTTTTCCCATGCTTCGGGGATGAACATTCCATCAAACAGATGGGAAAATGGTCCATGTCCTAGTTATGGAGAAATAAATCTAAATTTTCCTAATGATGAATGCCCTCAAATGAAGTTTCAGAAAAATCATTCTACACCTGTTAGTGATGACTCAAACAGGAGTCTTTAATACATATGCAAATTCTCAGATATTCAGTTCTTTCTATAGACGCAACCATTGAGTGTCTATTTTATTGCTTGCCCAGCTCCGGTTCTGACACGGTTTGATTCACTTGTCAGCATTTAGGCCTAAAGACCTCTTCCCAGTCGTTCAAAATACCTGTGGTACACTTTCTCTGTGCTCTGAGCTCACAACCTGGGCACTAACAAAGTCAGCTAACATGAGCTAACAGCAGATAGTGGGCAGTTTACTTCTGGTCTGTAAATCACAGAGACATAACTAATAACTAATCATTCTTCAATGTAGTCCTCTGTTATAAATTATTAGTGAAGTAACAGGTCAATATTTCTTCCTCACACATATTTAAACGAACTGATCATTAGCTACTCTTTAAATTTTGACCTGGAGTTATAAGTAACTAATACTTAGCACAACCATTTAGTTTCTCATTCCCAGCTCAAGGAACTTATTCACCTTTGCTTTAAGGTATTTATTTGAATTGAACTGCAGAGACTGTTGGCAGTAGCTTTAATGCTGACATGACAACAGCAGTTTTATTAAGAGGAATGCATTTTGTGCATTTTCATGTAAACTATAGTCCACATGATTTTTATTTTCTGTTTTCTTCAACACCAGCTTATTTGATTTGTGGATAATGTTAAATTCATTTTCAGTCTTAATCACACCAAACAACCACCATTTGAAACAAATCGTAAATGTCAAAATGTGTGCATCACTCACCCAGGTCATGACAAAGACCAGCAATCTGCACACAAAGGATGTCTCTGTCAGTGATGTCGAGTTCTGGTTGCCGTGTTCTCAGAGCTTTTACAAGCTCTCCTGCTAAGTGCGCCACCCTTTACCCACACACACACACACACACACACACACACACACACACACACACACACACACACACCCCACATTAATTTCGTGTTGTACATTACTGTTAGAAAACTGTAAATATTAACTTTTATTACACCTTAGACCTGCTATTACACGGTATGAAATGTGATCACTTCAGTTTTATTGTTTATATTTTACTGCACACTGATCTAGTATGTCTGTGTCTCTCTGAAAACATACAGACATACCCAATGGAGTGTTCAAATCGGTTGTGGGATGCTCCAGGGTAAACATAGTAGGCCCCCCCAAGCTGCTTGATGTTTCGAAGTCTCTGAAACTGAGGTGTGTTAATGATTTTGACGAGAAGTGGGTGTAACTCCATATGCCCGTGGATGGGATCATTAAACACCTGGAAGAAGACAAACAACACATTCTCATCTTCATTTTTGTCCTGCCTCCCACATCTCATCATCTTTTGCTGTAGCCTGATAATGGACTCAACAACTGACAGTACACATACACTTTCTTAACTCTATGGCTGTGTGTGTAATCTATGAGCTCTTCATATTTCCTTTATTTAGTTTCTCTATCTCTGTAGCACTGAAAATGTAGTGAGATGTGTGGTTAGGTATGATATATTACCTTGCTCTGTTGTGGGATCTTCCAAAGTTTCCTGATACAGAGCAGGATTTTTTCACGCTCATCGGGATCCCTAAATAAAATACACAAGTATAGTAGGGAATGAGTTAAAGAGAGAGTTGAGGTTTGAAACCTTAAATAAATTCAGTCAGGAGATTATTCCTGCTATTCAGGATTGTTATACTTTGTAGACATTGCAACCTCGTTTAACAAGGGGAAACACTTACATTATACCCATCTCTTCTAATCTGGCAACTGTGAGATCTGGCAGCATTTCACCAGTGATGTTGTTGTCTGGGCAAAAGAGGAAATTATTAATAGCAGTCCTGTATTACATGTTTTTAATTTTTATTTTGACAAGTAGCCTTGATATTAGCTTTCATGCAACACAGAAGCAAAGTGAAAGTCTGGACTTAAAGCAGCATTCAGCTGGAATAAGCCAGCCATTAAAACCATCAATTTAATAATAATAATAACAAAACCCACCCTTAAATGTATCCTTCCATTTTCCAAGTCCTTCTTTTTCCAGGTATTGAGATGTTTGCTCTGCGGTCCATTGCCTGAAGTCCTCTGGCAAGCTCATTTTGAAGTGTCCGAGGTTGTTTCTTGTATCTTTTGATGCAGATCTGACAAATGGTAGATGTATCAGTAGTCAAGCGAATTTTATATTATGTTGTTTATACAGCTGATCAGTGTAGACCTGCTGCCAAGAGATGCAAAGTTTGAACAACAGCTGGCTTTTATGTCTCTACCACACCCATCCACCTACCAACCTCCCTCTAAATACTTTTGACTTGTGACTGCCACCTGAATTAAATCAACAACAGAGTATACTTTCATGTAAGGTCTATTGGCCGTAAATTCCAAAACAAATGGGCAAATTTGTGGTAATGGGTTGCTCTGAAGTAAAAATAACACACAATTGATTGACAGTTTATATTACATACTAAAACCAGGCAGAGTCATCTTGACCCCCGAGGACAAATGGCAATCGAGAGGACATTATGAGGGTGTTGTCCAAATGTAAAATGTATTGGAAAATGTTTGTTTCCAATGTTTGGGAAGATTCATAATATCAGTTAAATACAGATGAATCAACACAGTATTAACTTTGATCATTTCACTCTGACCTTCACCAAGTACTTTGAGTTTCAGGAACACAAGCGAGTGAGAGAAATGTGATACATATTCATTAATATGTAATTTAGCTTTGGCAGTAATGTGACTTTAACATGCTAATGAAGTTTATTTGAATTATAAAAAGAGCCACAAAAGAGAGTGAGGATAAAAATGAAACAAAAGAGGTTTCAAGATTTATTCATGTTATTTGGTTCTTAAACTTATTATGGTACACAAATACAGATAAAGACAACAGGCAAGTAGTAACCCCCACAATGTATTTAATGCACTGCTAGATGTTTAAATGTATTATTGGCAGCTTTCAGTCCTCCATTTTGTTAACCTGCATATGCCAACCAGTCAGACGAGTCAATCTGACATCTAATGCTGTCCGTCACCCACACCTTTTACCGACAAAAAGATTTTTGGATAACATTGCATTGTTTTAGTTTCCCCATCGTTTCTCCTTCATCTGATTTTCAGTCTATCATCAGGCTGCCACAACTTCATTCATCCTTTTTCTGACCCTGTTGTTGTTTCCAAATCCACCTATGTAACATAAAAACCTCTTATCTGATTTGCTTTTAACCTATAAACCCTCAGGACCCTCAGGTCTTGTTGGAATGGCCCTAATCACCCCTAACGTCACAACGAAAACCCATGGTGAGCCTCTCTGAAGACCTGAGTGCAGCAGAGAATGTTCATAGCTTTAAGAGCAAACTCACTGCTGGATGTTTAAATGTATTATTGGCAGCTGCCAATCCTACATTCTGGTAACCTGCAGGTGAGGCCAACCAGTCAGACGAGTCAAAAACTATTTGACGTTTAAATGTCCCCATGCCATCAGGCACCCACACCTTTTACTGTCCAAAAAGAATTTTACATAACAATGTTGTTTTGGTTACAGTACAGGAAATAAAGAAATGGTATGATCTGTATTTCTCTCATGCACAGCTATGTTCTTTCGCTGATTACGCCCAAATGATGTCGGACTCTGTACTTTCACATCTAGAAACATGGCCAAGTATTCGTCAACCAAAACTGTGACGACTCTGTACTTTCACATCTAGAAACATGGCCAAGTATTCGTCAACCAAAACTGTGACAACCCAGAGTTGAGACCAGGAAGCACAGCTGCAGTCTTATTACTTCATTGTTATTGTACATTATGTCTCTGTTGATTTGTTCTGCACACATGATATCTTTTTCATGTCTGTCCATCTTGGTAAAGGGGTCCCTCCTCTGTGGGTCTTCCTGAAGTTTCTTCCACATTTTAAAAGCATTTTTTGTTTTTCCTCACTCGAACTGAGGATCTAAGGACAGAGGGTGTCACTCCCTATACAGATTGTAAAACCCTCCGAGGCAAATGTATTTTGTGACTTTGGGCTATACAAATAAAATTTGATTTGTTTTAAGGTATCATTGGTGTTATGGAATTTTCTATTCTTGTAGTGTTCTGAGTGACACATACATACTTTTGAATGGAATATAATAAAAGCACAAACATACAGACATTATACAAGGTTACATGAAGTCACATGTGGGCCTTGAGGTCCTCAGCAGTAATAGTTGTTTGTCTTTGGTTGGCAGTAGCAGGTGTCATCCTATCTCAACACTGTTGTGGCCAGGGTCAAAGGACTCTGGTGCTGTATGCTTAGACATAATAGACAGCTTGCCACTGACATTCCAATCTGCATAAACAGACATCTGTGTCTCCAGACTTAATCATGTTGAGAAGACACCATTCTTGGTAAAAGCATTCTCTTCTACCTAATTTGGTGCATATAGTGTTTGTCGTGTTATCTTGGGGTTTAAAGTCTATCCACCAGCATGAGTTGGGCAGAATGTGAGACCGACTCAGGCACTTCTGATGCTTTATGAGAATGTCTCTAATTCTCCTTGATCAAGTGTTAATAAAGAATACAGCATAAGACATCAGAGGCTCCTGAGCACTTTCTTTCTTCCTGACCTCACCACTGACCTTTGGCTCTAGCAATTTCTCCACAACAATTGGCAGCTGAGAGTCCTCCATTCTGGTAACCTGCAGGTGATGCCAACCAGTCAGACGAGTCAAAAACTATTTGACCTTTAATTAGCCACATGCCATCAGGCACCCACACCTTTTACTGTCCAAAAATAATTTTACATAACAATGCATTGTTTTGACAACCCAGAGTTGAGACCAGGAAGCACAGCTGCAGTCTTACACGCTTCTCTGCACCTCCATCAGAGCAGCTGCCCACCCAGTCCTTAGTATAGAGACTGTGTCTGTCCCCCGTCCACCTACATTATTTAAAGATAAGGAGTTCATCATAAAAACTTGATAAAATAAATCAACGTCTCCAACAGTGGACTGAATATTAGGTCCTTGTCCTCTAAAACTGTTTTAGTCAGTGAATTAATATCTGATTATGATATTGATTTATTTTGTCTCACTGAAACCTGGCTGCAGGAGGATGAATATGTTAGCTTAAATAAATCCACTCCTCTAGTCATTGTAATACTCATATTCCTCGAATTACCGGTCGAGGTGGTGGAGTTGGAGCCATATTTGACTCACGTCTATGAATAAATCCTAAACCTAAACTAAATTATAATTCATTTGAAAGTCTTGTTCTTAGCCTTACTCACCCAACCAGGAAAACATTACAGCCAATTTTATTTGTTACAGTATATCGAGCTCCATATCCTCACTCCAATTTTTATCTGAAATTGCAGAATTTGCATCAGGCTTGATCCTTAAAACAGATAAAGTAATTATTGTAGATGATTTTAATATTCATGTTCACAACCACAATGATAGTCTTAATACTGCGTTTATCACTTTATTAGATTCAATTGGCCTCTGTCAGAGTGTAAATAAACCAACTCATTGTCTGAACCACACTCTTGATCTTGTTCTCTCATATGGCATTGAAATTGATCATCTAATAGTCTTTCCACAGAATCCTCTTCTATCTGACCATTTTTAATAACCTTTGAGTTCATATTACTGGACTATAAGCCTTTTTGCAGAAACTCCTACAGCAGATGTTTATCTGATAGTGCTGTAGCCAAATTTAGGGAAGTGATTCCTTTGGTATTGAATTCAATGCCGTGTCTCAATGTAGCAGAGGACTCAAATAGATCATCTTGTTGAGAGTACTACAGGCTCATTACGGACAACTCTTGACTCTACTGCACCTCTGAAAAAGAAGATAATTAAACAATGGAGGTAAGCACCATTGTATAGCCATCAGACTCGTAACTTAAAGTAAGAGGCACGTAAATTTGAACACAGATGGCGTGCCACTAAATTGGAAGAATCTCGTTTAGACTGGTGAGATAATCTTAAAACATACAGGAAGGCTCTCTGTACTTCCTGTTAGATCTTAGTGCCGCATTTGATGCCACTGACCATCAAATTCTTTTACAGTGATTGGAACATCAAATTGGCATCAGAGGAATCGCACTAAGCTGGTTTAAGCCATATTTCTTAGATCTACCTCAGTTTGTTCACGTCAATGATGAATCCTCCATGCATGCCAAAGTTTGTTGCCAAAGCCAGAGTCCCACAAGGTTCTGTACTAGGACCACTTCTATTCAGTTTATATATGCTTCCTCTAGGGAACATTATTAGGAATCACTCCATTAATTTTCATTGTTGTGCCGACAACACCCAATTATATTTATTGATCAAACCTGATAAAACCGATCACTTAACAAAACTCCAATCATGCCTTAAGGTTATCATAAGTTGGATGACCTACAATTCTCTGATATTAAATTCAGACAAAACTACTTCTAATTGGACCCAAACACCTCAGAAACTCTCGTCCCAGAGACTTACTTCAGACGGGATCACCCTGGCCTCCAGACCCACCGTAAAGAATCTTGGAGTCGTTTTTGATCAGGATATGTCCTTTAATGTCGACATAAAACAAATTTCGAGGACTGCATTCTTCCACTTACGTAACATTGCCAAAAACAGACTCATTGTATCTCAAGTGGATACAGAAAAAAAAGTCCACACATTTGTTACTTCTAGGTTGGACTATTGTAACTCATTGTTATCAGGCTGCTCCAATAAATCTCTTTGGACTTGCAGCTCATTCAGAATACTGCTGCACGTGTTCTGACAGGAACCAAGATCAGAGATCACATCTCTCTCATTTTACCTTCCTTGCACTGGCTACCTAAATCTAGAATAGAATTAAAGATTCTTCTCCTTACATACAAAGCTCTTCATGGTCAGGCACCAACGTATCTAAAATAGCTCATAGTACCTTACTACCCCTCTATAACACTGCACTCTCATTAGTGCAGTGTTATAGAGTGCAGTGTCTCAGAATGCTGGGTTCCTTGTGGTTCCCATAGTTTCCAGAAGTAGTTAGGGCTGGCTCAGGTCATCCCTTAGTTATGCTGCCAAATGACTCGACTGCTGTCTTCCTCTCTCTCCCCATCACCACCACTATCTGTAAACATCCCTGTCTCATTAATGCATGTTAATGCATGTTACTAACTAAACTTTTTCCCTTGTGGTTCTGTGCTCTGTCGTCCAGCAGGTTCTGATGGCTCATGGCTCCTGTGGTCCTGCACAACGTCCATATTATTACTGCTACCACATCTTACAGTTTATAGTTAGGTAATGATTTGCTGCTGCTGTGCATATGTGTCTCTCCATCTCTATCACAGGTCCCACTGCTACTGTAATCATTTTATCATTCATTGTAATTCATTGTCATTGTATCATTCATTGTTATTGTACATTTTGTCTGTGGTGATTTGTTCTGCACACGTGATATCTTTTTCACGTGTGTCCATCCTGGTAGAGGGATCCCTCCTCTGTGGCTCTTCCAGATGTTTCTTCCACATATTTTCCCTGTTAAAAGCATTTTTTGTGGGCAAGTTTTTCCTCACTCGAACCAAGGATCTAAGGACAAAGGGTGTCACAGATTGTTAAACCCTCCGAGGAAAATGTATTTTGTGACTTTGGGCTATACAAATCAAATTTGATTTGATTTGACAGTGTATTTAATGGACTGCTGGATGTTTTAAGGTATCATTGGCAGCTGAGAGTCCTCCATTCTGGTAACCTGCAGGTGAGGCCAACCAGTCAGACGAGTCAAAAACTATTTGACCTTTAATCAGCCACATGCCATCAGGCACCCACACCTTTTACTGTCCAAAAATAATTTTACATAACAATGCATTGTTTTAATTAGAGTACAGGAAATAAAGAAACGGTATGTTCTGTATCTCTCTCATGCACACCCATGTTCTCTTCCTGATTCTCCCTCACACACGTCAGTCATCTCTCCTCCATTTGATTTTCAGTCTATCATCAGTGTGCCAAAAATTCTTGGCCATTCATCCTTGTTCTGCTTCTGTTGTTGTTTTCCACCTATGTAACATACTATCTATTGAATACACTTATCTCTCATAAATGATACACCGGCCTGTTCACCAAAAGATGCCTCTACAATGCCCACTGTTAGGTGCAGGTATAATTCACTAGATTAATAAACCCATTTTAGGAAAAGTCATTAACTAAGATGGAGGAGGCATTGAGAACAGCTGAAATGCTTTTAATCATTTCATCATCAGTCATTTTGAGTGAGTGAGAGAAATAGGATGCATATTTATTTTTTAATTTTTTTTTTTTTTTTTAAAGTCATATTATACATTTTCTTTATTTGGATGAGTTATTACTTATTTCATTCATGACCATAACATGGGCCAGAATATATTATTTTGTGCACACAAGGAAAAAGGGGAAAAAAAGAGATTACAGACACAATCTGTTGAACATGCATAAAATTAGAGGTTCTAATAACCTCATCGGTTTTCCCCTTATAGCCCCATTACATATAAAGAACATAATGATTTCACACAATGAGCAAAAAACAGTGATAGACAAAGTTTGTCTTAACCATATATAGATGATAGATGATTGATAGATGAATTACAAAGTGCTTCTCAAGAGCCAGTTGCAAAAGGTAGAATAATTCAAAACAAAGACAAAAATCAGGATAAAATATTTCCACCAATAAAAACAAACATTTAAAATTAAATGAAAAAATGAACCCTGAATAAGTAATGATAAATTCTGTAGGAAATGACGAACACCTAATCAAAATAACCACCACCGATCAAATATCACTCAAAATATCTAATCATGTTTCCACATTAATCCACATGATAAACATCAAAACCAAACAGCATATATATTTGAAATCCCCAAACCAAAAATTAATTAGATAACACACTGTGGTGCTTTATGGCTTGCTCTGATTATAAGGAATACACAAAGAATTCTAAATATGAAGAAAACACACATATCCAGTGTCACACAAAGATATAACTATGTATGAAGTAACTATGATTCATTCATTCACAACAGAATTACATAATGGTATGATTTGCCAGTTAAAAATGAGACACAGTTGCAGATGGAGAATGGAGTCTGATTTCAAAATAATCAAGTATTATGCCCAAGTATTTCAATTCATAATGAAGCTTTGCTTCCTTTCTTCAGTTCAAGGACCAGCAGTGTCTTCATCCTGCATTCCACTAAAGACAGCACAGATAAGTTCATTAGTATTAACAACAGCAGTGCAGAATGACAGATACATTATTGAAATAGGGCAAATGGAATGCAACTGAAATGATTAGTGGATAACATAAATCTAATGGGAAGCTATTTTGATAAACTGATATGTGTGACTTTGTCGCCCAAAGTCAGCTGAGCTAGGCTCCAGCCCCTCCAGCCACTGTGACCCTGTTGAAACTAAGTGCTTACAGCTGATGAATGGATGATAGTAAATTGATAATTTTGGCCTTTGGGAAGAAGAAACTATTTGCATCTGCCACTTTGGGCTTTAGAAAATGTAATAATTTATTAGAGAGAAATAGAAGTACAATTACATCACATGATGGAACATTTAATTGATCCATCCTTGCTTATGTTCCCATCCTAATGCTTGTAACATGATACAGACTACAACTGCCATTTAGTTCCTACATTCCTACATAATACCTACAGAATCCTATATTTAACAGCCAAGATCAAAATATTACCTGTACTCTGGAAAATCCTTGTCCCTGCACCACTGATCAAATTTCTCCTTGTCAACCTTGAAACTTTCATCATCAGTCTTCTTGCAGTAAAACCTGATCAGCTTCTCAGAAAAGCACATTGGGCGAATCTTGGTCCGCTCTTCAGCCTGACAGCATAAATTTGAGAATAATGGCGTAACATAGCCTTCATTATGCAGAAATATACAAATTGAACAAACACCTCATGCAAATCTAGACTTAAATTAAAAGGTATGTGCTGACCTTCTTCTTCTTCGCTGTGGTAGGGTCATACTTGCTGTAGAAATTAATTTCTTCAATGGGATCCCTGTCTTCCATCCCATAATCCATAGTAATGACCTAAAAGAAAAAGGTAAGAGACATGCATGTTTTTCATATTCACAAGTGAATTATGCCACAACTGAGGAAGGCAACATCATATAGATCAAATCATGGCCAAGATTTAAAGAACAGCAAAGTCAGACTAACCATGATTTCGAGGTCTTTTGGATTCAGCTGCTTAGCGTTCCTTGGAGTAAGTGCTTGAGCCAGTTTAATTTTCCAATCATTAAACACATTATCCTAAGAAGTGGGAGGGACATAGGACTTGAAGAGTGCATCCACATTCAATGTTAAAAATACATATTTGTTTCTTTTAAGAAAATGTAGCTTTTACTAAAAACCTGTCTGCCTGTGTGTGGCTTATGAAAAACTTTTGTTAACACTAATCAAGACCATTCTGTATCTCATGAAATATGACAGCTGCAGTAACTTGGAAGATTGTAATATTGGGCACCAATTTGGCGAATTTACAGTTCAAACCACAAATGAGATGAAAATAACCCCTAAAATTAATTATTAGATGTTTAACTAAGTGACCTACTTTTTTTAGAAGTACAAGTAATGAGAAATGATCAAGTCTGAGCAAGTTCAAAACGTTCTGCTTCGAAACACTCTTGATGATATATGAAGCTACATGGAGAATGGACCAAAACACTGTCACAGCATCACAAATCTGTGCCCGGTGGAATTTAGGGGTCAGACTTGGAGCATCATTGAAATGTTGTTTTTTACACCCCTAGCATTCATTCATCAAGGGTACGTACTATGCAGCACTCTCTCTCCTTAATCATGGTTGTAAGAGCCAATTTGAGAATTACTTGTACAAAATCTTTATTTACACTATTGTTATTTACTTAGGTATGTAAATTCATAATTTCATGTATGGAGCAATATTATTATATTCATTTCTATGAAGTGTATATGGTAGCTAGATCACTTAGTGGAATGTGCTAGAATTCAGGAAGAGAACAGTGGTCATGTGACCTACATGTGTTTGCTCAGTGTTGGATGAAAAAGTCTAATCAGTCCAGCTATTTCTAAGTTATTACGTTATTGGCATGTTATTTCATGAACTCCCTTTTCTTCACTTTCTGTAAAGTAATATCAACTTTTATACATTTGTCTTGTTTTGAAATAATAGCTATTATAAGGATTCTTGGCTTTACTCACTATTTTTTAACACACTGCTATTATTAACTGTACTATTATTAATTGTACGTGGACATGAGGAGTTGGGGATTGAACCCTCAAACCCTGCTCTCCTGAGCCAGCCAAGTGTAGATGTAGTCTGAATGAGATTTCATCCTATAATTTTACTCACAATGCTGCCACATCCAGTTAAATGTTTCTGAAAGAGAGAACAACAAGAAATGACATGCATCTTTGTGAAATAGAGAATGTGTCAAACAGGTGTCCAAGGCAATTCAGCCTAGCACAGACATCAGCACACACCATGATGGTCTCCTCACGCATTTCGCCCAGAAACTTGTAGAGGTCTCGAGAGGTGACCCTCTTTAGAATCTGCCTTGCCTCAGCCAGCTCCTTAGAGGTAGAGTTGAGGATTTGTTCAAACACATTATCTACAGGAAGAATAGAGGTCACCAAATCATTCATAGTTTTCCAAATCACATAATTGACACTGAAAACTGAAAGGCAATATAACTGTGATGAATTTACTTTATTCATTTGTTCTTGAATACGAAATAATATAATTTAAACATGCTTGACAAAAACAGTGTAAAACTGGAATTATGGTTGAGCGAACTGCACTCAATGGTATCTGCAGACCTGTCAGCCTGGTGTAGGCCTCCATATCATCTATGGCTGTGGAGAGAGTGAACATATTCCCTCCTGAGCCTTCAATCCTGATGTGCTGGTCTGCTTTTAAAAATGCATCTGTGATCCTGGATAATCATATCCAACATATTACATTTCAGAACATTTAAGTTACATCAGACAAAGCTAAATATTAGTGTGCTAACATGGGAAGTGGAGCTCCTTACATATAGTCTATGATCTTGTGCACTTTGTGCTGGCAGGCTCTTCTGTGGAGGCAGTACCTTGTGTGGAACATTTCAGTCATATTATCTTCCTCCTGTTGAGAGTATAGTTTAATTAGAATCAATCTTTTCAAAATCTGATAAAAAGGAAAAAGTAACGTTGTCAGCACCTTGTCTCTAACGCAGATCTGCCTCCACCCGTCCACCTCACACACCCTGGCAAACTTTAGAAATCGGAGGTGGTCAAAGTTGGTCTGGATGCCCAGCTGGTAGCAGTCCCTGATCAGAGATCGAAGAAAATGGGTTAATTATATTAAACTCATCAAAGCACCCTGGAGAAATTTGCATATTGTTAAAATAATATAATATGTAGTTATCTCCCTCTATATAAAAAAGTAAATTCCCACCTGGCAAAGTAGTCAAACTTGTCCACATCAACACCATTTCTTTTGTTGGACACAATTTCATAGAGGAAGGACTTCTCTTTCTGACGGCCTTCATATGGCCACTGTGGAGATGACAGACAACAGTGACATTAGACATTGTTTAGTGTAACACTTGTAACACCCATGATACTGACTGATCACAGAATTCACACAGGCAGTACTGACAGTATAGTGACTTACTGGATCTGCGGCTTTCTTAGGTTCAATCATCTCTTTGATGAAGATCAGGTCCTTGGACAGCACCAAGCCATACTGCTTCATCAACGGTTCCAGATCATTACGTTCCACCAGATGGTCAAACATTTGACAAGAGGCTGTCTCATGCTGCAACATACAGACTCATTAATATGTTAATATGTGAATTTAAAGTAGAAAAAACAATGGCTCACTGCTCAAGTAGAAAGAGCTTATCTTTGCTTTACAAATGACAGGATACGCAGAATGTGAATACATACTCAGACAGCAGCTGCTCAGCTTCATATTTAATAGATACACATGAATGGAATTGGTCGACTAACATTAAACCATGGCTGCAGCATCCAGTAGTTCCTCGTAGGATGCTGGTTTATTTGGACACAAGTGTATCCCAACTGCCTTGCAAGGTTGGAACAAGCCAGCATTATGTTTTTTCATTGCCACTGATTTGTTTTTCATTATTTTTGCTAATCAGTTAGCATTCATAACACACCGGTTCTCTTATTTAATGCAGCTTCTGACTGTGTATCTTTAAATGTACTTTATTTTTGTGGTTGATTATCTCATGACAGAAAACAGAAATAAGTTTTTCTTACCTTCCATTTTTTCCCCTTTTTTTCTTTCATCTTTTCCCATGCTTTGGGGATGAACATTCCATCAAACAGATGGGAAAATGGTCCATGTCCTAGTTATAGAGAAATAAATCTAAGTTTTCCTAATGATGCATGCCTTCAAATGAAGTTTCAGAAAAATCATTCTACACCTGTTAGTGATGACTCAAACAGGAGTCTTTAATACATATGCAAATTCTCAGATATTCAGTTCTTTCTATAGACGCAACCATTGAGTGTCTATTTTATTGCTTGCCCAGCTCCGGTTCTGACACGGTTTGATTCACTTGTCAGCATTTAGGCCTAAAGACCTCTTCCCAGTGGTTCAAAATACCTGTGGTACACTTTCTCTGTGCTCTGAGCTCACAACCTGGGCACTAACAAAGTCAGCTAACATGAGCTAACAGCAGATAGTGGGCAGTTTACTTCTGGTCTGTAAATCACAGAGAGATAACTAATACCTAATTATTCTTCAATGTAGTCCTCCATTATAAATTATTAGTGAAGTAACAGGTCAATATTTCTTCCTCACACATATTTAAACGAACTGATCATTAGCTACTCTTTAAATTTTGATCTGGAGTTATAAGTAACTAATACTTAGCACAACCATTTAGTTTCTCATTCCCAGCTCAAGGAACTTATTCACCTTTGCTTTAAGGTATTTATTTGAATTGAACTGCAGAGACTGTTGGCAGTAGCTTTAATGCTGACATGACAACAGCAGTTTTATTAAGAGGAATGCATTTTGTGCATTTTCATGTAAACCATAGTCCACATGATTTTTATTTTCCGTTTTCTTCAACACCAGCTTATTTGATTTGTGGATAATGTTAAATTCATTTTCAGTCTTAATCACACCAAACAACAACCATTTGAAACTAATTGTAAATGTCAAAATGTGTGCATCACTCACCCAGGTCATGACAAAGACCAGCAATCTCCACACAAAGGATGTCTCTGTCATCGATCTTGAGTTCTGGTTGCCGTGTTCTCAGAGCTTTTACAAGCTCTCCTGCTAAGTGCGCCACCCTTTACCAACACACACACACACACACACACACACACACACATACATATACACACACACACAGCACATTAATATCATGTTGTACATTAGTATCCTGTTATAAAACTGGAAATATTAACTTTTATTATACCTGTTATTATATTGTATGAAATGTGATTTTATTGTTGTGGCTGTGTCTCTCTGAAAACATACAGACATACCCAATGGAGTGTTCAAATCGGTTGTGTGATGCTCCAGGGTAAACATAGTAGCCTGCCCCAAGCTGCTTGATGTTTCGAAGTCTCTGAAACTGAGGTGTGTTAATAATTTTGACGAGAAGTGTGTGTAACTCCATATGCCCATGGATGGGATCATTAAACACCTGGAAGAAGACAAACAACACATTCTCATCTTCATTTTTGTCCTGCCTCCCACATCTCATCATCTTTTGCTGTAGCCTGATAATGGACTCAACAACTGACAGTACACATACACTTTCTTAACTCTATGGCTGTGTGTGTAATCTATGAGCTCTTCATATTTCCTTTATTTAGTTTCTCTTTCTCTATCTCTGTAGCACTGAAAATGTAGTGAGATGTGTGGTTAGGTATGATATATTACCTTGCTCTGTTGTTGAGATGTTTCTTCTGGAGTCCATTGCCTGAAGTCCTCTGTCATGCTCAAGTGTCCGAGATTGTTTCTTGTATCTTTTGATGCAGATGTGACAACAGAAGAGCTGATCAGTGTAGACCTGCTGCCAAAAAATGCAAAGTTTGAACAACAGCTGGCTTTTATGTCTCTACCACACCCATCCACCTACCAACTTCCCTCTAATTACTTTTGACTTGTGACTGCCACCTGAATTAAATCAACAACAGAGTATACTTTCATGTAAACAAGGTCTATTGGCCGTAAATTCCAAAACAAATGGGCAAATTTGTGGTAATGGGTTGCTCTGAAGTAAAAATAAAGGTGTAACACACAATTGATTGACAGTTTATACTATATACTATGTATAAAAAGGTAAAACCAGGCAGGGTAATCTTGACCCCGTCAAGACCCCGTTTCTCCTTCATCTGATTTTCAGTCTATCATCAGGCTGCTACAACTTCATGGGCATTCATCCTTTTTCAGACCCTGTTGTTGTTTCCAAATCCACCTATGTAACATAAAAACCTCTTATCTGATTTGCTTTTAACCTATAAACCCTCTAGGACCCTCAGGTCTTGTTGGAATGGCCCTAATCACCCCTAACGTCACAACGAAAACCCATGGTGAGCCTCCCTGAAGACCTGAGTGCAGCAGAGAATGTTCATAGCTTTAAGAGCAAACTCACTGCTGGGTGTTTAAATGTATTATTGGCAGCTGCCAATCCCACATTCTGGTAACCTGCAGGTGAGGCCGACCGGTCAGACAAGTCAAAAACTATTTGACGTTTAAATATCCACATGCCATCAGGCACCCACACCTTTTACTGTCCAAAAAGAATTTTACATAACAATGTTGTTTTGGTTAAAGTACAGGAAATAAAGAAATGGTATGATCTGTATTTCTCTCATGCACAGCTATGTTCTTTATCTGATTATGCCCAAATGATCTCGGACTCCGTACTTTTCTCTGGACCTCTACCCAATGTGACCAGTGATGTATAGCTGCATGTCGTCATTTCACCGCTGGCTGTGTCCAACAAACGATGATAGATAATTAGACACCTTTCTGGGGAAAACCTGGTCTGATTAGGAGAGATGGCATCCATCCCACTTTGGATGGAGCAGCTCTCACATCTAGAAACATGGCCAAGTATTAGTCAACCAAAACCATGACAACCCAGAGTTGAGACCAGGAAGCACAGCTGCAGTCTTACACGCTTCTCTGCGCCTCCATCAGAGCAGCTGCCCACCCAGTCCTTAGTATAGAGACTGTGTCTGTCCCCCGTCCACCTACATTATTTAAAGATAAGGAGTTCATCATAAAAACTTGATAAAATAAATCAACATCTCCAACAGTGGACTCATGAATATTAGGTCCTTGTCCTCTAAAACTGTTTAGTCAATGAATTAATATCTGATTATGATATTGATTTATTTTGTCTCACTGAAACCTGGCTGCAGGAGGATGAATATGTTAGCTTAAATGAATCCACTCCTCTAGTCATTGTAATACTCATATTCCTCAAATTACTGGTCGAGGTGGTGGAGTTGGAGCCATATTTGACTCACGTCTATGAATAAATCCTAAACCTAAACTAAATTATAATTCATTTGAAAGTCTTGTTCTTAGCCTTACTCACCCAACCAGGAAAACATTACAGCCAATTTTATTTGTTACAGTATATCGAGCTCCATATCCTCACTCCAATTTTTATCTGAAATTGCAGAATTGAGGCTTGATCCTTAAAACAGATAAAGTAATTATTGTAGATGATTTTAATATTCATGTTCACAACCACAATGATAGTCTTAATACTGCGTTTATCACTTTATTAGATTCAATTGGCTTCTGTCAGAGTGTAAATAAACCAACTCATTGTCTGAACCACACTCTTGATCTTGTTCTCTCATATGGCATTGAAATTGATCATCTAATAGTCTTTCCACAGAATCCTTTTCTATCTGACCATTTTTAATAACCTTTGAGTTCATATTACTGGACTATAAGCCTTTTTGCAGAAACTCCTACAGCAGATGTTTATCTGATAGTGCTGTAGCCAAATTTAAGGAAGTGATTCCTTTGGTATTGAATTCAATGCCGTGTCTCAATGTAGCAGAGGACTCAAATAGATCATCTTGTTGAGAGTACTACAGGCTCATTACGGACAACTCTCGACTCTACTGCACCTCTGAAAAAGAAGATAATTAAACAATGGAGGTAAGCACCATTGTATAGCCATCAGACTCGTAACTTAAAGTGAGAGGCACGTAAATCTGAACACAGATGGCGTGCCACTAAATTGGAAGAATCTCGTTTAGACTGGTGAGATAATCTTAAAACATACAGGAAGGCTCTCTGTACTTCCTGTTAGATCTTAGTGCCGCATTTGACACCACTGACCATCAAATTCTTTTACAGTGATTGGAACATCAAATTGGCATCAGAGGAATCGCCCTAAGCTGGTTTAAGCCATATTTCTTAGATCGACCTCAGTTTGTTCACGTCAATGATGAATCCTCCATGCATGCCAAAGTTTGTTGCCAAAGCCAGAGTCCCACAAGGTTCTGTACTAGGACCACTTCTATTCAGTTTATATATGCTTCCTCTAGGGAACATTATTAGGAATCACTCCATTAATTTTCATTGTTGTGCCGACAACACCCAATTATATTTATTGATCAAACCTGATAAAACCGATCACTTAACAAAACTCCAATCATGCCTTAAGGTTATCATAAGTTGGATGACCTACAATTCTCTGATATTAAATTCAGACAAAACTACTTCTAATTTGACCCAAACACCTCAGAAACTCTCGTCCCAGAGACTTACTTCAGACGGGATCACCCTGGCCTCCAGACCCACCGTAAAGAATCTTGGAGTCGTTTTTGATCAGGATATGTCCTTTAATGTCGACATAAAACAAATTTCGAGGACTGCATTCTTCCACTTACGTAACATTGCCAAAAACAGACTCATTGTATCTCAAGTGGATACAGAAAAAAAAGTCCACACATTTGTTACTTCTAGGTTGGACTATTGTAACTCATTATTATCAGGCTGCTCCAATAAATCTCTTTGGACTTGCAGCTCATTCAGAATACTGCTGCACGTGTTCTGACAGGAACCAAGATCAGAGATCACATCTCTCTCATTTTACCTTCCTTGCACTGGCTACCTAAATCTAGAATAGAATTAAAGATTCTTCTCCTTACATACAAAGCTCTTCATGGTCAGGCACCAACGTATCTAAAATAGCTCATAGTACCTTACTACCCCTCTATAACACTGCACTCTCATTAGTGCAGTGTTATAGAGTGCAGTGTCTCAGAATGCTGGGTTCCTTGTGGTTCCCATAGTTTCCAGAAGTAGTTAGGGCTGGCTCAGGTCATCCCTTAGTTATGCTGCCAAATGACTCGACTGCTGTCTTCCTCTCTCTCCCCATCACCACCACTATCTGTAAACATCCCTGTCTCATTAATGCATGTTAATGCATGTTACTAACTAAACTTTTTCCCTTGTGGTTCTGTGCTCTGTCGTCCAGCAGGTTCTGATGGCTCATGGCTCCTGTGGTCCTGCACAACGTCCATATTATTACTGCTACCACATCTTACAGTTTATAGTTAGGTAATGATTTGCTGCTGCTGTGCATATGTGTCTCTCCATCTCTATCACAGGTCCCACTGGTACTGTAATCATTTTATCATTCATTGTAATTCATTGTCATTGTATAATTCATTGTTATTGTACATTTTTACTGTGGTGATTTGTTCTGCACACGTGATATCTTTTTCACGTGTGTCCATCCTGGTAGAGGGATCCCTCCTCTGTGGCTCTTCCAGATGTTTCTTCCACATATTTTCCCTGTTAAAAGCATTTTTTGTGGGCAAGTTTTTCCTCACTCGAACCAAGGATCTAAGGACAAAGGGTGTCACAGATTGTTAAACCCTCCGAGGAAAATGTATTTTGTGACTTTGGGCTATACAAATCAAATTTGATTTGATTTGACAGTGTATTTAATGGACTGCTGGATGTTTTAAGGTATCATTGGCAGCTGAGAGTCCTTCATTCTGGTAACCTGCAGGTGAGGCCAACCAGTCAGACGAGTCAAAAACTATTTGACCTTTAATCAGCCACATGCCATCAGGCACCCACACCTTTTACTGTCCAAAAATAATTTTACATAACAATGCATTGTTTTAATTAGAGTACAGGAAATAAAGAAACGGTATGTTCTGTATCTCTCTCATGCACACCCATGTTCTCTTCCTGATTCTCCCTCACACACGTCAGTCATCTCTCCTCCATTTGATTTTCAGTCTATCATCAGTGTGCCAAAAATTCTTGGCCATTCATCCTTGTTCTGGTTCTGTTGTTGTTTTCCACCTATGTAACATGCTATCTATTGAATACACTTATCTCTCATAAATGATACACCGGCCTGTTCACCAAAAGATGCCTCTACAATGCCCACTGTTAGGCGCAGGTATAATTCACTAGATTAATAAACCCATTTTAGGAAAAGTCATTAACTAAGATGGAGGAGGCATTGAGAACAGCTGAAATGCTTTTAATCATTTCATCATCAGTCATTTTGAGTGAGTGAGAGAAATAGGATGCATATCTATTAATACGTAATTTAGCTTTAGCTCTCCCATTTTAAGACATATGTTTGGTGACAGTTTCAGTTCATGTATGGCTAAATAATTCTAATTTTAAGTTATATTATACATTTTCTTTATTTGGACGAGTTATTACTTATTTCATTCATGACCATAACTTGGGCCAGAATATATTATTTTGTGCTCAAAAGGAAAAAGAAAAAAATAGAAAAAAAAAGCTTTATTTCAAATAGACCACCTCCACCTTTCAGCAAATATATAGAACTAGACGAGTGTGTACAGGGCAGGACTTTGCAGATGAATGGATGAATGAAGTGTTAACCCATTGTGCCATCTGAATTCTCCACGTATTTAGCTCCAATCAGATGTCAGTCATGGTGGTCACTCACCCTGGTGTAATGATAACATACTATACTGCACCGTCTATAATTGGACCCTTGATGCAAATAAGAGAAAAATACAAACAAACACGATACCACAAAAACAGACAAAAAAATATTTCGAAAGGGAGAAACATTAGGAAGAACAAGTGGAAGATCAAATGAAGGCAAACAGCCTGTAAAGAACCAGTGATATGAAAGGTACATATCATATCATGTATCATATCATATGTATTAAGCTTCATATGCAAAGATGTAACAAAGGTGGCATTACAATACAACAGAGGACATTAAGTATGTATTAATTGTAATAGGTGAAATATGTTTAATGCAGAATGCATAAAGTTACAGAGTTTATTGCATATTTTAAGACTGCTTGGTGACAATTCATACACGAATGCATACATCTTAAATGCAAAAATGTTGTTTAAAAAACTGTTTCTTTCCATTCAGAATTGATTACTTTTCCAATAGCCCAGATTTTTAAAAAGCAACTTGATTTTTTTTTTCTTACTTGACTCTTTTTGCATCGCAATCCATTGCTTAAATATTGAGGAGCATTTTGGAATGAATGAATTAATGAATGAATGGTGAGCAAATTTAGTGAGTCTTAGCAAGGACTGAGCCTTTGTATATGGGACGGCTGCTCTGCCAACTGAGCTAAACAATGCCTCACAATGATTTTAATTTATATTATACATTTTAATTAGTTATTACTTATTACTATTACTTATTTTGAATAAAGAGAGATTACAGGCACAATCTATTGAATATGAATAAAGTTAAAAGTTTCTAACAACCTCGTCAGTTTTCCCTTTACAGACACATTACATATGAAGAATATAATAATTTCATACAATTCATGCAAAAAACAGTGCGACACAAAGTTTGTCCATTCTAAACATATTGATAGATGAATTACAAAGTGCAAAAAATGAACAGTGAATAAGTAATGATAAATTCTGTAGGTGAGGAAATGGCCAACAACCAGTCAAAATAACCACCACCAAAAACACTCCACTGATCAAACATCACTCAAAATATCTCATCATGTTTCCACATTAATTCACATGATAAACATCAAAACCAAACGGCATAAATATCTGAAATCCCCAAACCAAAAATTAATTAAATATCATGCTGTATTATCATTTGTTTCTGTTAAATTGTGTCTACTACACTTTGCTCATTAATATACTCAACATATAGAATATTTTAACAATTTTAAATCATAACAAAGCAATAAAAGAGAAGAGTCTGAAAGCAGAAAACTTTGTTATTATCATAGTTTTTAGCCTAATTACTTTCTTAAAATCTTGATCTTGATCGTTATTTGATTTGTATGATGTTGCCTTCCTCCAGAATGTTTTCCATCTTTCTTCAGAATCAGAGATTTTTCTTCTTCTCCTCCTGTGTTTTCAGACACTGCAGACAAGTACAGACAGTCCCATCAGTATTAACATCAGTTTTAACAAGAGCAGTGCACAGTGACAGATGCATTACTGAAGTAGGGCCATAGATTGTACTTAAAATGAAGTGATTCGTTGATCAACATAAATGGGCATCTATTTTGATAAACGTATTATTCTTTGTTGGCCTCAAAACTCATTTCACAGTAAATCTTGATCAGCTGCCAATTAACAGAGCCTCCAACCTGAAGTTCCTATATAGTACCTACAGAATCCTTTATTTAACAGCCAAGATCAAAATATTACTTGTACTCTTGAAACTTCTTCTTCTTGCACCACTGCTGAAATGCCTTCTTGACCTCATTGAAAGTCTTGTCATCAGTCTTCTTGCAGTAAAACCTGATCAGCTTCTCAGAAAAGTGCTCTGGGCGAATCCTGGACACCTTACATGCCTGACAGCATAAATTTGAGAATAATGACATAACAGAGGCAGCGTTACGCAGAAATACACACAATGAACAAACACCTCGTGCAAATAAAGACTTAAATGAAAAGTTTTGTTGTCATTGCTTTAGTTCTGACCTTCCTCTTTCTTGCCCTGGTAGGTTCATCCTTGCTGTAGAAATTCATCTCATCGATTGGGTCCTTGACTTTCATCCCATAATCCATTTTAACTTCCTAAAAGACAAAGGCAAGAAATATGCATGTTTTTTATTTATATTATGCCATGAGGATGGCAACATCATACAAATCATATAATGACCAAGATTTTAAGAAAGCATTTAGACTAAAAACTGACCATAATAACAAAGTCCTCCTCATCTGCAGTGTTCCCTCGTGGAAGTGCTTTAGCCAGTTCCTTTTTCATATCACTAATCTCCTTCAAAGGGAAGGAGAAGAAAGAGTAAAAAGCAGGAGGGACATAGGACATTAAGAAAATACATCTACATTATATTTAAAAACATATACAACTCTTTTAGTGTAGAATCAACTTAGGATGACTGCAACGCGTTCTGGCTGTGCTGGTTGAGCTAATCACAGCTACTTTAGACAATGCTAGACAAGACAGACAACCTCCACTCAAATGAATGGAAAAACCTGTGTTTTCATCGCAGCGATTGATTGTGTCACCAAGTTTCAATAAATATTACAGCATAAGACATCAGAGGCTCCTGAACACTTTCTTCCCTCGTGACCTCATCAGTGACCATTGATTTCAGCAATTTCTCCACAAAGCATCTGAATGGCCACCAAATTCAGAGCCACGCAAGCTGACAATGGGACTAAGCTCAGCAGCCTGCTAGTGAACATGGGAAGACCAGGACCAAACACAGTCTCTGAGAGGGTCTACAAAACTGTAGAGGCACCAATGGCGCTTTGATATATGGACAGGAGGAGTTGGGGACCAACCCTGCTGTCCTAAGCGTAGTATTAAGGAGTCATCATAGGGAGGTTCAATGGGCTGACCCTTGACAAAGTAACAGCTTTGTTACATCTGACTTTCTCTGTGATCCCTCATGTTAAAGTCTGTGTATTCTGAGCTTTCTTTCAAAATTCATTTAATATGTTGGAAAATTGCTGAAAACATGTGAAAAGACTTTGAACGATAAATTACTAACAGTTTTCACCAGTTTTCAGTCCAGGATTTTTTGGGTGGTCCTAAAGGGTGGCTCGATGAGATGCTGAGGTCTCCCTGAGCATACTCCTGCACCTCTAGCAGAGGGATGGAGATGAATTCCTCTCGCTCAGTGTGTTTCAAAGTTAGCCATACAAAGTTAGTTGCACAGTTTATTATGATTGATTTTTGGATTTATCAATTTTTATTTTTTACTGTTTGTTTACTGTTTTGTTCTGTCATGGCCAGAATTTTCTATTTAAATGACCTGGGAACACTGCTATCACATCCAATTAAATTTCTAGGAAAGAAACAGAAACAAGCAATGACATCCAGCTTTGTTATGACAGTGAAACAGATAATGTGTCAAACAGGTGTCTAAGGCAATTCAGCCTTGCAAAGACATCAGCACACACCATGGTGGTCTCCTCACGCGTTTCGCCCAGAAACTTGTAGAGGTCTCGAGAGGTGACCCTCTCTAGAATCTGCCTTGCATCAGCCAGCTCCTCAGAGGTAGAGTTGAGGATTTGTTCAAACACATTATCTACAGGAAAAATAGAGAAGGTCACCAAATAATTCGTAGTTTTCCCAAATACATAATTGACACTGCAAACTGAAAGGTGATATAACTGTGATGAATTTACTTTATTAAGCTGTTCTTAAATATGAAATAATATAATTTAAACATGCTTGACAAAAACAGTGTAAAACTGGAATTATGGCTGAATGACAAAAACAAAAGCTAACTGCACTCAGTGGTATCTACAGACCTGTCAGCTTGGTGTAGGCCTCCATATCTTCTATGGCTTTGGAGAGTTCCAACATATTCTCTCCTGAGCCTTCAATCTTGTCTGCTTTTAAAAAGGCATCTGCGATCCTGGATAATCATATCCAACATATTACTAGCTACGTAAGACAAAGCTAAATGTTGTTAGTGTGCTAACGTGGGAAGTGGAGGTACTTGCATCCTTTCTATGATGTTGGTCACTTTGTGCTTATAGGCTCTTCTGTGGAGGCAGTACCTTGTGTGGAACATTTCAGTCATATTATCTTCCTCCTGTTGAGAGTATAGTTTAGTCAGAATCAATCTTTTTTTTAAAATCTGATAAAAAGGCAAAAGTAGCGTTGTCAGCACCTTGTCTCTAACGCAGATCTGCCTCCACCCGTCCACCTCACACACCCTGGCAAACTTAAAAAAGCGGAGGTGGTCAAAGTTGGTCTGGAGGCCCAGCTGGTAGCAGTCCCTGATCAGAGATGGATCAAGAAAATATGTGGAGACAATGGGTTAATTATATTAAACTCATCAAAGCACCCTGGAGAAATTAGCATATTGTTAAAATAATATAATATGTAGTTATCCCCCTCTATATGAAAAAGTAAATTCTCACCTGGCAAAGTAGTCAAACTTGTCCACATCAACACCATTTCTTTTGTTGGACACAATTTCATAGAGGAAGGACTTCTCTTTCTGACGGCCTTCATATGGCCACTGTGGAGATGACAGACACAGTGACATTAGACATTGTTTAGTGTAACACTTGTAACACCCATGATACTGACTGATCACAGAATTCACACAGGCAGTACTGACAGTATAGTGACTTACTGGATCTGTGACTTCCTGAGGTTCAAACATCTCTTTGATGAAGATCAGGTCCTCGGACAGCACCAAGCCATACTGCTCCATCAACGGTTCCAGATTATTACGTTTCACCAGATGGTCAAACATTTGACAAGAGGCTGTCTCATGCTGCAAACAGACTCATTAATATGTTAATATGAGAGAAGATGCTGATTGGTTTGGACACAAGTGGATACCTTGAAGGCTCACAAAGCTGGCCATTTGTTGTTCATGTTTTTGCTGATCAGTTACAATTTATAACCCAATGATTCACTTCTTTAATGCAGCTTCAGGCTGTGTTTCTTTAGATGTACTTTATTTTTGTGGTTGATTATCTCATAGACAACAGAAATAAGTTTTTCTTACCTTCCACTCTTTTCCTGAACGTGCTTTGGGGATGAACATTCCATCAAACAGATGGGAAAATGGTCCATGTCCTAGTTATAGAGAAATAAATCTAAGTTAACCTAATGATGAATGCCTTCCCTTTCAGAAAAAACACTCTACCTATACATATACATCTGTTAGTGATCACTCAAACTGCTAGTCATTAATACATATTTAAATTCTCAGACATTCAGTTCTCTCTATAGACGTAACCATTGAGCGTCTATTTTATCAGCATTTCACCTGCCCTAGGCCTGACTACTCTATCTCCTCTTCCCAGTGGTTTGGGTGGCCACCAAAGTCAGCAAATATTAGCTCCTGTATTATATATAGGAAGCTCTGTAAATCACAGAGAGTGATGCATAACAGGTGTAGGACATTAGATGCAAAACCAGAAAACTTTATCTCTGTAAAATATGATGCACTTTCACCAAAATCAGTGAAATGGTTGGTCATCTGAATTAATGATTCACAAATATAGGAATCATTATAGGAGTCTGTTCTCTAATAACTCATCATTATGTACTTTATAGTCCTTGTTACATGTATAGGTTTGTGTGTCTCTCTCTCCTTCTTCCCCTTGTCCTCCAGGTGAAGAGGGTTGCCGCCTGTGGGGACTGAGGATTGGCTCATCCTCTAGTGGGTCAACCAATCAGAGAGGGAAGACACATTTCAAAAGCCTCTCTCAATGATGTGCTCTCTCTCTCTCTCTCTCTCTCTGTCTTGGAGGTTTGTTGTGGGGAACAGAGCTAGAACTGAGGTGAGGCTGGGGTACCCTATACATTTGCACACGTAGTAAGTATTTGTTATCTCACTAGGTTATGGGTTGTTGCCTCCAGTGTTTTGTTCTTTTCAGATTTTGGTTAGCTAAGACAGTCAGGCCTTTTGTTTGCTTTTCTTTTCTCACAGAAAGGTTTAGTTAGGCCCTGTTTTTTGTATTTTGGTGAGTTTATTTGGCACAACCCCCACAGTTCACTCTTCCCCCCACATTTTTCAAACCTGCTTTGTTGTATGTCTTTTTCCCTTAAATGGGATAAATAAATCTCATTATTTTTGACCGCCTCCTGCCTTCCCTTTCTTTGTTGATTGTCAGTGTTAGTTTCCACCTAAAAAAGGGGAAACGTAACAGTCCTACAACAACAACAGTGACATATTATTAGTGAACAAACAATTCATCACTTATCAAAATGTTCCTGATTTGTTCCTCACACTCTTCTACTTAACTAATCACTAACTGCTCTTTAAAATGTGATCTGGAGTTACTTATTAACTACTACAACTGACTGCAGGAACTGTTGGCAGTAGTAGTAGTAGTTAACGCTCTCTCTGTCACTCACCCAGGTCATGACAAAGACCAGCAATCTCCACACAAAGGATGTCTCTGTCATCGATCTCGAGTTCTGGTTGCCGTGTTCTCAGAGCTTTTACAAGCTCTCCTGCTAAGTGTGCCACCCTTTACCCACACACACACACACACACACACACACACACACACACACACACACACACACACACACACACACACACACTACACATTAATATCGTGTTGTACATTAGTGTCCTGTTATAAAACTGTAAATATTAACTTTTATTATACCTTATACCTTCAATTATATGGTATGAAATGTGATCCCTTTAATTTTATTGCTCATATTTTACTGCACACTGACCTAGTATGTCTGTGTCTCTTTGAAACATACGGACATACCCAATGGAGTGTTCAAATCGGTTGTGGGATGCTGCAGGGTAAACATAGTAGGCCCCCCCAAGCTGCTTGATGTTTCGAAGTCTCTGAAACTGAGGTGTGTTAATGATTTTGACGAGAAGTGGGTGTAACTCCATATGCCCGTGGATGGGATCATTAAACACCTGGAAGACAAACACCACATTCTCATCTTCATTTTTGTCCTGCCTCCCACATCTCATCATCTTTTGCTGTAGATGGACTCAACAACTGACAGACCACATACACTTTCTTAACTCTATGGCTGTGTGTGTAATCTATGAGCTCTTCATCTTTCCTTTATTTAGTTTCTCTTTCTCTATCTCTGTAGCACTGAAAATGTAGTGAGATGTGTGGTTAGGTATGATATATTACCTTGCTCTGTTGTGGGATCTTCCAAAGTTTCCTGATACAGAGCAGGATTTTTTCACGCTCACCGGGATCCCTAAATAAAATACACAAGTATAGTAGGGAATGAGTTAAAGAGAGAGTTGAGGTTTGAAACCTTAAATAAATTCAGTCAGGAGATTATTCCTGCTATTCAGGATTGTTACACTTTGTAGACATTGCAACCTCGTTTAACAAGGGGAAACACTTACATTATACCCATCTCTTCTAATCTGGCAACTGTGAGATCTGGCAGCATTTCACCAGTGATGTTGTTGTCTGGGCAAAAGAGGAAATTATTAATAGCAGTCCTGTATTACATGTTTTTAATTTTTATTTTGACAAGTAGCCTTGGTATTAGCTTTCATGCAACACAGAAGCAAAGTGAAAGTCTGGACTTAAAGCAGCGTTCAGCTGGAATAAGCCAGCCATTCAAACCATTAATTTAATAATAATAATAACAAAACCCACCCTTAAATGTATCCTTCCATTTTCCAAGTCCTTCTTTTTCCAGGTATTGAGATGTTTGCTCTGCGGTCCATTGCCTGAAGTCCTCTGGCAAGCTCATTTTGAAGTGTCCGAGGTTGTTTCTTGTATATCTTTTGATGCAGATCTGACAAATGGTAGATGTATCAGTAGTCAAACGAATGTTATAGCACGTTGTTTATACAGCTGATCAGTGTAGACCTGCTGCCAAAAGATGCAGACTTTGAACAACAGCTGACTTTTATATTTCCCCTTTCCCCTCCCATCTACCTACCTATCTTCCCTCTAAAGGGTTTGGTTTGTGGCTGCCACCTGAATTTAGTTTATTTCCAATACAGAAAGTTCCAGGTTAAATGTGGTTAACATTAGTCAACTGCAAAACACAATATAGTTACAGTTTCATGATATCAGTTAAATATAGAGTTCTGACATTGAAAACATCATCATCTTACCCTGACCTCCAATAATTACTTTACGTTAGCTAAACATGAAGTGCCAGTAAAGAGAGTTTGTGAGAAGAAAGATGAAACAAACAGGAGCTAATATTTAACATTATATGGTCCTTGTGGGTACTTACTCATATAAAAATACAGATTAAACTCACGGCATCGGACAAGTAGTAACCTCCACAGTCCATTGCTGAATGTTTATTTAAATGTATTTAACATAATATTGACCACTGTCAGTCCTCCATTGTGGTAACATTGCCAAGAAATATTGTTACAACAAAGAAATAATCTTGTTGTTTTATTTTATTCTAGGTGTAGGTATGCAGGTGAGGCCAACCAGTCACATGAGCCAAAAACTATATGACCTGCCTTTAATTAGCCACATGCCATTCACCACCCACACCTTTTACTAACAAAATAAGTTTTATTTAAAGTGTATGCTTTTAGTTACAGTATTGGAAATAAAGATATAATGTGCTCTGTATCTCTGTCATGCACACCTATGTTCTCTCTCTATCTGATTCTCCCTCACTCATGTCCGTCATCTCTCCTCCATCTGATTTTCAGTCTGTCATCAGTCTGCCACAAATTATTACCCATTCATCCTTGTTCTTCTACTGCTGTTTCCAAATCCACCTATGTAACATAATAACTATTAAATATACACTCCTCTCACTTGTGATAGTGGACAACCTGGTCTACTTTCTGAGCCACAGCTGCCCAATAGTAAAATGAATAGGATAGTCAAATGAAATGTGCCATCATGTTCTTTATACAAATGACCTTCACACACTGCCACGCAAGGTGCCAAGTACTCATCAGTTTGAGGAACTAACCATTCACACGCATTCACACACCCATGTAATCATCCACTTTTGTAACATAAAATGAATAGGATAGTCAAATGAAATGTGCCATCATGTTCTTTATACAAATGATCTTGGCAAACACAATATAGTTACAGTTCAAGCTGTGAAGCTTCTGTCATATCAGGCGTAATCTAGATAAGAAACCACAGATGAAAAAAGATTTCCTCAACTTCATGCAAAGGAAAAGAAAGAAATAATCTACCAAACACAAATTTCATTAGTTTTTTTAGTTGTTTTATTTTATTCTAGGTGCAGGTATGCAGGTGAGGCCAACCAGTCAAATGAGTCAAAATCTGTAACCTGTCTTTAATTAGCCACATGCCATCCATCACCCACACCTTTTTACTAACAAAATTATTTTTATTTAAAGTGTAAAAGTGTAAACATCAAAGGACGTTTGATGCCAATCAAGCGGAGCCAGCTCCACCACTAAAAGAAGGCCAGAAATATCGGTGTTTACCATCCACGCAAGGCAGAGCAGATAAGAGTAGTGTTTTATTCCAGTGCTAAGCATGAAGGAGTTTCTCTTAATGACATGCTCCTTGGTGGTCCTGATTTGAACAACGCACTTATTGGTGTCCCGATCCGTTTCCGCAAAGAACCAGTCGCAGTTACTGCTGATATACAGCAGGTGTTTTATTGCACACAAGTAAGCAAGAAAAATGTGATACACATTCTTTAATATGATGTTGTTTTCAAATCCACCTATGTACATAATAACATACACTAACCTCTCGCTTGTGATACAGCAGCGCGTTCATCAAAAGATAAATAAAGTTGCTAGGCAACTGGGCGTGGCACCACTGTTGTGTCCCTTGGTGATAGAGCCATATGTGGTGCTATCACTCACACAGCCTACACTTTAACAAGAATTTTGGCCAAAAATGCAGGACTTATAATTTCAATCACATAGAAAATTTCCATCCATTTGAATTAAATATGTTTGATATAAATCAATTAATAAACTTTGATTTATGTAATAGTACTAATAAAGTCAATGTGCTTCCATTACACAGTAGTGTGCACTCTTTACTGCCACGCACACACACACACACACACACACACACACACACACACACACACACACCCCACATTAATTTCGTGTTGTACATTACTGTTAGAAAACTGTAAATATTAACTTTTATTATACCTTAGACCTGCTATTACACGGCACATTAATATCATGTTGTACATTAGTATCCTGTTATAAAACTGGAAATATTAACTTTTATTATACGTGTGAAATGTGATCCCTTTAGTTTTATTGTTCGTACGTACTTCATACGTGGATATTTTTGGCCTGCTACATCAAATGGCCACACAATGGCACTGTTGTTCAAGCTGTATGGTTTGCTTTACAGTTAGTGATCCAATAAAACGTGCTCTGCTCCACCAACTGGTCCTCATTTCTCTTTGGTCGTAAGTACAGAAGCTGGATGGACATTCAAAATGAACTCCAATAGAGAAAACACAGAAACTGTACAGTCCATGATGATGATGATCTCATTTCATCATCTCAAAGATCTAAAGTGTTCATGTTGTAGTTGGATTCTTTTGGGTAATCTAAGTTGTAGCAATACGTGTGTCCTTTTGTTTTTATGACAAAAAAGATGAGCCAATTTCTAGTAGTTACGTCGTATTCTCATCGAGTTCTGTCAAAAATGGGAACATGATAGCTTTGTCTCTATCAACTGAAAGAAATCACCTCCTACTTTGTCTTGCAGGCAGAGATGTTCTATTTTTGAGGTCATAGAATAAGTCTTTAACATACTTTCTGTCCTGACAGATATCATTTTGGTAAACTATAGCTGTTGTAAGGTCAGATAACCTCAGAGGCCTCTGCAACTGACATCATTGCTATCTGACTAGGGTGACTGGTTGTACTTAGCGTCATCAAACTGATATGACCTGATTTGAATATTTCTACCTTGACACTGTATCCTCTTAAAAAAAGAAATAAAAATGAAAGCACTCATATTCCCAGCATGTGCGTGATGAAGAATTTCACCATTGTAATGCTACTGTTCCCTAACTGGCTGAGCCCCAGTAATCAGCCTAAAAACCAGTAAAGTCTGGCTGCTTTTGTTCACTCAATGGTACTTTTATCCACATGTGAGGGAACAGAAAGAAAAGCCTCTTGGTCTGCAAGTCTTAGCGGTGAACCTCTTCCCCTGGATTGCATTGCAGATATTTGGAATACTTCAACATCTTTAAAGTCTTTGGCCACTTAGTCCATGCTCTTTCAGGAAATTATCAATGTGACCGACTGGAGGCACACAAACAACTTAAATGCTTTAAGCTGTTGCTACTCTACAGCTGTCCTTCTCTGATGACTGAAGCCAAGTCTTCGTTTTAGCGTCTTGAGCCCCTCAGTGAAAGAAACCTTCAAGGTGGTCATAAGGATTGCTGCTTAAATGTTAAATGAATCATTAGCTTATATCATGACAAGAAAGGATGTAAGAGAAAGAAACTTGCAAGTTGTTGCATCTTCCTGTCCATATACAATCCATGGGATTCATGTAGCGAACAATATCATCATCACTGAAGCAGCGTCTTTCCACTGGTGGTGTAGTAAGTCCATATCAGTCATGTAAGTTAAAAGATAAATCAGGGGGGTCATAAAACTATTAATATTGAGGAGGTTATGATCATTTTATCTTTTTATTCTTAAGAGGGAAAATGGGGAAAAATAAATAATTTTGATACTACACTCACTTACTGTCATTCTGATTCTTAGGTACAATCGCTGACAAGAAGTACGGAACGCTTTAAGTACAAAGTCACACACCACCAACCAATTTCACTTCCTGTGAAGAGGTTTTTAGTCCCAAGGCACAGGCAAGTGCTGATGGGGCATTGAGCTGATGGGTCAGCGACCTTTATGGACAGAATAGCAGGGGTGAAAAGACAGAAGAGGAAGCTACGAAGTGAAAAGAAGCGAGTGACTGAGCAAGAGGCCACCAGACAAGGATAAATCTGGGACTGCTTTCATGAAATAAAAGGCTGAAAGACAGACGCCAAGCTATGCTTCTTGCTGTTGGACTAATATTAGCTGTCTGCTATGCCTGTGCTTTGCATCCCCTTGTGAACACAAATCACAATTTCATATAGTATGTCAAAATAGGTGACCAATAGATCCGTTGGCGGTGGAAGTATGCGAATATCCCTTCAAGTTCTATTTCACATTCTTCTCAACTAGTCTAAAACTGTATATTTTGTTTTGTTTATTCGAGTTGTGTTAACATCGACTCTTCTTCGAATCAATTCTCTAAAATTTATGCAAAAACTTATTTTTGTACAGTATTCTGTGAAATAGAGCACTTCAACATCTTTAGCTATGATTCTGTGAGATGAGGTATCACAGATCCAACCATGGCATAGCCTGGCATGGACCCTGTGTGACTGACAGGAGATTACGACCTCTGCTCTGGACTTTATTCACCACCGACCAAAGTGATTTTCTGCAGTCAACCAAACCTTAACATTGAAGTCTGTGTGTTGCAACAGGATGAACACTTAAATGTGTTAAAATCATGAAAGTGGGTGGCATAAAGCAAGCCCTTTGTATATGCCAGCCATTGCAGATGCCTGTAAATCTCAACAAGACCTCCTGTTGAGCTCTGCTCTGTTTCAACTTAACTCTGTGGAAAACTTGTATATCCAAAAGGGCAGCTTTTCAGGAAATAAAGAGCACATAGATTTTCTGAAGGGGTGTTTTGAAGGGAGAATTTTATCAGTCATACAGGAAAATGTATTTCTATGTTAATATCTTAAGGCATTAAAACCTAGAGATATGAGTTTTTTACCTGACAGTGATGATGGGCTCTCTCCATTAGACAGTGGAGAGGCCTGAGAAACATTTGTTCTGTGTTTAGAAAAGTATTTAGTGAAAGCCAATAAAGGAAACAAAGGGAGCGCATGCATGCGTTGTATGCAATGCTTCATAGTTTCGCATGCCTTAACCCCTCTCTGTATATAAAATTATCAAGTAAATTGTAAACCTGACCTGAAGTGAAGTGACTTTTATATATCTCAAAAACACATTTATCTTCAAATTACCACAGGCATTAAACAGTATTTAAATGTTTTCCTCTAAAGCCTTATCTGGCTACTTCTGCTGAGTGTTTTCTTCTTTCAGGTGCATTTTTTATTTAAGTACATGTACCCTAATGAAAACACTCTGTAGGGTAAATAGAGCTCTGTGTTTATGGAGACACAGGACTCTGGAAGTCAATGAAATGAATAGCTTTTGGTCTTTCATAAACAACGTTCCTTGAATTCTCAGTATTGTGTAGTGTTCAGGGCCAAAACAGAAAAAGATTGTTAACTACAGAGACAAAGTAACATTTGGAATAAAAGCGTGATTTGTCTTGTCCTTTTTGTGCCCTTTTTTTTTTTATTGGTAAAACATCTGCGCTTCATAATATTTATCTAGTCTTATTTTCAAGCTAGAGTATGCGCTCATTTCATCTCTTATCTCCTGCTGCTTTTCTTGCTCTCTCACCAGAAAAAACACCAGATAAATATTCAGTTTTATATAATTTATTACATTTTTTTCCCCCAAGAAAAAAAAAGTATGAAATGTTTGAACAAAGTTAACAATTCTTTTCTCACAGTATGAAAATAACAGAAAAATTACATCTACTGCATACATCACTTTTCTAAATGTCCACAGCAGCATTGGTGTCACGTTGAAAAGCAATGTGGTCCATCTGCTAGTTACACTGTCTCTGTTGGTGCAAAGGAGCAAATTGTGCACAGTACTGTACATTACTGTGTAATACATACAAAGTCAATACCGTCGCAAAATACAGTAACACTTTAATGTCCCCTGTTTAGCACGAAGATAAACACTCGATGAATGGTTCATAAAATACTGTGCAGTAGTTGTAAGCAGATATAAGTACTTATTAATAACAACAAGCTGACAATATGACAATGTAGTGAAACAGTTATAACAAGTGTTGACAAATACTGCACATTAATAAACACACCTATATCTGCTTACGACTAAATTTTACTGAGTTATAAACAATTCATTAAACGTTTATTTTGTGCTCATAAAATAGGATAAAATAAAGCATTATGTATTATGTGCTATTTTATGTCTGTGCTGTTTCTAGTCAGGTTTCCGTCCACATGTAGCGCAAACCTTTCACTGAATTTCCAGAAAATTCCATCATCTATGCAACTATCAGGAGGTGAGTCAAGATAAACAGTAGGTAGAGCTAATTCTTCAGTCAGGTGCCTTTTAAAATCACTGCAAAAGAAGAGCCAGTCAAACCTCAAATTGTGGAAAACAATGTTGAAAATGTGGCATTTATGTTGGTTTCATGTTTCAATATAAGGACCGTTACAGTTTCCTCATCGCTCCACACATATCTGAGGTTTTCGTCATTCATCAAGTCTGTTTTCATTGCACTTCGGTACGCCAACTTTTCCACCTCAGCTATATGTAAAAAAAAAAAAATCTATTTTTGGTGGTTCCACCAGGTTTTTCTGTGCAAAGTGGGTGCCTGGAGTCTTGTTTATTGTGACTGTTGACATCCTGTTACGGGGGGACTCAAATATCCAAGATGGCACAAGATGGTTTACAAAAACCTGTAGTGCTAACGTCACCACCAACAGCACCCAGGCTCGGATTTTCAAAGAACGTTTCTTCTTCTGTGAAATCTAAAAAGAGGATGTATTGTGCAGACGAGGTCAAATTAAGTTCATTAAACAGGCTGTCCATTCTGCCACATTCAGGTCCCATCTCTCCAATTTGGCAGAAACTGGATCCCCTTTAGGGGCTACTTACTGTAGTGTCTTGTAACTCTCAAGATGGCAGGCAGTGATTATCACAGGCAAGACAACTAAAGATCTGGTGTTTAGCACACTATTATGTGTCCATTATTCCTTAGGCCTATGTTAGCATTTCTTTCTGTCCTCTGTCTCCACCAACTCTGTCGGCGTCAGTTCTCAGCTGCTCCAAGTCCTCCTCGGAGCTGCAGGCGCTGTTCTGCATCCCCCGGGAGAAAATCCTGCGACGTGAATGGGCGCTGAGGTCCAATAGGTCAAAGGAATCTGAAGAGAACAGGCTATCCTCGCTCACCACACTGGAGGGCCGGCTGCCGCGCCCCTCAGCGGCTCCTGTGGACTGGAGGAGCTGCTGTAGGGCCTCTGGGAATATTGTGGGGCCTGGGGAGGAAGACAAGTGGTGGTCGTCTGGAAGATCCAGACTGCGGGAGAACTTGCCGTTGCGTTTCAGGATGCCCTTCCTTCTTCTTACCGCCTCTGTGCGCATGGTGGGACTGTCCTCCGCCACCGGGAGACAAGTGTTCTGTTTGTGGGAGCTCAAATCGGCTGCATCACTCTCTTTAACTCCTGCTCCAGACACCCTTTTTTCTGAGGATGAACCATAACCCGACTCCCCTCCATAAAAGTTCTTTAGTATCCCTTTCTTTGGCATTTTGGATGAGGGCTGACTGAACGTAGAGGGTGGTGGCAGACTGGTGGACAGGACATCAGCATGCGCTTGGGTGAGTGTATGTGATCGAGCGTACATTACAGCAGCATTACATGGTTGAGAAGGAGAGTTTTCTTTAGGAGGGCTGTGAAAGACTGAGTCAAAACTCCTCTGGGGTTTCAGAATACCTTTGGGTTTCTTTCTTTCAGTGGTGGAAGTGGCGGAAATCACGACAGAGGAGGGAGCGGTTGGACAAACACCACCACAAGCTCCCAGTGCAGACTGGGGAATTGTGTTCTCTTTGCGCGACTTCCTGAGGCTTGACATTCCCCCGCGTACCCTTCCTCCTCCACGGTCACTCTTCAGAGGTAAGCTGAAGTAAAAGGGGTGGGGAGAGAGCTGAGATGGACAGGAAGTGTCTGAGGATAGGCATCCTGGGTCAACAGTCATGTTGCTGGTAGCCGCGACCCGATTTTGCCAGTCGATGTAGCGAGCCAGCAGCGGGGAGGGGCACTCTTGGTGTGGAGATGAAGGGCAGTCACACACACCCTCTTCAAAACCCCAGTTCACCCACCAGTGGTTGGCCACGTCCTCTATCGTAGCCCTCTCGTCCACATGCACTGTCAACAACCAGTCGATAAGGGCGCAGGCATCTGGAGAAAACGGAGTCAACAGTTATTCATAGCAGCCACACTGGCTAAAGTGTTGTGATTAACACAACGCACAAAGCAAAACAATGTGGACGGAGGCGTGGACACTGTGAAGGTTTACCCGAGGGAGGGTTGGGTCTACGGTAGCGTCCTTGGCTGATTTGCTCTGTCAGAGTGGTGTGGCTGGCCCCATCAAATGGCATGCTGCTGTAAACCAGGGCATACAGCAACACCCCCAATGCCCAGCAGTCCACCTAGCACAGAGAAACACATAATGAAGAACATACCACACACAACGCTCAGAAAATTCAGGCTTCGGTTTAATACAATGAGGTGGTGCAGGATTTGATATCATTTTAAGCACAGTAATCATGTATTGAATGAGGAGTGTTTTTTTAATTAAGAAACTGTGTGTTGACCCACCTCTGGCCCCTGGTAGGGAAGTCCTTTCACTATCTCTGGGGCGGCATACAGCGGACTTCCACAGTAGGTCTGCAGCAGAGTGCCCTTCTGGAAATGATTGGAGAGGCCAAAGTCAGCCAGCTGCAGAGTGAGACAGAGAGAAAACATAAAATTATACATTCTGAATCATTTTTGTCTCTTCTGAGCAGATAAAAGATTAGATAACTTTATCAGTCCCCAGAATGGAAACTAGCAAAAAATAACACAGGAAACAAATCACACAGCTGCAGTAATAACACATTTTCCAAGAGGACATTGTGTAACTTTGGAGTCTGCCAAACCACAGTGACAAATGAGGCTAAAAATGGAAACTAATAAAGCTGAAAATACAGGTTAAACAAAATCTTGATGTCAAAAATAGATTCAAATCATGCAAAACAAAAACCATATTCAAAGGTTTTACAGTTGTGGATACAAAAGACCAATCCAGCATGTGTGTGTATCTGTACACCGGACAACACAGATCTCAGACCAGACTGCTGTCTGCTTGTGTCATACACAGAACGCGTCAGCTTTATGACATAACAGACTAATCAGTTCACGCTGGACCCTTTATGAATTTCACTCACACGTTCACTTCAACGCTCACACTCGCCCTCACCCTCACGCAATCCACATTCCTTTTCAGTGACTCTGCACCGCAAACTCTTACCAACGTGGCGAAAACACAATAACTCAAAGCAAATACTTTTAAACGAGCTAAAAATAGGTATGTTGTGCTTTTGCCAATGTAAGTGTGAGTGAGGAAAGACAAGCGGGCCAAAAACATCAGGCTGCTTACACTCACGTAACGGAACAATCACTCACTCGAAGCTGCGAGAGCCATACGCAGACATACCGAGGCTCCTCTCTATCTGGAGAGATTAATAACATGAGCACCGGTGCACTATCAGCCCCGCTGGTGTTAAAAATACTCAACGTGACAGCTTTATTTCCGTGGAACAGAGGTTCAGGGGGAACAGAGACCTCACAGACGGAAGATGACATTGTGTATACAAGAGCTGATATTATACCTACAGTGGTAATGATGTGTAGACTGAGCTTGTGAGCTGTGCAGTGTATACAGCTTTACTGGAAAGCAGCTGTGTGTTTGCGTATGTGTCTGTGTGTGTGTGTGTCCTGCAATGTAAATGACACCAGAGATACATCTGTGTGAGGCTCCTGAAGAAATATTCCTCAGTGTTCGATGCCAAGACACACTCTTTCTTGTAAACATACAAATGACTCCTGTACACGTGCCTGGGATTTACATGGCCTGTTTTGAGGGGCCATTGTCTCTCATACACATGCTGGACTGAAACGGATCGTTGGTAAATGTTCTACAGTGGCCCGTAGCCTGTTGGTGCAAATTTCTGAGCTGCCTTGTGATCATATCATGTGAGAGGAAAGTGAAGTTTGGCTTCATAAGAGTATCAATTTCCCTTTTGTCCACTGAATAAATCAGCTGTTCCAACCTAGACAAATCTATAATTTCAAATCTGGCTAGGAACCCTTGTTGCATATCTTTCTCCCTTGTTTTTGTCATCTCTCTACTCTCCACTGTCTCCCTCTGATACGACGCAGTTCTGATGTTATTTTGTGCTTCATGGAATATCTTTTCTAATCACACGGACTATAAAGTATACTATAAAACTATAAAATATATATATAAAATATATCTATATATAAATATATAAAATCTATATATATAACTATAAAACAGTTTGTACTGTGTCATTGTCAATACTTCTTTCAAACCGCTCCTTTCAGAAAACAGAAAAACTTCCGAGATGAAAACAGTCAAAGCCAACCGTTAAAGGACAAAGCATGTCTTTAAATTATGATCTTCAAACTTTACCAAGATCCACCATTTTACCTACACATGCTGTTAAGCAGCTGTTGTGCTGACATAACACGCACACGCATTGCACAGAGGCTTGGTCATTTCCTGCAGCGGATGCTGTGAGCGGGCGATGTGGTAAGTCTGAGGTTTGTAATGAATGAATGAATGAAGAGCTGCGGAGCGGTCTACATGTAGTGTTTTCCTTTGATGGACAGGCGGAGCGTACTTATATTAAAACCCTCCGATTGGCACGATCACCGCTGGATTCCCTGCATTCCCCTTTGGCCGTGCACAGCTCCCATATAAGGAGAGGAATACCCAAATAAGGCAAAAAATGACCCCTGGGTTATTTTATAAGTCCTGGCAGTATGTTTGTGCTGGTTCAGTGTGCATGGCTTAACAACACATTAAAATGACTGTGGGCAGAAAGTGATCCAATGTATGTTCTGAATGTGCACCTTGTTTGCATTTTATTTTGGAGTTGGCAAGATAACTCCATTACCAGCTGCACTATGTGAAGCTTTATTCCAGCAGCAGTGGAAAAAGATTGCTTCCTCAAATGTATCAGCCCATGTGTACAGCCACAATATGCTTTTATGGTCCAAAACAAAAATGCAATCATAAACTTTGTATGAGATCTTTTCTTTTCTGCTGGGATTCTGTAAATTCTCACACTTCAATCACACTTTTGTCCTTTATCAATCTTACCTTCACGTTCAAATCTTGATCCAATAGGATGTTCTCCAGCTTGAGGTCTCGATGCACAACACCATTCTGCAAGAGAGCAGAGAAACATGAGGTCCTGTGCTGCATCGCACTCCTAGTTTACAATCAGATGTCCTCTCTCTGCATGCAAACGTAAAGACTGAAGGGTGTGAAGTTTACGATATAAACCCAGCCTGTGACGGAAAGGGCATTTGTCTTTTATTTATGATTGTATAACCATTAACATTCCACATGGGCCTCGTGTTGCAGGGCCTTGTGTCTAATCTGAGAGCCTCGAGAAATGCTCTTAGACGGTTTAATCATTAACAGGCATGAGGAAGTGCTTTGTTTGGGTTAATTCATCTGATGAGATGCGATTTGATCCCCTGATGGCATTAAGCACCTGGAAGCCAACTAGAGTGTAGACAGCTGTGGAGCCTGGTGAAGAAGCGCTGGAGTACAGTGGAGGTTTGATGGGAAAAAAGGGTCTGTTGCATGATCGCTCGTGTCACTGAACAGGTTGCAAATCATAGGAAGAGGCAATGCTTCGATAGATAACTGTGGCCACCCAGGAAGCCGTGTGACGCAAGGAAACTTTAAACTTTGCTGTCAGTTTATCTTAAAGCCACTGGCTAGTGAGCCATAATAGCCTCTCTTTTCTTTCATTAATTACATCCTCTTCAGAGCACTTAAGTGGGGGAAAGGACCCATGACCTCAGACAATGTTTTGTGCACATGTAATCCTGTGTGCATGTGCATATGTAGGCCAGAGGAGGCCAGAAAAAAGAAGGGGGCAGAAGCAGAAGAAACGTGGCTAACCAGACTATTATTCTTGATATTTTTAGATTTGGGTAACTGCAAAAAAAAGGAAAAGAAAAGAAAAGCAGCATATGACCTGAAATTATTCCTTCTCTTGAAGCCTCAGTAATCCCTTCATTTGGCCTGCATACCTCAGAAGCACATTCGATAATTCATTCATGCCGGAACATTCGTGTCTATTTTGGGAGAATGTTTGAGGGCATGAGGAGCACAAAATCCACCTCCCTGCCTACTACAAAAGCTACAAGAGCCGAACGATCTCTGAGTTTGCTGTAAGGGGATTCATGAAGAAGCTAAACTGCCAAAAATAAGACTATTATGAAAACAAAAACATTTCTGTCATATCCACCTCAGCTGACTGTATGGCACAGATCCTCCTCTGGCAGAGGTGCAGTACTTCTGCTGTGCTGCACTTCTGTGTTAATAGGATTTGTGTATTTCCTCAACAATTCCTGTTTTCTGGCACTGCCGTTGATTTTATGGACACAACAATGAAAACAAAGAAACAATGAAGAATGTATTACTTTACCAGGGATTACAGTAATGTGGAGGGATGAAGAAAACTCATTTAGGCAGCAACAACGTGTTTGTTAAATGTGTCAGTGTGTGACTGTGAAAAACAATCAAGGGATAATGCGCTCTTAACCCAGAGAGATCTGAAAACTCAAGTCAAGTTTTTCTGCAGTATTGGGATTAGGATTTAGTGGACTTAGTCGTACTCTATTTGCCTGTGCACTGAATACCACCGCATGTATTTATGCACGTGCCTAAATGTGTGTGTATGTATGTGTGTGCATGTGTGTGTGCATGTAAACCTTGTGGCAGTAGTGGACAGCAGATGTGATTTGTCTGAAGATGCCTCTGGCTTCTGTTTCTGGCAGTCTTCTCCTCTCCTGGATGTAATCGTACAGCTCGCCTCTGCTGGCGTACTCCATCACTATCACGATCTTATCCCGGCTCTCGAACACTGCACAGGACATGGGACACAGTTACAGTGCAGCATTAACACATGTGTTTTCATGAGTGTTAGTGCCTGCCTGTTTCACTAAACAGCAATGACAGATGCTATTCTTAAAGCAGAGAAATGAAGACCGCACATATCTGCACACTTCTGGGAAGAAATTCATCTGAACTGCTGGTTCCCTGTTGATAGTTTTACCACATGCTGAATATGAAAAATGCTCATATGTATCATATTCAGTGTCTCATTCACATGACAAAAGTGTTGACAAGGCATAACCCAAAAAATATTAGACTTCTAAATGATGAGGCTGTTGATATTCAATATTCCAAATATTCATTTTTTAGGCTTCAGCCCCACCGTGACCCTGATGAGGATATATGGTTACATATAATAGATGGATGGATGTAAATGAATCCCCTAAAAAAACTCAAACAAAGTTAGTCCATCTCTGAATACTGTTTTTAAAGATGAAAATGTTTAATGGTTCAGAAATGTACAGATTCATTGTAATTAATGAGCACAGCAGCTTTAAGCAAACCTTACTCAAACAGGAGGAAGGTGGTGCACTTGCTGGGGAATATTTTCATCTGATGGACAATTTATGTAGGGTGGAAATAAGCTACAGTGCCCATGTTCATGGTAATGAAGAAATATGTTGCACGGTGCAATTAATTGTCTCCTTGATGTGTTTTAATAGTTTCAGCATATCAATGGAGGAAGAAGCTATATTAGACTTTGGACAGTTAGGGGACACTTGTGAGTCGGATCAGTTCAATGTCGATTTGTGCACAACAATTTAGACTAATATGATAAAGGAGAATGACACCAGAGTAATATGCACTGCAAGTCACTGAATATGAATCTGAAATCAAACGAAATATGTCCGGTGATTGAGTAAAAAGCAATAACTCATAATGATATTGGAGACTTGTGTAATGTGTGCAGGTTGTGTTTGCAAACTTACCCTCGTGGAAGCGAATGATGTTTGGGTGCCTGAGCGAGGCGGTGATCTCGATCTCTCTCTGGATGTGAATTCTGTCCAGGTCGTCGGTGATGCGCTCCTTGCGGATCGACTTGATCGCCACCTGAGAGAGAAGACACACTATTAAATCTGTGCACATTATATGAACTCATACATGACACTCACAAAGATTCCTCTTTAATGCATTTCTCCTTCGTCTCCCTCATGTAATGAACATTAAAATGCACAGTTCGAGATTTTTGGCATAAATATGCATGAAAACAAAGATATACAAACTGTTGATACAAATACACACACTCTCTCTCTCCCTCTCACACACACACACAAATCAAATCTCTGGGTATTAGAGGTGATTATGCGAGTTGGATGGTGAGAGCAGGTCTCCCGTGATCTGAGCATGCTCGGAGGCAGAAGGTTGACAGCTGCACTGTTCACACTCTACTTCATTAATCCCAGGCACTCACTGTACCCCAATGTAACCCCCAAACTCAAACACACACGCACATGCATACATACCAAAACATACACCCCAACATGAGCCCCTAAACCACTTCGGATAGAGTAACTGTCACCGAAATGGCGCCATACAAGGACAAGACAGAAACAGATATCAGGGTGGCCTATTCAGAAATACGGTGAACTAAATACAGGACAACAAAAGAGTGGGAGATGTGGTTTCATGTGCAGATGAGACTACAGTGCTACTTTGTAAGGTTGACATCCTAACATAGCTCTGTCAACCCCTACAATGTCCCTATGGACAAGCAGGCCTCTCCTCTGGGTCACAACTCCAGCATTCTCAGCTGCCGGAAAAAAACATCTACGAGACACTGGAAGACAAAATTCACACGCTCCATCAACCGCCGCAGTTATGCAACACAACACAAACACACCCCTGGGAGCTCCCAGGACTGACCTGACTTTCTATAACTGATGTGACACTGCTCAGTGAGGGAGAATACTCGCATTTCTAGATTTGTATATTTTCTTCAAACATTGCTGAGGTATTGGTCACATCATCAGACTCTCTATTCTGCTGTGGCATCTCTGTCCATCCAGAGCTATTGGGTGCTGCGTCACAGATTAGGCCGCACATATTCAGTGGCTGTCAGCTGAATGGCCAATGTCCAAGCTTGGTGGGGGCGGGGGTGCTATTAACGTGTATGCTTGAATGCTTGAGAATGTTTTCTGACCCAAATACCTGCTGACTGGTAAAGCAATGTGAGGAAGGAAAGACGAGAATATGAAATAAGCTGCACGGATGAGGAGGGAGGACATAGGCGCCAGCTATCAGGTGAAGGGAATGGATAAAGTACGTCAAAGTATGTGGACTCGAGGCAAGAAGGCTTGTATTCTACTATCGAAGCTCTGACTTAGCCCCTGGATGTTGCATTAAGGCCTGATCAGCAGAGCACAGAGAAGAAAGACACTCTGGGAATTGTTCAGCCTTCAGGGCACTAAGAGCATTTTTTAAAAGGGTACATGTGTGGAGGAAGTGCGTGTACATGTGTATATGATCTCACCCTTGTGCATGCAAATGTGCCGCGTGTGCGTCATGTCTAAGTACGACCTCTCAAGTATCTTTCTCACTGACAATGTCTCATTGTTCAACCAAATAATGTGCGACGTGTGAGATAGCGACCAAAAGTGCCAAACTGTAACAGGATGCATGTAGAAGACATAAGTAGCTATGTGTGTGAACCATGAAGATGACATCCGATATTCTTTGCATCATTGGAGAATTAGTATAGAGGAACGCACCGTACATGGTATAGTACAGCCAATACAGATGTGCAGTATGCCTACAGAAATTGATGATAGTCTGCACAAATATTTCATGATTAGAGTTGATTTAAACCAGACAAAGCAGAGGATTTATTTTCCTTCTCTCCCTTTCCTTCATATTTATTGCTGTGGCTCCACTGCACTATTTGTGTCTCCCCAACTTGTACTAATTATTAGACCACTGGCTTATTGCTGGTGTTTTGTGCAATGTGTGTTGTGAAGTTGTAACAAGGCTTCCAGGTCGCCACTTCAGCACACACAGTGCACGGGGCATACCCCAAGAGCCAGAGCATCACGAAATTCCTCTGCTGCATCTGTGAAAGATTTAACAGCGGGATTAAACAGGCTCCTTGCCAAATAGACACTGGAACCCGTCATCCTGCTACACACACACTGTCCCTTGACCTAAACAGGAACTAGTACTACTAGAATGCTATGTCGTGTACTGATGATGAGAAATAGGAAATGGACATGCAAAAACTCAGATGCAAAAAGAGAAATAGGGTTAAACAATATACAAAGGGTTTGACTTGAGTTTCATACTTGTTTGGTTTCTTGCTAAGAGTTAGATGAGATGATTGTCTGTTCATTATTAGCTTTGCTTAAGAGTGGGATGGGATACTGGCATGTTGCCTGTAAAACCACAATGTGTTGTTTTAAGACTTTGATTGAACAAACAAGATACCATCTGTTAAAGGTCCAGTGTGTTGAAGAGATAGAATATAATATCCATTAGTGTATCACTGCCTGAATATAAGACTTGTGTTTTCATTGCCTTACAATGAGCCCTTTATGTCTACAGTGAGAGCGGGTCCTCTTCCATGGAGTCTACCATTTTGAACTGCCATTTTTATACAGTCCAAAACAGACCAACTGAATGGTGATCTAGATATGGTCTTTTGCTTTTTGTGTGAATTTTGCAGCCAGAGTTTTTCCTACATGCCTTTAAGGAGAGGGTGAGGCGTGGGAGAGTATTCATTTGGCCGCAATCTGCAACTTCACTGCTAGGTGTCACCAAATCCTACACACTGGACCTCTGATTAGTACGGTTTAGAGTTGTTGGTCATCAGATTTTGTTAGCTTCATACAGACCCAGGCTATCAGTTTCCTCCTGTTTCCAGTCTTAATGTTAAGCTAGGCTAACCAGCTGCGTCATAGTGTTTCACAAAATGTCAAACTATTCTTCCAATCTTGCAAATAACATAAGTAATTCTATTTTGGTAAGCGGTGTCATGTTCACCATCTGCCTGCGCAGCAAATCACATCTCATCTCTCATCTTTCCTGATGCAAGCTAAATGAATTTAGCACAGGACAACAAAAGCACATCTGTGAGTGGGGCGTGCTTTTCTTCAAATGGTGGTACACAAGCTAAAATCTGCACGTACTGTATATCTGGTGAAGTTATATAACTTTTCGTCAACAACAGTGCACAGAATAATAACATCTTAATGTTATTTTTTCAAGAATGGCTGAAAGACAAGTCTGGTTTCCCACCAGTTTAAATGACCTACAGCACAGATTACTGGCCCTGCATACCCAAGACCCTGTATTCATCATCCTTTCCTCCCAATTCATCCTGTACATTAGTCACCTCCTGCAGCCCTCAGACATTTAACAGGGACAATCTTAAGTCAACTCTTTACTGTAATCTCACACCATTGTTACTGCCTCCTCTTCCTGGTCCTCTTCCTCCTTCTTGCTCTAAAACGATCTCCTCCTTCCTCTGCCTCCTTCCCGCACTCACACAACAGCCCCCTGGTCTTGTTTCCAAAAATAATGTCCGTTTTGTTTCAAAGAATCCTTGGTATGTGCTGGCTGCTAGCTCAAAGAATTCAGCATTTTCCCCTTGTCCTACCAAACACACACTCACACAGACACACACAGACACACACACACAGACTGCATAGCTTTTTCTCTCTACTCCCTTCTCTCTGCATATTCTTCTAGCTTTTCTTCTGTCTTTCACTCCCTCTCTCTGCCTTCTCTCTCTTGCAGATGTCTAAGAGTTACAGTGAAAGCAGCCAGAGTAATTATGCCAGTCTCACTTCCACAATCTGACTGCAAAAACAGATTATCCCTATTACGGTTTGTTTGTTTACCTAAAAAAACAGAAGGGGAATTCAGGGCAGATGGGTTATCTGTATCTCTTTGACCTCAGATCACAGCAGAGTGGAGGGATTAAAGCCTGACAGTAGACTTAGACACAGTCATGCAAAGTGATTTGACTCCCTTAACCTGGATATTGAGAATGTCGAGGTAAACAGAAACATATGTTATTCATATGTCTGTCTGAGTATGCTTGTGCGTATGTGTGACTGCGTGCTGGTAAAGGGGGAGACCTATTGTAGTACTTTTATCCCCTTGTTCAAGTGCTGAGTGAGTCAGACCAAAGGCATCTCAGCCTGGCAGCACAGGAAGCAAGAATTGTGTTCTGCATCGGCCCATGAGCTCACCCACAGACACACACATATGCCCTCTAGGAGCTTAACTCCACCTCCAAATTAATATTTAAAAACCAATGGGCAACATTTTTGGGACAGCAGCAGCACACACACATAGATACCTACACACACACACACTGGTGAACACATGCACACACATTCCTAGGGAGACTGCTGAATACCTCCCAGGAAGACAAAAGCATGAGCAGCATATCAAGTCATATTATAAAGCTTTTGCATGGGGTCAGAGGAGGTTAAGAGGTCAAATATGTCATAACCATAAATTAAATAATCATCATAATCTACATTTACACATCCCAAGTAACTATTCAATTCTGAATGTTAAATATTTTAAAAGGAATATAAAAGAAATGCATCCATCAGGCACACAGCTGTAGAAGGCTCAAACTCTTTCTTTTGCATCATGACCACCATCACTCACCGTCCTCCGGCTTGCTCTCTCTACCGCCTTCTTCACTTTGCCATAGGTGCCTTTCCCCAGAGTCTCCATCACCTCATAGCGGTGTTTCAAGTTGTGTTTGTGCTGGTGCTTCTTCACTTCCATCGGCGCTGTGGCGTCCTGTGCCCGGCCCACCGGCTCCAAGTCTGGGTTTCTCTCTGGGTTGTAGAGACGACCACTGTCCAGCCTCGGGGGCTCCTCGCCGGCATGGTGACCGCTGGATGCCGCGTCCTGCAGACAACCGAGCTCGGAGTGATGCCTGGTGTTCATTGCGCCTCTGCTGTCTCCCTCCCGTCTGCCCATTCTCTCTGCGCACTTTGCGCACCTGTCAGGAGCACTCTTCACTGGGACTGGACCCCAAAATCACTTTGAGCTCTGAGCAAAAGCTGCTAAAGCCGGAGAGGTCGCCCATATAGAGCGTCATCAACGCCACAAACTATACTAATGGCTTTAAAATGAGCACATTCAGACGACCCATCCGATCCATGTGAGCTCTCCTCCCCGCCCTCTCGCCCTCTCCTCAAACACACAGCAACAGGAGCGATGGGAACCACATGGTCTGGAGCGATGGGTGGAGCCTCCTCATTCCACTGCCAGCTCTCATAGCAACATCCCAACGCGTCACACTCCTCTGCGATCATTTTGGGTTTTCCGAGGGCTCATAATTGACCGGCTAAGCAGCAGGAGAGAGGGGATGGAGGTATGTACGGAATGTCATGCGGGTCAGACGCTCAATCCTAAATCCACCACTTCAGTCAGGCATGTTTATTGATGCTTTACCATGCGGTGAGCTCAGAAAAAAACTAAATCCCAAAGACTTTGAAGAAAGTGGGAAGAAGTGGAGGGAGGAAGGAGGCAGTAATGATTCCTCCGGGAGTCAATCTATTTGTTTTTATTTCAAATCCACAAATAAATAATAAAGAAAGATAAAAGGTTCTTGATCTATGGAAAGTATCAGTTTATTACTTCACATGGAACCTTAAAAAGGAAATGAAAATAAAATAAATGGGATTAAAGGAGCACAATATCAATAAGACTTACAGTTTGTTTACAGTTTTATGGCTAAAATGTCAGTTAATAAGTAATGAATCATTTGTTTTAGCGATATGTAAGAACAACAAGTCATTACTGTACAACTCAGTGACTTTTTGAAATTTAATGTATTATTAATGTATTTATCATAAGTCCTAGTCTATATTTAATACTAAGTAAAGATCTGTACAGCATTAACTTCATTAATTATCTTTTCTGTCTTGTCAAATACGGCTAGACTATTCTGACCATAAAGATGTCACCATCTCTCATTTGTTTCAAAATCTGTCCCTTTGGTATGATGCTAGATGGTTAGCTTAGCACAGCACAAAAACTGGAAATAGGGAAAAACAGCTAGCCTGGCTCTGTCCAAAAAAAGAAAAAAGAAAAGCACCTCTGATTAACAGGCCGTATGTCATTGTTTTATAATCTGTACCAAAACGAAAGAGCAAAAATGTAAATGTGTGGCTATGCCGTAATGCAATCTCGGAAACCTAATGGCTGACGACAGTTTAGCTTTTTATTAACTTTTAAAAACTTTTTTCAAACATTTATTTGCATAGTAGTGCAGATTAATGTTTAAAAAGGTGACAGCAATCTGTGTTCCAAAATTGAGCTAGTGCTGATGACAAGACTCCATCAAACAAAGGACATGTGGCATGTTAATTAGTGAGCTTTGAATGGGCGGAGTCAGGCTAACAGTTTGCTTCTGTTTCCAGTCTGTATGCTAAGCTAACAAACTCCTGGCCATAGCTTCATATTTAATAGACAGACACGAGAGTGGCGTCATTCTAATCGTCTAACTAGTGAGAAAACAAATAAGCACATTTCTCCAGATGGTGAACTATTCCCTTTAAAATGTCAAATATTTTTTTATAACAATCGACCTCTTGTGTGACTGTCAGGGGCAAAGGCAGAGGAATGACACCACAGACTGCAGTTTGCATCCTGTTTCCTACCAACAGGCAACACTGGTTTCTTTCAACTTTGACCACAATCTCTACCTACTCATATTCAAGAGGTTTAAATTTCCTCAGCTAAACCATCATCACTGTGGAAGATGAGAAAAAAGGTCATATGGGTAATTTTCCAAAAAACTGACCATTTGTTTTTTGGTATTAGGATTTGTATATGGTTACATTCTACATTTTCAATAAAGCCGTGTGATTCTTCCACGACAAAGGCTTGTTTCCCAAACTAGCTCCTTGCATTGTCGCTCATAGTCAGGAGGAGATGAATCAGGGTGTGAAGAGGTCTCGAGGATTGAGGTTAGCCACTAGACAGACGTCATAGCTATCATGCATGGCTGCTCGTCTTTCCACCACCGTCCACACATTGTCTGCAGGGTCCAATTCCAAAATCTCCTTGGTGATGATCTCATGACGGCCTGCAGTCATGAGAGAAAGTATGTAAGTTATGGCTGACCAAAATCTAATTTCCAGAGATACCGCCGCACCATTTAACTAGCACTCGTTCACTGTGATACAGACCCGAATTGTGCAACAGAGGCATTTCAGCCAGAAAATTATTAGAGAGACATTTTCTGAAAGGCCACACAACACAAGCTGTTAAAAGAAATCTTTCACAGGTATGCAGTGACTGACCGGCCCCCTTGTAGTATCCACAGAGGTAGAGCTTGCCCTCCACGACTCCTATATTTGTGGCGTTGGTTCGGTGGGAGAGTAATGATGTAGGCAGGGTCGGCCCTGGCCTCCAGGTGTCTGTATCTGGGTTATAGATCTCTACAGAGCTCAGACAGCGACGTGATTGTCCACGGTCCTCTCCATCACATCCAATACCACCTGAAGAAGACACACACACACATCATCTGCCTCCATTCGCTCTCACGCAGAATAAACTCTCAGGAATACAGCTGCACTGTCCTGAAGTCTGACCAAGTATGTAGATTTCTCCACTGAGGACAGCCGTGCCACAGCGGTACCTGGAGTACTTCATCCTGGCACGCTCTGTCCACCTGTCCATGCCGGGGTCAAACTGAAACAAACGGTTACTCAGCTTGTCAGGCTCATCGTCTGGCTGGTGCTGAGGGAGGAGGGGGCGGGGTTGGACAGATGGTGGAAGAAAAGGACAAGAACTTGAGGTGCAGCAGAGGAAAAAGAGTGTAGGACTCCGAAGGTAAGCATTACACCAAATCTTTATTGTGGAGTTGCTTTAAAGCCACCATATGTAGGATTTTACTGTGATTTCAACAGATTTCTAATGATTCTGTTGCCGTAATGTTTTGTTGTAGGTAACTGAGATGTTGCAGTCTTTCAGCTAATGCATTTTAATGTCTGATCTGGACAACTGTGTTCCTTAAAACCTTTTGAAGGCCACCACTAGAGGGCAGGCTTGGACTAGCGAGAAGTGCTCCAGGTTATTGGCCCGCAGTGTCATGACAGTGTTGAAATAATTAATTATAAAATGAGTAAACAGGCATGTACAGTTTGTACATGTACAAACTCTCTTAACTAAGGAAGTGCAATTGTCTGAAAATGAGGACACATGGATGTTTTTAAGTATTTAAGATCTTCCTAAACAATAAAGCTAAAAGTCACTGGCATAAACAGTAAACAGACAAAACTACTAATCAGCTAATTGGGTACAGCACATGTAGTCTGTCTGTAATGTGTGGCTTTGCCTGATATTACATCCCTGGCCTGAATTACTAATATTAATAGGTCAGGGCTTTTAAATGGCTGAGGCTGTAATGATACCTGTGAGGAAAGTTGTCACTTGTGAGCGGGCTAACCTGGACCGTGTTCACTTAAATACACCCATCTACTAGTTAATATTGACATGCAAAGTGTTCAGGTCTGTGTACCTGTGGCGTCCAGCCTCCCAGCACATAGAGATGCTCCTTTAGGCTGACTGCACAGTGGCAGGCTAGGGGGAGAGGCAGCGGGGAGAAGCTGAGCCAGCTGCCTCCTCTCTTCAGCGACCATCTCTCCACGCTGTCTGTGATGATGTAGTGATTACGGACTTTCATTTGCCCACCTATCATAAACAGGGCATCGCCTAGCAGCCCTAAAGCATACATGTTCCTGTATGGAGCTGAGCACATCTCCACCCAGCTGTTCTCCTCCGAATTGTCGTATCTGAAACATAGACAGGCATTTCAGACCTGGAGTTGAGTGCAGGGCCGATCAAAAATCTGGATTTCTTATATAAGAGGAAACATAAACACCTGTAGATGTCCACCTTCTTCATCCTCTGTTGATCTTCTGCTTCAATAGCCACCAAGATGTTGTTATCTCGTGTCACTGCCCCCATTGTGATCTGTCCCATGCCCCCACGGCCCCTCAGTGGAGAGGGGATGTGGTAAGTCCTTCTACCATGGGGTGCAAAGCAAAAACTGAGGTCACCAAGTCCTCCACGGCGGGCAGGCACGTCCTCTGTATTCACCCCACCTAAACAAAGCAGCAGGTCAGTGGTCTCCATGCCGTAACGAAGGGTTGGGCGAGGTGGGGCTGATGTCTCGCAGAGCCCTGAGGTCTGGAGAGCAGCATCAATCATCCCAAAACACTCAGCATCCCGCAGCAATACCTGGAAGATTCATTTATAAGTGTGGTCTGCTAACCTCTTGATAAAAGTGGAAAAGGAGTCTAACTTTTATTACATTCCCTTCTGCCCCTTTCCTCTCTCACCGGGTTTCTCCTCCTGGCTTTACGGAGGTATCCAGGGTCCACAAGCTCCAGCCGGACACGTCTGAGTAACTCCACAGCCTGGGCTTCACTGTGCGAGTCCCCTCTTCGCTTCTGCACCCACCGCAGCACCAACTCCAGTACAACCTGTTCCTGCGATATGTTGAGGTCATCTGAACCCAGCAGATCTCCAAGACTTTGGGCATCCAGCTCCAGCACTTCTTCTTCCTCACAAACCTCAAGACAGCAAGACAAAGACAGGGGAGGGGGGTAAAAACAATGTTAAGGACCAAGTTAAGTAAAAACAATTCATAAAGGGTGTGTTGAAGTGGAAAATCTAAACCAAACCAACACTGAAATGCCAACACTCAAAGCCTTTCAAAAAAAAGGTGACTTCTGCACCCTTGTGGCAGCTTTTTATGTTTATGTACCCTAACCCTGGACAGAGAATGGCAAAGGCTGATAATATCTGTTGTATATGTCTGTAGTGCACTTAAAATAAATATGCAGCTTAATTGTTAGAAAGAGCACCATAAAAAAATGACCGAGCTCTTAGAGTAAGTTGGCTCTAAGCGGGTTATAAGGACTTATTAGAAGGCAGATATTTTTACAAATAATAATCAGGCCTTATGACACATTTTATCTTGTAGCCAGGACTGAGAGAATATGGGACACTTTTAATACTGACCGCCCCACCTCTGCAAAGTGTTGGTAGAGGTATCTCAGGGCACAGTCAGCCAGACCAGTGGCCCCCAGGTCTCTTGCCCAGTGGTACAGACCGACACAGTTGGAAGGGTCCATACGGGCCTCCATGTGGCTCTGACACAACCTGAATCAGCAACAAGAAGGTGTTGATGGGAGCAACATATTGTCAGTAGTTCAAGCATACATACGTTAACTGCCCTCTATACAACCTACACATTTTACTTCTACTCTACGCTATGGATGATATTACAGGTAGAATACCCTTTAATATAGTAGAGCATGCATTTGAGTCCTGTTGATGTTAATGTATTGGAACAAAGATCTGTTCCCGGACACTTTCCCCACCTGAAGGCTCCGTCTATGTGGAGCAGGAAGGCAGCAGCAGCCACCCCCTGGATGTTGTCATTGGAAAGTGGAAGTTGAGCTCGGTACATGTAGTCCAATAGCAGCTCCAGACTCTGAGCAGGAGTGTCTCTGAGCGGCACCTCTCCACCCCGGGTCTCCTTCAGACCACATGTAAACATGGCCTGCAACAAATGGGATTCATTAATGGTGATAATGATGCAATTAGAGTCTCATAGCATCATTAACTGTACCTGGAAGTAAGGGCTGAATGCAGAGAGCACCACCTTGTGGCAAGGAAAGGGAATCCCCTCTGCCATGAGCACCACATCAGTGAGGTCCTGAGATGCTCTCATCCTTTCTAGCTGCCTGAGTAGAAGTGAGCCATGCTCTGCCAGAGCAGAGTCCAGCACCTGTGCATCCATGGGCCGCTGCACTGGATGTCTGCACCACTTAAGTCAGCATATAGAGAAAGACCTTGTGGCAGAGTCAAGCACACAGAATAGGAGAAAACATGAGGGTGGGTGGGAGTACAGAAGTATGTACTTTGGGGTTTGGACTCCTTCCAGCTGGTCAAAAAAATAACACTGGGGGCTTGTGAGATGGTTAATGGAGCAGGAAAGAAGAAAAACCGTTTCTTTGTGGAATTATTAACAACAAGAATTATACAAGGCCCTAAACAGACACTGTTTTGATGTAAGTAGTACTAGCACTAGTTTAATCTCTCACAGTGTGTTGTATTTTTATTTTGAAGTGAATTATTCTAAGGTTCATCATCTGCCCATATCAAAATAAACTCACATAAGCTGACAGCTAAACACCAGGTTTCCCTTTGAGATTTGGACTGTGGCTCAAACTGTGACTCAACTGAAATGACTGTAATGCTGTATTAAAATACAATGTATGTAGTACTACTACTACTATTTATTGCTAGAGAATGCAGGTAAAATCCCCTGGATCCATACCTCTTAAATCAATTTCACCCATGATTAATACAGAATCAGAAAAGAAACTGCTGCATTACACAAAGGTGGCAGCATCGGGATGATAATATAATAATTTGTGTTAATTAAGTACGTGACAAACAGAAGGGTGTCTCTCAGATGGTGTTTGGTTAGTTAGGAGAGGTGTTGAATCGCTGGTGTCTCTCTTGAGCTCTCTCTTGTTGTCTTGAACTGCTTACACTGCTAAGCAGCTGACCAACTCACACAATCGTGTAGACCATAATGACAGTGTCAGGGTGTGCGTGCTGAACATACATACGTAACCTCACTCCAGGCAGACATGCACAGGCACTTCAGAGTATGAGCAGTAGCACATTAGCATGACTTTAGCTAAGCACACGCAGAAAAATGATCGTACCAGCGGAGTCCTGAGGCTACCCAGGACCAGGATTCAGAAGTTTCTCAGCTGAGATGAAGCCAACTTTGATACTTAAACTCTTAAACTCTTCACAGGTTGTTGTGTTTTTGTGTGCTGGCAGATCTCTCTTGTGTTCTGGGCTATATTTGCTGCCTGTGAGTGGGGGGGTAAGGTTTAAAATAGACCAGCATGTATTAGTGGGGCTGTTGGCCTGTTCAGGTTTCCAGAGGTGACTGGGCAAACAGCTCACAAGTCTTCTGTAACTTGTTTTAGCACGTGTTTTAGTAACGTATAAATGCAGTCAAATACATTTCACTGTCTGCTGTTAAGTTTACTTACAGATTGTGACTGTAAGTCTAAACTTAACAAGGACATGCAGTTAGTCCCTGCGGAGGAGGCACAAGTTGTTTTCTATGAAATCATCAGCCGGTTGGGTGTGGTGAAAAGTATATTTGATTTCCTCAAACACTGTTCTTGAGTGTTTACATTTTTGCTCTCCACTTTCCTTCAGATGTAGAGATGAGTTGTTATCTGTTCACTAAAGGATAATTTCCCTAATTCCCACTCACATGAAAACCGAGAAGGTTAAAACTTCTTCAGTATGATCAGAATCTATGAATCTATGTAAATACGCATCTGTATGTCTATTCATGCATGCATTGCCACCTATCTGGAGCCTACCCCAGCTGACTTTTAGTGAGAGCAGTGTACCCCACTTTTTATTAAGATGCTTCCTGGATTCAATTCTAATTCACCTGGTAATTATTCCATTTTAAAACACACCTGAGCTTACAGTATGCTTGAAAACAGATTTTACAGTTAAGGGAACTGAGAATGACTCAGTACATGTGTAGTTCCTGGAGCGTATGTGTATATGCAAATTTCTCTGTGTGAAACATGTATGCTTACATTTTCCAGTGACAGGGCAGCTGCAGGCTCTGATCCCAGTCTTTCATCAGGGCATGCTGGTTAAAATAAATACGTAATAGCTGCTGCAAACAAACCTTTAGTGCCTTAATTTTCTAGGCATCTCTGGGCAAGTGATAAAGACTACAACACACGCAGTTAAACATTCACCCAAATGTTGTTTTGTAGACTCTAGACAATTGTGACGGGCTAATTGTTTTCTAACCATATCTTCATGCACAGTTGGACATACTGTATTACACAACAGCACATGCAAAACAATGTGGTCCTTCTAGTTTATGAGCCACACAGATTAATCAGTGACTCCAGGTCAGGATGTGTGGACATGTCATCTGAAACGTGCTTGTTTACATGTTCATGCTGCCAGCTCTGATACCAGCTCTTCATCGGGACCTTTGGTCCTGCACCTGAGGAAGGCCTGAGTGTGCAGAGCAGAAATCTGCAAATACTGATTAAGTCAAGTGGCTAAAAATACTTGGTTGATTCATACAGATACGTTTATAGCACTTTGTGAAAGGGATTTGGTAGGTTCAAGCAGGAAAAGTAAACATTTTTACAATTTTTATTTTGAGTTAATTCATTCTAAGGGAAGTTTTTATTCTGCCAGTGTTGGTTCATTGGTCGCTACCACCACTGCCAATAGTTTTAGTTGTAGTTCGGTAATATTTTCAGTGTTCCTTCCACCACACCCTGGGAACGAAACTTAAAATTCAGCTGTCTTTGACCATGAAGTGAAATGCCTCAATAACTTTTGCCGTAAGATGAATTGTGATAGCTAACGTTCCCCTGACTTTTCATTTAGCACTATCATCATTATCCAATAAACCAAAGGATTTATGACCGAATAAGATATAAAATATAGATAAAATTATACTGTGTGTGCTAACCATCAGCATTTTAGCATTGTTATTATGAGGAATGTTAGCATGCTGATGTTAGCATTTAGCTCAAGCCAAAGTGTGGCTATAAAATCTCTTCTTTTGAAATATAAATGTGGCTTAGTTGCTTGCTTTCTCTGTTGATCCTGATATAACACTGGTCTGGCATTATTAAACCACTTTCAAGTTACATTTGTATCTACTAATAAAACCTTTTTAGAAACTAGGTCTGGAAAAAACACTTAGGAAATCTACAACCCTTAAAAGGTTACGAACCTCCTCACCTCCTCACCTCCTCACCACCCCAGCAGTTAAATGATTTATCTCACTATTTACCCAAGAGACCACAAAGAGGGCAATGAATCCCTATATTTGGGAGTCTCACATAGAGTTAATGACACATCAATCAGAAGATAACTGAGTTTATTTTTTTCTGTATATTTGCTAAGCTTACTTATCCTCTTTCTTATCCCTGGGACATAGAGTTCTTTTCGGAGTTCTTTTATGCCGGTCAGCTTCAGCAGGTGTTCATAAAACAGAAGATTGTGAGGATGAAAATCAAATATGATCATGTTTAAAATATGTTTTATGAAACCTCTGTCAAACAAGTTCAATAATAATGAAAAAAAAAAAGCTGAGAAATGCTGCTCTGAGAGCATCACTGAGACACTGTGCTCTCTCTTTTCTCTCATCATCATACATACAATAAATCATTATATATTCAGAATCAAAACATGATTTTGTGATCTTGCAAACATCCAGTGTGAACATCCATCTATTGCACAAACCGCCACGGTACGGACCAATCAGCATCCTACGAGGAACTGTTGGCCGCTAGGCATGAGCTGCAGGCGTAGTAAAATACTAAACAAAGAGGTTTAGCATGTGATACATTAAGGACCTGCCACATTGATTCAATGATCTGACTTGAGTTCTCTCTTTAATTAAAGACGACCCATATGATTTTTATTCGAAATAATCTGTGAATGACATTGAAGAATGTTCTCTGTGTACTTCACGTTTAACTGTGCTTGGTCATCAAAATTTTCCTAAGTTTTAACAGCACACATGTACATGTGTGTGTGACAGGGACCGGTGGTTAATGTGTGCAAGAATGTTTCCTGTTATTTCTAACACTCATCCATTGCTGTTAGTCATTGCACTCACAAAAGTTAACTCTCCTCTCGTGCTGGCTGTTCTTTTGAAGTGTTTTTCCAGTGGTAATTACCAGGCGAGGATTTGGACACAACAAAAGTACAAATACCATTATGAATAATGGTGCTGTATGTGACATCAGTTCCTTTTTTTGCCCTTTTGTAATAATACCAGTAGCTGCTGAAATATAATACAACTTAACAGCTTTATCGTCCTCTCACATGGACACTTTGTCTTTGGCTTTAACCTCTCCTTGGCAGCGTTGACATAATTAAAATATAAAACACTGAAGACAACATATTAAATGTAAAACATTAATGCTATCATAAAGATGTCCTGCCAAGCACATATCACTGATATGCTGAGTGCAGGGTGCAATCTAGAAAAATAATAGTTAAGATCTAGGAAATGGTATTAGTTTGAAATTAGATTGGAAACATTTACAATATGTACACATTCAGGTTTTGCTACCATAGGCCAACAAACATCTCGAGGGTGTGCCCTCTTTACTTTCAGTTTTACTTTACTTTGACCTTTTCTGCATTAGATAATCAAACCTGCTTCTTTGCCTCTCTGTCCCCATTTGAACGTATGCTACTGCTTTTCCACACAGACTGAATGACAAGATAAACCTCAATCAATAAGGAACGTCATTTAGACAAAGACCCTGTTAAACATTAACCAGCTCAACGTAAACATTAAATAGATGATTCAAAGGAGGCCTCTTAAGTGTGATGAATTTGTGTTGTAAGCTTTCTGGTCCAAAGGTAAATTTAATTTTAGTTTTAAATCTAAAATGAAATATCAGGCCCTTTTAAACATATTGTAATTCTGTAGAGTGAGAGTTTGTTCTTAAAATGTGAACATGTCAATCAGTTATTTCACCTCTTGTTCTGTTTCAGATTTATACTGTATGTGAAGTACTGACAGGTGTGTACGAGAGAAAGCAGTGACAGTGAATACAGTGAACTGTTATTATATATACAGTGTTATTGCAGTGGGTAGGAATGACTTTTGGGGTTTTAGGAGTAATCTTTGGTAGGAGGAGTTCTTTTGGAGTTACAAATTCCATATTGGGCAATGCCAATAGCACATTGTGTCAAGTCCGCTTTATCTCGACTATAAAGATAAGCTGTTTTGGTCATTCTGTCGCCAAACACAAACCTAACCGGGATACTGTCAGTGCCACAATCACGCGAGGTGTATGAGGTGTAGGAAAAAGCAGCAATACAAACTTTAATCCAAAACATAAAACTAAGTAATTGTCCCAAAGTGTTCCTTTTTTATATGCATTAAACAATGTTTGCTTCAGTGTCAGATTTTTACCAGTTTGTGAGAGTTACAGTGTTTACCAAAGCCTGGCATTTCAGTTATAAGTTAATCACTACAGGGTGCCATTCAGAAACACACACTCATTACCTCAGGTGTGTGGAAATGCAGAACGGGAACATGTGAGGTGGTGGTTGTTTGCTTATAAGGACAGGAAAGGAGCAGTCACTCCCACAGTTCAGAATCAAGCACAGTGAGGAGGCTTCACACTCGCCACATAGGTTTTGGCTTTTGTTGTCCAACTGTTACTGTCGTTTCTGGTCAAGAAGACCCTCAGGCAGAAAAAGTGGAGCTTAGATAGATGCTGGCTTTGTTGAATTTGGTCTAAACAGACGTGGGCATGGAGAAGATGGACTGTTCATCTGGGGAGTATTTTGTGCAGAGGAAGGTTCTGGATGAGTTACATCTGGATGAAGTGGCACAAAAGGGGACGCGGTCTACAAAACCAACCGTCAGTGAACGAGTGAAAGAGTCTCTAAGGTAAAAATTCAGCAGAAGAGACAGAAGGAGGAGGTGTGAAAGGCAACTGGAAAACAATGAGACAAACAATGATACTAACTGACAAAGATGATTTGTTCATGTGTTCAATGAATAAGTCGTTAATGTGTGTGTTCAGCTTAATGTGTGTGGATGTTTTGCAGGTTAACTCTTCTGCTATCTCAAAGCAGACCAGTCGGTCATGATTAATAAAGGCTGAGTAATAGTTTAATGAGGATCATTTAATAAGAACGGATGAGCAAAGTTCACAGTTTCATTAAGGTGGAAGCTTGCATAATAACCTTTGACAAAGACTTTTTTGTTCTTGGTGTAACAAGTTGCTAAACCTAATATGTATCTAATAAAACATCTTTGCCATTAAGTATTTGCTACTTCTTATATATTAGCACACAGTTACAGTACTGTATCTATAGTAAGAAGTGAACAGTAGCACACCAACATACTGGTGTTATCCAGTATCACTGTTTTACAAGGCTAGCTGATAACTGTAGCAGGTGTAACAATTCACAAGTGTCACTTGAGGTTATTTTCATTTGTTTTTTACATGAACCATTTATTTTAATTAACTAAAAAAATCCTAAACCAACATTTACAGCTGACATGAAACATGAAATTGTGTGCTCAGTATTGGTAACTGTATTTATTTCTGGGTGCAGGTGTTCGGTGCCCAGGCTTAAGCATACTATACTGAGCCGGGTACCTGTTCTCGGCTGGCTGCCTCACTACTCCTTCAGGGAAAATGCCATTGGCGACCTGATCTCTGGCTGCAGTGTGGGCATCATGCATCTGCCACAGGGTCTGTATGTACAAATGTGTACAGTGGTGGGATACACATCAAACTTAGCAAAAAAAACAAATGAAGCTCAATCCAGAAGAGGGTTACCTTAGCTTGGTATAAAGTCTGTAAATGATGGAAACACCTAGCCTGGCTCTGTCCAAATAAGTTATATTCCGCTGTAGTATAAAAATGACAAATTGTGGGTTAGGTTTAGAGCACATGGGGGTCTGTCAGCTTCCTGGCAACCTCAGTAAACAGGATATAATGTGTTAATTTCCAGTTTCCAGTTTCCAATGGGCTCATTTTGTTACCTTTTACCAGAGCCAGGCTAGTTGTTTCCACCTGCTCACAGTCTATATGTGAAGCTAGGCTAATCACCTACTAACCAGAGCTTTATACCTACCAAAAAGACGCAATGTAATAACCAAGATGTGTCCCCCTTAACTATCATTTAATTATTTAATTAGTTCTTAGTTATTTTTTATGTTTTATTTTTTACAAGGCATGGCATATGCTCTTCTGGCTTCCTTACGCCCAGTGTTTGGCCTTTACACCTCCCTCTACCCGGTGCTGGTCTACTTCATCTTTGGAACTTCCAGACACATCTCCATAGGTGAGCGAGGGTGTGTGTATGTGTGTGTGAAGGTGGCAGTGATTAAAATGAAACTTAAAATAAGCTTAACCGTGTGTTTTTTGAATATTCAGGTACATTCGCCGTGGTCAGCATTATGATTGGGAGTGTGACGGAGAGGCTCGCACCAGATAACTTTAACGGCACTAGTGGCACTAATGAAACCGATGCTCGAGACGCACTCAGAGTAGAGATAGCATGTTCTCTCACAGTGCTGACAGGAATCTTTCAGGTGTGTTTGTGTCCATTTCGCCCAAATTGAACATGTTCAGTAGCTGTACTAAACAACTTCTGACTAACACTCTCTCTTTTTTCCATTAACAGATACTATTGGGTGTGGTACGGTTTGGTTTTGTGGTGACTTACCTCTCTGAACCACTGGTTCGCGGTTACACTACAGGATCTGCATGTCATGTGTGCGTCTCCCAGCTTAAGTATCTTTTTGGGGTCAAGCCACAACGTTTCACCGGACCTCTCTCTCTTATTTATGTAAGTGTGACGTCATGCATTATAATAATCACATATAGGTACTGAGAGATTGATTGCAGACTTTGACTTTATTGATCCTGAGGGAAGTTTTCTAAGGAACTTCTCAAGTACTCATGGTTCCTGGGACAGGGACTTGAACCCTGGACCCCTCAGATTAAAAGTCTGATGCTCTCCCATCTGAGCTACCCAGGCTCTGTAAACAGCCATTGTGGGATGTGTATAACTGTTGTTGCCTGCTTGAGGTGTTATTTCAGTTATCCTTCTAGTCTGTACAATCATAACAGAGCCTTAAAAATATGTCAGTGAGTAAAAGTCAGCAAAGTCAGTAAGCAGTCACTGAACAACTGTTGCTTTCTGTATGTGGATCGACCTGATTTCCGTCTGTTTGTCCTTCTCTCCTCCGCTCTTTTCCTCGCAGACTCTGGTGGATATTTGCCGGCTGCTGCCTGAAACTAAAGTGCCAGAGCTGGTGGTCAGCCTGGTGGCATTGTCTGTTCTCATTGTGGCCAAAGAAGTCAATGATTGCTACAGACAGAAGTTGCCTCTGCCCATCCCGATAGAACTCATAGTGGTAAACGTCCTTTACTTCATCACTTATACAGGAGCAGAGTTCATTATTTGTCCAGCAGGGGGCATCTTGACCACAGTGATCGTACTGGACTGGGGGACTGATGTCTTTAAAAGAGAGGTTGTGTGTGCTGAAGCAAACTTTGTCTGTGATCTTTTTTTCCCAAACAGGTCATAGGAGCAACAATCATTACCCACTTCTGCGGACTTACAAGTAGATATAGCATCGATGTAGTCGGTGAGATTCCCAGTGGGTAAGTGTGTGTGTGTGTGTGTGTGTGTGTGTGTCTGGACCAGAGACAGAGAGGGGGAGAGGTCAGATTCAGGACAGCCAAATACAAGCACGAAAGTATCATATTTTCAAAATAACACAGTCTGCTGAGGAACAGTCACAGTGTGTGTCTGTGTGAGTCAGTTTCTAAAAAACATCTGTTCCTGTTCCTGGAAAAGCTCATGTGATGTCAACAAGTGAACAAAATTTCTCCACAAAGGTGCAAAACTGGGATGTGTAAACACACAGAAGGATATAATAACAGATTATTGTAATACACACAAAATATACTCTGAGCTTTTCTTGTGTGTACCCATAATTTTAGCTAACCAACAGCTGCTGATATGCTGATATGAAGGCCTGAAGGTTGGGTTGTACGAGACTGGAAGTCAAAAAAAGGAAAGAAGCTACCTGCTCTAATTCCCTGAAGAGATTACACAGAGATATCGGGACTCTGTGAACTGTGCAAAGTAACCATGACAAAAACCTGAAACATTTATCTTCTCCTCTGAACCAGGCTCAATGCCCCTCGTGCTCCAGATGCCACGTTGTTCTCAAAGGTGATAGGTGACGCTTTTGCGATAGCCATTGTGGGCTACGCCATCAACATTTCCTTGGGCAAAACATTTGCCCTGAAACATGGCTACAAGGTGGATAGCAACCAGGTGAGGAATACACACACACACACACACACACAAACCTTGTTGTTGAACTTGGAGTCAAACTTGGCCTAATATTAGATTTTAGTCTGCTTGCTCACAGTTAGTCACGACCGTCACATCGGTGGAAAATAAATATTCAGGTTGTCCTGGATCCTCGACAGCACAGCCACGAATAACTGCACAGACCTTTTTTTCTGTATATATTTATATTGTTTCATTTCAAAGTCAGTTCATTTATTTTAGCAATATATTATCTCAGCCATGACAGAAGCAACAGCTTCAGACTTCTGATACTGCTTATCATCAGGTTAGGAAGCCATCTAGGGTTAACTCCAGAGATGCTGCATCTGTGCATGTTTTTACTGTGATTTGAAACGTTGTGTCTGTCTTGCTGCTTTTCCAGGAGCTGGTTGCTTTGGGTCTTAGCAACACAGTTGGCGCCTTTTTTCAGTGCTACTCTGTGACTTCCTCCTTGTCTCGCAGCCTCGTCCAGGAGAGCACTGGGGGCAAGACACAAGTAAACGCACACATAGACATATGTGCACAAACAGCACAAATACCCGAGCTTACACCTAGTTGTTATGATCAACTTGACACTATTTATTGTACAATAAGTGTGTGTGTGTGTGTGTTTTTTGTCAGGTTGCAGGAGTAATTTCCTCCATCATTGTGCTGATCACAATTTTGAAAATAGGTTCTCTCTTTGAAGATCTTCCCAAGGTAACACTTTCCCCCCAGTTAATGATTAGTATCTCCCCTGAGTGGTTTTATATGAGCATGTGTGTGTGTGTCTGTGTGTGTCTGTGTGTGTTCCTCAGGCTGTCTTATCTACAATAGTATTTGTGAATTTGAAAGGGATGTTCAAGCAGTTCATGGATGTGCCGATGCTTTGGAAGACCAACAAAGTTGATTTGGTATGACTAAATCTTCGTTATTAGCCACTCTGCTCGGTTAAACTCTGTGGGAACCTCGTAGCATGTTGACCCCGCTGACTGTCAGTGTTTATGTTGCCCTCTAGCTGGTTTGGCTGGTAACATTCATAAGCACCATCCTGCTCAACCTGGACCTGGGTCTGGCTGTCTCCATTGGCTTTTCCATGCTCACTGTCATCTTCAGAACACAACTGTAACTACACACTACTCATCATTATTTATTAATGTAAACGCAGATTTTTTTCTCTAATAATGACATTTTAATACCTTTCAGACCCCGCTACTCTATTCTGGGCCATGTGTCAGGCACTGACCTGTATCTGGACACAGAAAAATACAAGCAGGTAAGAGTGACATTTGGTCATCCGCAGAAAGTTAAGATGCAGTTTTTCTGTAGTCTCACAGCTGTAGAGGTCGCACCCACAGTTCCTCCTCCTTATTTCGGGAGACTTTAGCTATACTTCCCTGTCCTTCACTTCTCCCCACTTCACCAAGTATTGTAAATGCCAAAACCTTGGATCTACTCTATGCAAACGCAAAAGATGCATCCAGTTCTTCAGAACTCCTCCTGCTTGGACGCTCAGATCACGACCTCTTCATTCTGCTTCTGTTTACATACCTATGGTGAATAAACAAGTCCCCCAACCAAAAGGTATGTACTTGAGGAGGCCAGTGAGACACTTTTTTAAAGACCACACAGGGAGGACATTGACAGTTTGACCAGCTGTATCACAGATTACATTAACTTCTGTACTGAGAACACTGTGCCTACCAAGAAGGTACAGTGTTTCTTCAACAACCAACCCCGTGTGACCCCTGAGCTAAAGGTCCTGCTGAATGGAAACGAGGCATTTCTCAAAGAAGAGCTGAAAAGGGTACAGAAAGTGCTTACGAGATAACGAAGGGCAACTTCACCTACAGGAGAAAGTTGGAGGAATGTCTTCAACTTAAGAACAAAAGAGAAGTCTGGAAAGAACTGACCCCAATACCATAAAACTGCACACTTAAGGGAGCCCAAACATTTCAGACCTGTCTCCAGAAAGAAATGAACAGGAGTACAGCGGTCAACACAGACTTCTGGTTCAATCTCAACCACCTTCACATCAACGCCAGCAAGATGAACGAGATGGTGAGTGACTTCTGGCGGGAGACAGCACAGACCACACCGGCAAACATCCAGGGATTGCGGGAACATTGCGGGAAGATGGCGGGAACATACAAACACCTGAGTGTTCACCTTAACAAAAAACTGGATTACACAAGTCCGTCATTCCAACAATTGTCAGATTCTTTAACACCAGCATGACTTTTCTCTATATATTTCTTATTTATGAGTAAGTTCTTATGCACCTTGAACCCCATTTTGTCAAACACAGGTTCAAACAGGTGGTGAGTGTTTGAACTCACTTGCTTTATGATGTGTCCCTGCAGGCTAAAGAGATTCCAGGAATTAAAATCTTCCGTTCATCTGCAACTATCTACTACACAAATGCTGAGATGTACTTGGAGGCCCTGCAAGAGAAGGTGTGTGTACGTGTGTCTGTGAATGTAGAAGTTTGGTTGATTTCAATATATAATCCCTGTCTACTGTCTACAGCATCTGTAATCGCTTTCATTATCTCTCTCTCTGGTCTGGCTTTCTCTTACGGGTCTTTTGGTGCAGAGTGGAATTGAAATCGGGAAGCTGCTGACAGTGAAGAAGAAACAAGACGCAAAGCTGAAGCGTGAGCAAGAGAAAGAGAAAAAGAAAGCTAAAAAGGAGGCAAAGAAACAAGTATGATATCCTAACAGACAGTTACAAGTAATAGATTTGAACTGACAAGTCAGTAATAGTCCACTAATAATCCACCTTTTCAACCTTTTGGCAGAAAAAAGCAGTCACCTACATGTCCAATGGCAGTTTGTCATTGAAGGAGTCACGGATGAACGAGGAGAAAGTCTCTGCAGGTCTGAAGGGACAGAACTCCTTCGGCCTGACAGAAACCTCTTCAAATGACCATCATAAAGGACAAGTAAACTGGGCTTACCAACATGACACAGCCACGTCAGACTCGGATTCAGACACAGGTTGCCACGGTGACGACGGCGTCACTCAGGTATCGCACCACAGCGAAGAGGAAAAGGGACAGGCCTGCGGATCAGGCACGCACAGCATCATCTTGGATATTTCAACGACGAGCTTTGTGGACACAGCCACTGTGAAGACCTTGAAAAATGTATGTGTGTGTGTATGTGTGCGGCAGGTTTTGTGTGTATTGACATTGTTAATTTAATCACCAGTGTTAAATAAGTGAAAGGGCGTGCATATTTATCTATGTCTTTAAAAGAAAGGAGACAAAACAAACCTGTTTTTCTTCAAGATATTCAGGGACTTTGGAGAGATTGATTTGGACATCTATCTAGCAGGCTGCCAAGGTGAGGGACACGCCAGACAAAACAGAGACAAAGTCACTGTCCTTAATGCAGACTCAAGGGACTGAAGCTTTATTCCTATACCCACAAAATACTTTGCATGCATAAGGTCACTCATATCCATGCGTGTTTCTCTGTATGGTCAAATATTAGCATGTGTCGTGGAGCAGCTGGAAACTGCAGGTTTCTTCTCAGAGTCCATCCCAAAGAGCAGGCTCTTTGTCTCAGTGCACGACGCTGTGCTTCATATTCTCCACAAACTGGAGCAGACAGACTTTGTGCTTGTGAGTTCATTACTGTGAATATTAATTACACTCGTCGACTCTCTCACAGCCTCACATATCACTTGACATTGCTGTTAATGTATCCATGTTCCCCGCCTCTGACCCTAAATCGTCCCGATTTTTTTCAGGACGTGTCCACTCAGATGTGACCAACAGGGGTCAGACTGTCCCTCCTCCTCCTCCTGGCTGTTCATTTGCTCACCATTGGTCATCGTTGTCTCCTCCCCCCTTCAGTGGAGAAGAATGCACCACCTTGACATGGCAGCGGGTTGCCATGGGGCATACAGCAACCGTTGCTGTGGCAACAGTCTTTTTATGAAAATGTTTAATGAGATCGCCAGCAATACGTCATTGCAGCTCTCTCCCTCTGCGGTGTGCGTAAGACAGAGAAGGGGTGAATGTAACGCTGGACTGATGGGAGTCTGTATTCGTAGCATGTATGAGAGAGTGGAGAGTGAGAGAAAGGTTGGCTGTAAACTCATAGGTGTTGATGAACCGTGCAGGCTTTTGGCTTTGGCATTATAAGCACTCCTTGTGTGTATGAACATAAGTAAAACACTAAAAGATGTTAAATGTAAAATATTAATGATACCACAAAGATTTCCTGTCAAATACATATCACTGATATGATAAGTGCAGGATGCAATTTAGAAAATAGTTATAATATCCTATATAATATCCAGAAAATGAAAGAAAAACTTGAATGTGTGTCTTATTTTTTTTGACAAAATGTGTTTTCTATTCAGTTTAGCGACTATGTTCACCATGTTGATCTATCTATAATTGTAATAAACATATAAGTGAATAAATGTTTAATATATTAATAATATTACTTAACTGAACCATAAGATAAACCACAATCAACAATGAAACCAATGAAAGGTCAAAGGAACAATGTGTAACTTCATGTGTAGCCACATCTAGTGGTTAAAATAGGCACTGCATTAAACATGCAAAATACTGGAGAGTTGTGAGATGTGAGTGATGTGACTTCGATACTTAAACTTGATGTTTCCCTCAGCTAGCTTCCCACACTTGTGTTGTAATTAGTGTTTTTGGACATAATGCAAATAATTGACAAATTTATACGTGAATAAGTCATCACCTGCTCAGCACCCCCCACTGACACTACAGTGCACTTCCTCCCGGAAAACCGACCACCTGCAGTTTCCAGCCATGTAAGGTGAGGAACTTTCTGGTATCTAACTATCTGGCAAACCGGTGCGTCACAAGACAAATCACAAACAGAAATTTGGGTCCAGAAGGCAAATAAAAAGAAAAGAAAGAGAGAGAGAGAGAGAAAAAAAAGAAAAGAAACATACTGGCTGTAGTACTGCTGTCAAGAAGTTAGTATTTCTGTTTAACATGTCTGATGACAGAGCAGCCATTTTGTGATTTATACAGTAAATATCTTACATATTATCCCTAGTTTTGAACACTTTAACCTTTAGCTTCCTCTGGATTGTTGCCACTTTCCATGCATCGCTCCAGTTCGTTTTTCCTTGCAGACTAACTCTTAATGTCTCTTTTGCATTGACGAGGTGTTGGAATTTTCCCCCACGTGAACCTTTCTGTGTATTTTACTGCCCTCTTCTGGTCGTCATCCGCAAGTGGGCCCCCGTCGGCATTTTCCCTGCAACATAATGTGGCCAGCTCTAACGAACCCAACCACTTACTTCGTTTAGAGTGTGACAAGTAACTTTATTCCCATGGCCGTCTCTGCTCATCAGTCACTGTCTGGATTGGATCAGCCACCAAACGGGACAGGTACAGACCCCAACAGTCAGTCAGGACCGCAGAGAAGATCATCGTGTCAGCCTGCCCTCCATGACTCATACCTGTCCGGAGTCAGGAAACAGGAAACTAATTCTGGTTCACACTTCACACACAAAAGTTCATCCAATATGAAGCTAGAACCGGATATACATTTACAGATTAATTATGGTTTATAGATATGCCCACAGCTGGGAGTCAAAGAGAGAACAATAGGAGAGAGTTAACCTACGTCTCTTGCTAAGGTTGGAAATTATTTAACCTAAGTAGGACATTTACTTTTTTTTTTTGTCCCCTGCTTGAGGTGGAATTGGGTTATCCTTCTGGTGGGTACAATCATAACAGAGCCTTAAAAAATACGAATATCAGTGAGGAAAAAACTGTTTAAAGGCAGGAAGGCAAAGTCAGTAAAGCAGTCACTGAACAACTGTTGCTTTCTGTATGTGGATCGACCTGATTTCCGTCTGTTTGTCCTTCTCTCCTCCGCTCTTTTCCTCGCAGACTCTGGTGGATATTTGCCGGCTGCTGCCTGAAACTAAAGTGCCAGAGCTGGTGGTCAGCCTGGTGGCATTGTCTGTTCTCATTGTGGCCAAAGAAGTCAATGATTGCTACAGACAGAAGCTGCCTCTGCCCATCCCGATAGAACTCATAGTGGTAAACGTCCTTTACTTCATCACTTATACAGGAGGAGTTTGTTGATTTGTCCAGCAGGGGGCATCTTGACCACAGTGATCGTACTGGACTGAGGGACTGATGTCTTTAAAAGAGACATTGTTTGTGCTCTTTTTTCCAATAGGTCATAGGAGCAACACTCATCACACACTTCTGCAGACTTACAATTAAATACAGCATCGATGTGGTCGGTGAGATTCCCAGTGGGTAAGTGTGTGTATGTGCGTGTGTCTGTGTGTGTGTGTGTGTGTGTGGACCAGTGACAGAGAGGGGGAGAGGTCAGATTCAGGACAGCCAAATACAAGCACGAAAGTATCATATTTTCAAAGTAACACAGTCTGCTGAGGAACAGTCACAGTGTGTGTCTGTGTGAGTCAGTTTCTAAAAAAACATCTGTTCCTGTTCCTGGAAAAGCTCATGTGATGTCAACAAGTGAGCAAAATTTCTCCACAAAGGTGCAAAACTGGGATGCGTAAACACACAGAAGGATATAATAACAGATTATTGTAATACACACAAAATATACCCTGAGCTTTTCTTGTGTGTACCCATACTTTTAGCTAACCGACAGCTGCTGATATGCTGATATGAAGGCCTGAAGGTTGGGTGTGTTATGAATTATAGGGAATGTAACTGTGTGTGCAAACAACAGAATTATTAAACACAAGACTGGAAGTCAGCAAAAGGAAAGAAGCTGATTCGTTCTTTTTTCTTTTTTTAAAGTCAAGAATTTCAACCTCTGGGGAAATGTGACCTGCTCTAATTCCTTGAAGAGATTACGCAGAGATGTCAGGACACTGTGTACTGTACAACAGTGACAAAAACCTGAAACATTTATCTTTTCCTCTGCCCCAGGCTCATGCTCCAGATGCCACATTGTTCTCAAAGGTGATAGGTGACGCTTTTGTGGTGGACATTGTGGGTTATGCCTTGGGCAAAACATTTACCCTGAAACATGGCTACTAGGTCCAACCAGCAACCAGGTGAGGAATACACACACATAAACCTTTAGTATACAAAATGACACACAAAAACGCTGCGGTACTCACAAACAACTGTGAGTGTTATACTTGGAGTCCCCGTTTTCGTACTTGGAGTCAAACTTGGCCTAATATTAGATTTTAGTCTGCTTGCTCACAGTTGGTCACGACCGTCACATCGGTGGAAAATAAATATTCAGGTTGTCCTGGATCCTCGACAGCACAGCCACGAATAACTCCACAGACCTTTTTTTATGTCTATATATTTGTTTTATTTCAAATAAATTCAATTCATTTGGATCATTGGCATCGATTACAAAAGCAATACTTTATCCCAGATTCATTGCAAACGTGACAGTGTGACAGAAGCAACAACAAAAATATTGATCCCTCAACAGGTTTTTCAGTCACAATTTGTGCCTCGTTACTAAATCTATTAAGAACAGAACACGAACAGATTTATTACTATTATTATGTTTATTTTCCATTTGAGGTTTCTTGTTTTGTCATTGTGCCCCATCTGTCATTTTATGCTGCACTATATCCTAACAGTAATGACTGAAATTGGATCGCCTAAACCTCTTAAGGAGTTGGCCAATGATGCATTTAAGCCAGTAATTATACAAGTCCATTTACAAAGGTTGCAATGCCTCAGACTTCTTCCAGTGCATAACGTCATGTTAGAAAGCCATCTAGGATTCACTCTGTGCAAGCGGCTCGAACACAGTTTCAGTTCTAGTAAATGCATTTTGCAAGATAGCAATAAAGTTTTGATTTTGAATACTTGTTATGCAGCTGCATGATGCAGTTAATGTGGTGCAGATATACGCTGCATGGAGCATATATGAATGGGCTCACAGATGCTACAGAAAACACATCGCCTCCTGTCGCATATCCTCTTATTATCTTCCGATTATTTATTCTTTGTGCCAAACCACAGAATGAGATTTAGCTTCTGTTTGCTTGCACATCAGGCCACGTCACCGCTTACATTACAAAAATGATTAATATTCCAACGGTAATAGACGCACACAAAGAGCGAACCTCTAACAACCTTTGCTTCTGTCCACAGTTGTGTTTTTCAGATGCATGTGCAGGCCCACATGTAAGAGGCATGTGACTTGGATCATTCAGCTCTGGAGAGAAAGCACTCACAGCCTCCAGGAGCTGACCTGCTAAATCATTAATGCCGAACTAGCTTTATGCTATCAAGTGTGTCTTAAATATGCTTGGCACTGCTCTTGGTGTGACAATGATGTGTTGACATGGTCATAAAGTTAATGAAAAGTACATTATTGTCATTGACCCAAAGGTTAAACACATATGTGCACTAAAGGCCATAATATTATTCATACATTTATAATAATATACCAATATCAGTATCAAAGGTGTTTTTCAGCCTAAATGTGCTTGTTTGCCTTTAATTTGAAATGTTGTGTCTCTCTCGCTGCTTCTCTTTTTCCAGGATCTTAGTGACACTGGTGGCAGCTTTTTTCCGTGCTGCTCTACTGACTTCTTCCTTGTTTCACAGCCTCAACCAGGAGAGTCAAGACACACATAGGCACATGTGCACAAACAACACAAATACCTGAGCTTACACCTAATTATTATGTTCAATGTGAGACCATTTATTGTACAATAAGTGTGCATGCGTGTGTGTTTTTTGTCAGGTTGCAGGAGTAATTTCCTTCATCATTGTGTTGATCACAATTTTGACAATAGGTTCTTTCTTTGAAGATCTTCCCAAGGTAACACTTTCCATCCAGTGCCACTGAAATCATCAGTAAGGCACACGCATACAGCCACAGTAAGGCCGTGTCTCAGGCTGTCTTAAAATATGCATTTCCCCCCTGAAATCTGGCCCCTTACAGGAAAACAGAGTTAGTTTCAGTCATTAGTCTAAGTCATTAGTCAAACAACTTCTGTTCATCTACAGCGATCTACTACACAAATGCCGAGATATACTGTACTTGGAAGCCCTGCAAGAGAAGGTGTGTGTCAGCGTCTGTGAATGTGGAAGTGTGTTTGATTACAAGATGTAATCCCTGTCCGCTGTCTACAGCATCCGTAATTGCTTTCATTATCTCTCTCTCTGGTCTCTCTTTCTAGTCCCGCTCTTTAATGTGATGCTCGGCTTGTTGTGCAGAGTGGAATTGAAATCAGGAAGCTGCTGACAGTGAAGAAGAAATAAGACCCAAAGCTGAAGCGTGAACGAAAGAGAAAGAGAAAAAGAAAGCTGAAAAGGAGGCAAAGAATCAGGTATGATATCTTAAGAGACACATTTAGAGATACCCCAGGTTACAAATTATGGATTTGAACCAATAAGTCACTAATGGTCCACTAATAATCCACCTTTTCAACCTTTTGGCAGATAAAAGCAGTCAGCCATGTAAGCCTGAGAGAAACCTCTACAAATTACCTTAATAAAGGACAAGTGAACTGGGTTTACCAACATGACACAGCCATGTTAGACTCAGACACAGGCTATAACGGTGATGACAGCATCGCCCAGGTCTTTCACCGTGATGAGGAAAGGGGACAGGCCTGCGCATCAGGTAACCAGCTATGTGGACACAGTCACTGTGAAGACCTTGAAAAAATGTGCGTGTCTTGTTTTTTGAGTGTATTGACATCATTGAATTAATCATCATTGGAAGGAAGGAGACAAAACAAACCTGTGTGTTTCCTCAGGATATTCAGGGACTTTGGAGCGATTGATTTGGACATCTATCTAGCAGGCTGCCAAGGTGAGGGCCACGCCAGACAAAACAGAGACAAAGTCACTGTCCTCAATGCAGACTCAAGGAACTGAAGCTTCAGATAATGAATGCATCAAGGTCTCAGCCAGACTGGCGCCACATTGTTGCCTGTCTGACACATCAGTCAAACATAAATATTTATTCCTATAATCACAAAATGCTTTGTCTCATGCATGCATAAGGTCACTCATATCCATGCGCGTTTCTCTGTATGGTCAAATATTAACACGTGTCGTGGAGCAGCTGGAAACTTTCAGGTTTCTTCTCAGAGTCCATCCCAAAGAGCAGGCTCTTTGTCACAGTGCTTCATATTCGCCACAAACCGGAGCAGACAGACTTTGTGCTTCAGCTAGACGTATCTTTTGACATTGCTGTAATGTATTCGGAAATGTTCCTACCCTTGGCCCTAAATTGTCCTCATTTTTTTTCCAGGATGTGTCCTGTATCACTCAGATGTGTCCAGCAGGGGTCAGACTGTCCCCTCCTCCTCTTGGGCTGCTCCTTTGCTCACAATTGGTCGTCATTGTCTCCTCCCCTCTTCAGTGGGGGAGAATGTGCCACCTTAACATGGCGGCTGGTTGCCATGGGTATACAGGGAGCGGTTGCTGTGGTAACAGGCTTTTTATGATATCGTCTAATGAGATAGCCAGCAATACGTCACTGCAGCTCTCTCCCTCTGTGGTGTGCATGAGACAGGGAAAGGGGCGGGGGTTGAGTGGGAGAATGTAACACTGGACTAATAGGAGTCTGTATTTATAGCATGTGTGAGAGAATGGAGAGTGAGCGAAAGGTTGACTGTAAGGGGAAACTCATACGTGAAAGGTGTTGCTATGAACAGGCGGGCCGTGATGTGCATGCATATGTTTGTCTGTCAGTCTGCGTTCTCCAGCCAATGCAGTTATTCTTACATAATAATAGGAAACCCACATCTTCCACTACAGATCATTACCAAATAAATATTTGTCAGCGAGTTGGCCGGGCCTCTTATTCCCAATATTGCCTCTAATGTGTGCCAAACACCTGCAAGAATGAGCTGAACTGGCGTAATAGGTATTATATTTAAAAGGAAGCCAAAGCTTTTAAACACAGTATGGGTGGATTTACTGTCAGTATTCACACATCTGATTCCTTTGACATCTTGAGCTCCCATTTATTCTTGGGATCAAGTATAGATCATAACTGTCAGGAGGAACTGTGACATATGATATACTTATGTTTCCCTTGTATTGAATTGATTTGAATAGCCAACCCAAAAAGATTTGCTCCGAGCCATAAAAAATGTTGATTAGCATTTTTACTTTTGTAAAATGTAAGTTGAAAGTACAGAATGTCTCAAAGGTATTAAACTAGAAAAATAACTTTCCTCATCATGTTTCTGCAGAGAACACAGAGTGTGTGTGTGTGTGTGTCAGGGATCCTGAAATTATTGGTTCCTGAGATTAAACGCTCCAATGTAAACAATGTCAAGAGCTTCAAATTACAGAACACACACACATTTCCTCGGGAGGGCTTATTGCTCACTGTTGTTCTACCTGACTCCAGTTTGTCTGTGAAGTGTTTGACTATCTAATGAGTTCATTTTTTTTATACCGATGTGTAAGATATTTTAATGTCATCGAGGCACAATACCTTTGGAATTATCTATCACATGTTTTATGAATATAAATGAAGCCATGTAAATAAAGAGTCATAAAAACACATTGCGTCCATCGTTATCTGATCATTTATTGCTTCTTTCCGGACATAGCACTAAGTCTCTTTCCCCTCCCCATGACCCAGTCTCCTGCTCTTTGCACAATTCAGTCTAAAGTTTCTCTCCTTCTCTTAAGGTGGAAATACTGATCATCATCCCCTCCAAATATTGTTAACACTGATTCACAGACCCTACAATACACTGGATACTAAAGTTAGTTTATAACACACAGCTGGAAGTGGTAATGCATTGTCTCTTTATGATTATTATTATTCTTTTTCTTTTTTTTTTTTTTTTTTTACAAATGGAAGTTATTTTTGTACAGTTAATTAAGATAATACAGAAAACAATGGCCAAAGGCAATGTCACATGTAAATGAAGACACCACTGCCACGGTCCAACACGCACTACTTCTCGACACATGCGCACGCCCTCACTCAGACATGTTTAAATGCACAGGTGCATCTATACACACCCACACACACACACACACATTCAGACCATCAGCAGCAGACATGAGGTTTCTTTCATTTAGATAGATTCATTAGGATCTTTTATGTTTCTGCTCATTTAGCCAGAAAATGGCGTGACATGTCGGGACGGATGAGGCTGTTGAAACCAGAGAGGCACAGAAAAGGGAAGATATCACAATACCGGACACATCACACCCACAGAACGAGACGGGACAGGACAGCACAAGGGCAGGGAGGAGAGAGAGAGGGGGGAGAGACAGCGAGGTAGAGTCAGAAAGCAGAGCAGAGGGTGTATCAGCGTGTGATGACTGTATGGTGTATTTCAGTTCTTTTCCCCCCCATCTATTCTTTGGTCCATTTGTCCAGGGCTTTTCCATAGCTTTAAAAACTGTGGAGCGTGTTAACTAAACCAATCTGCGCTTTGCTCTCACCAGGCCTGTGTGGTGTGCATGTATTTACTATTTAGTGTAGTTTGTGTACGCGTGTCTTGATGTCAAGGGCGACCTTGGCTCTGTGTTCTGTGGGGCGCTCGGCTCATCAGATGACACTTTCAAATAGCAGCGTACTCTTGGTTCCTGCAGGGGGGAGCAGTTTGGCTTCGCTCTCTGGGGCCAGGTACTCCAGGTGATGTCGGCCCCAAACTGGGGTGGTTAAGTGTTGCCACCGCTACACGGAGAAAGACAAGGGCGCACAGAGGTGGATGAGCTGTTTATTAGTCAGATGCTTCAGCCTTCTCTAATGAGTAATGAAGAAATCAGCTGACCAAATAACGGACAGGGGAGGGAGGGCGGTATCCAAGGAGATTCTTTTCTACTGATTATAAACAGAAACACGCTCGAGAATGTGGCATACTGACCTCCCGCAAAGATCCTTTGCAGCGCAGTAGTTTGTAGAGAACGGTGAGAGGGATACAGAGCATGGAGGACAGGGCCAGTGCCCAGCCAAGCACTTCACCCCACAGAGGATAAGTGTACACTGTGTTGTAGGTCAGGGGCTTGTAGTTCACCACGTGGAAGAGGAACACTGCCTACATGCACAAAAAAAAAAGAAAAGTCAGCTGTTTGCAAGTGGCGGGTAAAAATAAATAAAACAACTCAGAGAGGACTACGTACCACACAAACAAAAGGTGTGATGTAGGACCAGCACCACTTCATGTAGGGCAGGGGCTGATAGCCAATCATACGAGCCACGTCGTCCATGAAACGGTCTGCGCCTGAACGAAATGACGGGAGAAACGTTGTGTTAACGCACTGAACTGTGCCGTCTGTGTTGCGCGTATTGTAGCTGTGCAGCGTGGCCTCACCATAGACCCATGCAATCACCACACACTCCCAGAAGGCCTGCCACAGTAGAGTGATGCCACTGGCAGAGTAGTAGTCAAACAGCTGGAAGACATACATCCCTCCCTGTCAGAAACAGAGAGAGCAGTTAGCATCAAGACCACCGTGTTAATACTTCATGTGTGACCTATTTCCAGCCTCGTCTCAACAGTTTACACTTTTAATCCCAGTTCATTCCTGGAAATGTTTTCCTGTGCCCAGTTAGGCACACGTTACGTTACACACAAACATTAAAACCGTCTGTTAGCAAAACGATCTCAAGCTCAGGCAGGCGCCTACCAGCCACCTGTGTGACTGTGCATCCTATCTAATTCTTAGGAATACGAAACTTCAGCGTACCTCAGTGACCATGGACATGTCAATGAGGAAGCAGATGACGCAGCAGATGGCTGCTACCACCTCTCGCCGCAGGGATCCCAGGGCCGATTTAGGGGGTAGCATGTCCATGATTCCCGTTATCAAACCCTCTACCCCAACAAACTGAAATAGAGAGTAAACAGATGGCAGAGAGAGAGAGAGAGAGAGAGAGAGAGAGAGAGAGAGAGAGAGAGAGAGAGAGAGAGAGAGAGGGCGAAAGTGAGTGACAGAGCAAGACGCAAAGGTGAGGGGAATGTGAAACATGCTTCTGACTCTGTCAACATGAGCAGGTGTTCTGCACAGATATTTGCATCTAATAATAATATAATATAAGATGTGCATGCAACTGTAACATATCCTCGTCTTTGTTTGATTCGAGGTTGGGTGCTGGCCTGACCCCGCTATTTGATAACCTTAAATTTCAACCAACCAGTGTCCATCACACACATTGCACACTGTACTGACATAATGGAGAATTTGCAAGTGAGCAAGTCGGCCCAGTCCGGGTCTCCCTCTTCAAGAATGTTTACGTGGATCTTTGCACAGACATATTTTAACCTCCAGAATGAGTTGAGAGAGTAACAGCTGTGCAGCTATTTTTACATCATTCACCAGAAATGGCAGCATATGCAGGCCCAATATGGCTATGTCGAGAAAGTGAGGGAGATGGACGGAGAAGAAATGAGGGAGAGAACGGAAAGTAAGAGTAAATGAATGGACTGCAGGGTAGACAGACGCTCTCTGTGTGAATCAGACAGAAGCTCATTGACAAATCCCTGGGCAATAAAACAATGGCTGTAGGCACTGGCTCAAACAGGCACACAACAAACAGGCTGCTAAGAAATGCATGGCTGAAGATGGAAGTCATGTCTCTCGGCTGTTTGCGTGGCACTTGGTAGAGAGGAAGCCAGGGGGAAAGAGTAAAGCTCTAGCACTAAAGCACTAAAGCTCAAGTCCTATAGAATCAATAGCAAAATATAGAAGCGCATAAAACCTTACATTAACATAGAGTTCCTTGTAGATCAACAAACAAAACTAAAATGTGTCTGGAATTGGTATTACCTGGCTGTCCAGGCCCAGTATGAGCAACATAAAGAAGAATAGTGCAGCCCAGAGTGGCGCCAGAGGCATCAGAGTCACAGCCTTGGGGTAGGCTATAAAGGCCAGGCCTGGACCTGCACATTAAGAAACAGAGTCAGAAGCAGAGCATCAAGCGAATATACAGCAGCTCTTCCTGTCGGTAGTATTGCACTGTGTTTCAGGCAGCCAATACGTGGGGCAAGCTTTATTCTTACCACTCTCAGCTACCTTACTGATGTCCACGCCTTGTTCTGCAGCCATAAAGCCCAGCACAGAGAAGACCACAAAGCCTGCAAAGAAACTGGTCCCACTATTAATGATAGCCAGCAAGAACGCATCCCTAATGAGAAACACAGAGAGAAAGGAAGAGGAATAGACAGAACGGAGAGAATGACACTGTGAGAAAAAAAGATGCACCGTAATATGCTGTAACACGAGGGACACATAAGACACTCAAGACAAACACTGGCAACAGAAGAGACGGACTCTGGTGAATGGGTGGGGGATCAATAGCAATTTCTCTGAAAGCTGCTGTTGTCTCTGTAGTTGGCAGGTAGAGCAGAGAGGAAATAAGCCAATGGGAAGTCTGTCTCAACATCTGAGAGGGGAAAACCCCTATTGACTACTCCCTGCATATAAATCTGTTGGGGATCTAATTCTCATTCAAGTATGAAGTCAATAACATCTCCATTATCTGGTGTACATAGTGAAGACTGACCTTCTGTTTACCCTGAAAAGTCAAGTGCAAATCGCAACACTGGGCCAAGAATCCTTCCTGATATGAAATATGTATAAACAACAGTTGCACAATGATGATTATTATTGCAGCTGTGTTCAGAAAAAACCTCCACTCAGGGTACCATCAATAGGCTCTATCTATCTCAAACAGTGTTTAGAGGAATACTTGTGGATATGTATAATCAAAACAAGTCAAAGTAAGTGTTTGGGTTCAGAGAGCAGTCCATATCAAGACCACGATTATTAAATGAGACTAAAAGTCTACAGCTGCCATACTGTAGCAGCCTTTACACTCACTGTTGAATCCAGTGATTGTGCAAAAATGTTCAAGCTTTGCTTTAGGGCAGTGGCGATCTTAGAGAAATGAAAAGTGTTTTGTATTTACTGAACATTTCAGTCTCAGCTGGTCAGGCCCAGCTCTACACTGCTATACCGAGCTCAGTTTCATTAGTCAAAGGGCCGGGTTGTACCAGAAAAGAAGGGGTTTGCACGACCATGTCAAAATTCAAAAGCGCTTAGGGGGAGCGAAAAGCCAAAATTTCGCCACAGAGAGGCGGAATGTGCGATATCAGATATCAAACAGTCAAGCAGGAATTGTGGCAAGAAAGAAAAGTGTTAGGGAAGTTCAGCCTCTCTCTCCTTTCCCACCTCTGCCGAGCCGCCCAATCACAGCCCGAAGAATGAGAGAATGCGGGATCGACGGTTTTGGAAAGTTACAGAAACCACCCTCAGGTTACTCTGGCTCACTTCTGCTGTGAGCTGAGCACTAACATTAGCGCATTGTTATGTAAATATTTGCTTGCTAACTACTATTGGATGTTATGAATCTGATGTTTAGCGCGCATGACATGTTTCACTTTCTAGTTCACATTTAGCGTTTCTAAGTGCATTCACATTCTCCATGGGCATTAGCCATATGAAGACCACTAATGTATCCAAAGTGATGGCAATCTATCCAGCCGTTCAAGATATTCCACTCTGGACTCACAAATGGACTGACTGTGAGTCAGTCATGGCTAAAAAAAAAAAAACAGATCGTGTCAAGCTATGCGGTTTGGAAGCAAGTAAACAACCCAAAAATTGAGCCCAAAGCTCTAGATGTAATATACATTGGCATTCACAAGCTGCTTATATACACATCTACACAGCTATTCCTGGGTTTGTCCTGGTGTGTGTGAGAAACAGAGCTGAGCGGACATACCTCAGGATCTGAACTCATCTTTCAACTTCCAATTAAGGTCAAGGCTAGAGAAAATGGCAGATGGCAGCATATTCACAATGTTCATCCTATTATGGGCATTTCAAATATGCTGAGCAAGTGCTGATATTTACAAAAAAAAAAAAAAAATCCCTATTACCTTGTAAAGGTCTGTTTAGAGTAAACACACGCGAGCTCATCAACCAGCCTACAAAAACAGCAATGATGAGGCCAGCTGTCGCAATAAGCAGTAAGGTTTGCTCTTCAGTCTTCATTAAGGACCTAACTGACCTGCTGTTGTTCCAGGTCATTTCTGTTCCCAGAAATAAAATAGACCTTGCTTGCATATTCAGGGCTTTGACACACTGCTACGATTCTTCCTGGCAACCCATGTGCTTCTATTTTGATCATGGAGGGAAATGACTTTACATCTGAAATGTGAGTGCTAAGAAGTCTTTGGGCATTTGATCATTATTCCTGTTACACTCATCCAGTGCGTTAAAGCCTAATGCTCGTTCCGGTGGCCAGAGAACAGCACAGGCCTTTCAATATGACATTTATTCAATGCAATTAAGAGGGTTTTCAAGGAGAAAAGGCACAGATTTTTTGGTACTTCTGGTCATTCTTAGCAAAAAAGATGAAGCCTGTTTGGAGTAAATGTGCATAAACTCACTGGTAACAGTTGTTATGGAAGCGGTTGTAGCTGCCCAGAGCAGTCAAGGCGCCCAGTCCGATGGCATAGGAGAAGAAAATCTGAGTGCCGGCATCAATCCACACCTATCACAAATGAAATAGTCTGAGTAATGTTTCCCAATCTGTTGACCTGTGTTTCTTAGATGCTGAGGTAAACGTCTCTTATCACTGACCTGCTACAGAGAAATGTGCATCTTATGCAAACGTTATACCTGTGCCTCTCCAAGTTTGGACCAGTCTGGTTTCAGGTAGTAAACAATCCCATCTAAAGCTCCAGGTAGAGTGACTCCATGGGCCAAAAGAACAACCAGAACCAGGTAGGGGAACAGAGCTGTGAAGTACACAACCTACAGAAAAATGGAAAAAGAGAGCTGTGAAGTACACTTCAACATGCTGTCAAACTAAATTGTAAATTATACTTGGGGATGGGGAGGTGACGTTTGAGTGCTATGCATTAGAACATTAAGTGAAAGTAGAAAACTCCATAGTACACCCTTAAAACACTCCTCATATTACATGAAGTAAGTACATAGAACAATGTAGTTATATGATGAATTTAACAAGCTAGCTTAGTGTTTATCAACATGGTCCATCAGCTATGGTCAAATGTTGCAACGTAACTGCACCTAAATATGTTCACTTTGATTAAGCAATTACCTGCTTTGAAAATACTCAAGTCTTAAGTAGAAGCCCATTAGGTCCTTCCTGTAGTAGATGTGTAATGGGCCCTGTCATGTTACATTGAAGAAAAGGTAGCCTGTAAATGGAAAGCCAGACAATTTGTAAACCTCCTGCAATAGCAGGGGTTTTTGGCAGACCTTTTCAGAAGGTAGTGTTTGTCAAGTTATGCTAAGAAAGCCGCCCCCCTGCTACCTAGTAGAAGCATCAAGTCCCCCGCTAAATCAGTATGATAAAAGCAAAGTAGTGAGCAAGCACATATTTGCCTTGATCTAGGGTGAACATGGGCAGAAAAGCCCCTTTCCAGCTCTCAAACATCTACATGGTGGAAAGTTACTAATCGGCTTACAGCTGGCTGACTGGCGCAATCACCTTCATTATTTTTTTTCCCCCCTCGCACTATGAGCTTTGGCTACTCTGGAGACACAGGTATGCAAACGCGAGACACCCCCGTGCGCTACAAAATAAAGATGCATTCATTATGCTAATGCATGAGATGACACACGTTTAAAAGAATGAGGAGAGGGCATCTTTTTGTTTAAACTACCAAATGGAAGTCATTCCATAAAATGCGCATGCGCGTACGGCATAACATAATCTATAGATCTACGGATCAGTGGGAGATTATAGCCTTTCTTAAGCATTAAGCTGAAAATATACATAAATACCCCTGACAAAACGCGGAAAAAAAGCAACTACACAAATTAGTAAACATTCAAAGAATAAACGCGTGAGCTACAATTTGTGTTCATATGTGTTTCAAGTCTAGACGCTGATCCTCTCACTATACCAAAGCTGATTAGGGGTCAAAGGGGAAAATGCTGCATTTATTTAAACATTCGCATGAAGCCATGCAAATATTAGCCTGCACTCCATAACCCCTGACAGTGGCAAGTAACGTTTCACAGTAGACATATTATCCCGTACATATTATCCTCCACACTATAAACCCAAACAGTTGACATGTAACATTAAGAACCATGTATTGTACAGCCAGAAAACACATTACCTTGCCAGTCGATTTAACTCCTTTCCACATGCAGAAGTAAACAATGATCCAGGTGGCTATGAGACACAACACCATCTCATAGCTGATGTCACCAGGCTCGTGCAGCCCACCAGAGAGACGGAGAACTTTCCGTCTACAAGAAATAAGACAAGAATGTGTCCATTAAACAAGAAATAACTCCAGCAGGGTAACTGTAGTCAAGTTAAAATAGGCTCTTAGCGGCCATAGAGGTCGGGTCAGCCATAGAAGTGGAGTCTCATTCCCAGAATGTAGACTACCATTTGTGTTGTGTGGCTCACTCCCATTTTTTTATTCCCTATTGATAAGATTGTGGCTCAAATATCTTTTTCCAGTATGACTGATCCCTTTGTCACATGCCAAAAATACAAATCATATTTTGTAACTGACAATATCTAGTGAGAATAATCAGAATAAAGGTTTGTCAGTATGTGAAAATCTGTATGGCTTTGAGTTTGGATATTAAAATGTATTTTTATTTAAGACTGCCAACACACTGCTCAACTCCTCCATGACAATTCCCAGACAAGGTATGACATACTCCCAGAACTCGATGACTGGGGAGCGCATTCCCTCGGCCTCTGTGCAGTTGCCACCGAGGAGGAGCTGCGCTGAAGACAGGTTCAACGGGGACGTGGAGGAGAGGAGGTTAGAGGCTGGGGCAGCAGATGAAGACTGGGCAGCACTGCGGTTGTGGCAGGCACGGCGAAAGTCCTGCGTGCAGTTAAGTGTGTTCCAGGGGTGTCCACAGGTGGCCCAGGGCAGCGGGTTGGTAAAGGAGTGGAAGAGAAAGTAGAGGCCCCACACGAGAATCATGATGTAGTAAGTGTTACAGAAGAACACTATCACCATTGAGGCCAAGCCCAGACCTGAGAGGGAGGAAGACAGAATAGTTATGTTGGGATGTAATTTAGAAAGCAGAGGCGATGAGCAGCACTGAAACATCTTCAGAGAAATATAAATGTGTGCACAGTGTGTCAGACTGCCTCACTGACACACACAGACATAAGTACCTTTGAAGAGAGGTGCGATGTTCCAGGCAGAGACGCCTCCTTGCTTCATGAACTGTCCCAGTGCAATCTCCAAGAAGAAGACTGGGATTCCCCCGATGAACACGATCAGCAGGTAGGGGATCAGGAAAACCCCTGCAATGCACATTCATCACACGGTCACATTCAATACATACCACCTGAATTAACAGGCAGGTAGAAACAGTTTCATACTGGGAAATACTTTCAACTGATTGGTCGAAGATTCAGTGCAACCGTTCCAACTGAACCTCTGTGGATATCTAACATCACAACGGTATCTGACTGCTTTATTGCCCTATCACATAATAATGAATATAATAATGTCAATAAACCAATTGCTTGTTATCACAGTTGGTATATTGATGTTTCTAACAGAAATTTCAGGAGGGAATGGAGTGCTAATCTGTCACAGTAAAGTTTTAAAGTTAAAGTTGTGTTTCAATAACATGATATGATACGACTGAATGTAACATAACGTCATTTTTTTGTTGTCATTTTAGTTTCGTGGTGTAAATGGACTGACTGTTGATTTTTGCATATTCAAAGTGCATATTCAAAGTGTAGAGCCGGGGGAGAGAGGGAGAGAGAGCGAGCGAGATAAACACTTTCATATTTGAAAATGTGAGCTAAGAGTCACGTTGATGACGTTTTTAAGGACACAAGCTGCGCAAACACTGACATGGCCTTTACTGATCAAACACTCGACACAACAAGAAACAGTTGAGAAGAGGAGGAAGCAATAAAGGACAAAAGAGTGAAAGCCAGGGAGGAGGAAATACAAGGCCACAGATAAGAGACGCATTCAAATTCTACGTGGGAGATAACCGCAACGTCTCTCATTCCACAAGTGTTTGGACGGATTCGTTAAGTACTGCCCTTGAACTCGAAAGCTGTATGGAGCAGAGGCAGACGAAGGACTATCGAATGGAGACAGAAAAAAAGACAATAGACCCCAGCAAGAGTTATTAGTGCTGTTAGAGACATCTCAGACTTATTCGATTTGGATTAGCAGTGGTTTGGCCTTAGGCAATTGGTCTGTGCTCACTGTTTTCTATAAATAATCTCTTTTTGGATTCTCATGCTGTAGCAGAAACATGCTGCGATCTCAAATACACAGAAGGAAGAAAAAAAACAAAAAGAAAAAAGAAGTGACATAAGACCGAGAAATCCAATTGCAATGATTCGGTTTGAATAACAACATATACACATGCAGTTATGTATCCACATATACATAACTGGGTGATGCCACCACAGTGTGCAGATGGGAGGGAGTCACGTGACCAGCTGTGACGCAGAGCAGAGAGAGGCTAAGAAGAAAGGAGGGAAAGATGGATACATCACAAGAGAGGGAGGCAGAAAAAAAAAAAGAAACTGGGACAACGTCGTGGTACAGAAGGTTCGACAAATACAAAAATGACACACCGAGGCATTGACCTGGTTGGCTCTGCAACAGTGCTATTGATTGGCAATTTGTGGCTCATTCAGTCCATCATTCTTGATGTCATTCTCTGAGAGAAGAGGGCTGTAGCCTTATAAGGAAGCATTCATGAGTGTGAGTCTAAGACAAAAAGGGGTGGGAGAGCAAGAGACACTCAGAGAGAAACACACAGAGAGAGAAAGAGACACAGAGGGAGAGGCAATATAGGATATGAATGGAATGAATGGAATAATGCTTGTGCTTACATGCCCCAACATATTGGCCAAATGATTGAGAAACTGCATACTTAACAGGCTTAACGAGAGCAGACACACCAGGCCTAGCAGCTGAATTACAAATAAATAAATCAATGAGATTGACAGAGCATTCATCCCGCACATTCATATTGCATTCATCTATTACGAGCGTGTCCTTGTTTCAGTAACAAGCAGCTCTGACCAAGAGCCTCAGCCTTTATCTGATAACGTTGTTGTGTTACAAGGTGTACCCTAGCTCAGTCAAAGGCATACAAAAAAAAAAAAAAAAAAACGCACTGTGGCGGATGTGGTTCTGCTGACGTTCAGGGGAGGGAAAGGACAGGCACAGTCACAGGACAGTTATTGTGTGTCATATCCATATGCCTCCTTATCAGGAGGCGAGTGGGAAAGAGCACCTTTGTATGCTACATGAGTGCTGGGCAGGAGCACAGGGGGTGGACTGTGTGAGGCAGGCCATTGTTATACGATACCAGAAGGTGGGTATCAGAGCCATGGGTCAAGAGGGAAAGGGAGGGCTGGACTAAGATACACACACACATTCGGTTTCATTTCAACAAAACACCTCATAAAAAAAATAGAAAAAGTGGGTAGGGTAGAGATAAAAGAAGTCAAGGCCAGAAGCCAGTCAGGGCAGGTTACTATCGGACAAGTTGGCATAAAAGAATAAAGAAAGGATACAAGAGAAGTTATACAACAATATAAATGAGCTCATATGCCAATGAGGGAGCAGCGAGAACAAGGTAGGGCAACTACTAAATCGGTCTGTTGAGCAACAGCTATAATAAAGTGAAACCACGTGGGTGGGCATGGCTTTTTTGCTACGTGCTTACAGTCACACAGGCCCTGCTTTCCCTGGGATGGGATTTGATAAGATTTTATTGATACCGATGCCATCGTTGGTTCTGCTTATCACGCCAATTGTGTATTGATTCTCTTATTGATTCCTGGTCATTTTCCTGTATGGAAAAAAAAAGTAGGCCTACGCAGGTTTTCAATGTCACCACAACTGCTTCTGAACACAGTGATGGCACTGGTGACGGTAAAACTTTTTCAATTCCCATCCCTGTTTGTGTTTGTTTGTCTTGAGAAGGAGAGAAAGAGAGATAGCTGCGGTTGAGCGACACAGACAGTGAATAAGAGTGGGGAAGTGCCAGTAGAGAGAAAGCCAGTGAATCAGAGAAATGAAAAGTTGGAGACAGAAACCCCGAGCACCCCCAAATCACCCATACAGCCCCGCAGCTAATGGCTGCAGTGCCATGACACTGTTTTGCTATGTGCATGCACAGCCGTCAGAAAAAAACATACTGTCATTGAAAAAATGTACCGATAAGCTTCAAGGCCAATGATTTAGATGGATCGCACAGTTTACAGCCAATTCTCAAATCCCATCTCTATGTCTATTACGGTATTACTGTAGTAGGTGAGGTATGTCTATTACAGCATTGCTGTAAGACCTCACCTGTGTACCGTACCTCGCCTAGTGCTTATCACAGTTGTCCTACTAACCTGGTGCTTATCGCAGCATCTGAGTTACTGATGTTGTTACAAACTCATTTAAGTAAAGAAGAAAAAAAATACACGATGATTCGTGATGATTGGAGAAACTCCATCTGAAGACTTTCTAGATCTTGCATTGTGTATTGTACTCTGACAGCGAGATAACAGCAGGTCTAAATTTTTGTTAATGAATGATTTTACAGTGCTGAAGAAGTCAATGATTTTTGTTGAATTCAGTTCAGAAGTCAACACAATGAAACCCAACCTCTCTTACTGGATACTGGACTTCCTCACTAACAGAGAAGTCACTGCGCGCTTATATTTGCAAGTTTCCAAAATGTTTATTGATGCAACATTTGTGGTGGATGACACACCTCTTCCACGTGACTCTCAGTGCTGGCTGCTCAGCACTCTTTTGCTCACCCTGCACGACTGTATCTCCCGGCATGTAGGAAAGTGAATTACAGTCTTAAAGTTGCAGATGACAACATCTTGATTGGCCAGATTGAAAGCAATGATGATAGATCATATTCGGAAAGAGTCATGAACCTTGTATAAAATGGTTTAAATGATGACCTCATGCCTACGCTCACTCTTAAACAGGAAGTACTCCATGACCTTTGCTTGTACTTCTACATTTTATGGTCAGCGAGTGATAGTCACGTCACATGTCATATCTTTGTTTACTGAACATTTGTGTGCATTCATAACATAGAGGTCCAGATTAACTATACAGCGGTCCTGAAGCTCACCTCCTCCATTCTTGTAGCAGAGATAAGGGAACCGCCACACATTGCCCAAGCCAACGGCAAAACCCACGCAGGACATGATGAAGTCCATTTGTCTGGTCCAGGTTTCTCTCTCCACCACGGGTACTGCTACAACCCCATTTCCAGTCCCAGCTGCAGCCCTGTCCTGGGTCTGCGGTGGACCGGACCCTCCACCTTCGCCACACCCTGGGCCCGCTCCAGGCACAGGAACGAGGGGGCGAGCCGACCCGCCCTCCTCCTCGGACATGGTCCCTGCCTCTAACTGGGGGAGACTGATTTCACCTGGACAGGAAAAGATGCACAAAAGTCAGATGAGAAGGAAGAATAGATGGACGAAGGAAAGAGGCAAGGAGAACGAACTGAAACAGATATGATGGCAAGAATTAGAATATCTGAATACTAATAAGTATCTGAAAATATCAACATTCTTATGACGTAAAATGATTCAACACCACTTACATCTTATTTGTAAAGTATACACATTCACATGTCCACGTCAGCACTGGAGAAGGATGAGCCACAGTCTCTAGGGCCAGACTTAGACTGAATGGAAGAGGGAGTCTGCGCGGTTTCCATTCATTGCAATACAGCGTCAGTACAACCGTAGCCAGCTCCACAAACGTCACTGAGCCATACAAGGGCTTCATTTACTAGGTTTTTATCATGTAAACTGCCCTTCAGTATTTTAGTTAGGTCTGAAATTTGGTCTTAAATCATGTTGCAGATGTATTGCCACCGCTAAGCCCCCCCCCCCCCCCGATGTTCATTCTCTCTGCCTGTCTCACAGACAGAGTGATTAGTGTGCTGCGGTACAACACAGAGCAGGGTACAAGGCATATCTCAAGCATGGCTTTCATTTTTCTCTATTCCACACGCGCACACACCGCACGCACGAACACTCAAGCACAAATAAAAGCAGCCATCATATGATATCAGTCAGCCGCTCTGTGCTGGATGCAAGGCAAGGAAGGCAGCTGAATCCAGATCAGAGCAGTTTGAGGGGTCCGTGTGAACAGAGGCTGGGGAAAGGAGTGGGGAAGGTAAGGGATGTCAGCATCTGTGTGCAGAGCAACTCAACAAGAGGATCCCTGTGGTTTGAGATCATTTGCGTGGGGATAGCTATGCACGGTATGCGGTGATTCAAGATTAGTCAAACAGATCATGTTAGGTTAAACTAATAGATCGGTCTTCGGTGTAAACTGGCTCCGTGTCAAGAATGTAATCATAAATGCTCAGCTCTCCTTTGGAAAAAGATGTGAGTCACCTCATTTCCCAAGCCCAAAATCATAATGGTTTCATAACACTGATGTAAAACTTGTTTGGGAGAGGAAGTCTCTTCTGTATTCACCAGGAGTGACACCTGTTCAGCGCCATATTTAGTTTCAAGATGACCTTTTTGAGTCAGCTCCGGTGCGAAGTGTATATTTAGATGTGTATGTAAATTGAGAAATATAGACTGAGGTAGGATGAGGCGCAGCTGGTGGAGGGGGGGGGGGGGGGGGGTGTCAAAATGATGAGGCAGGGGATGCTCTAATCCATCAGCATGTGGTCGTGCACGTCTGGGGTTAATAACATGGCAATATTAAAAAGCAACGGAGGTCATTCATCATACTCACCTTGGCTGCTTTCTTCCAACTCAGGTGACATGTTGTTGGGTAGCGGCACAAAAATAAAGTTTCTTCTTAGAAAAAAAGCAAGCTGGCTGTTGTTTTTAGCCAGGCGTTGCTTAAGTTTTTATAAATGTGCCTAGCTAACAAGGCACCCGGCGGGCTTTTTACGGAGGCAGACACGCAGAGATGCAGCCACAGTAAGCAGTGCTCCAGTTCTTTATTATCTTTTTTTTTTTTTTTTTTTTTTAATTTTTTTTTTTTTAAATTCTCTGAGTTTGTTATTTCGCCTTCTTCTCTTCTCGAAATTAAAAAAAAATCGCAGTTTTTTTTCTTTCTCCTCAAATAAATATCACACGTTGGAAACCTTCAGCTCAGCCAAAGAGATGGAAAATTTCACGAGGCGCCGCAGTCAATTCAGCCGTTGACAAAGGAGATTCAAAAGCAGTCGACGAAGCACTTGAAGGTAAGCCTGAAGAATCTCATGGATAACAGTTAAATGAAAATTATACTGCGCCTTTGGGTGAAGATGTCTCGTATAAACCAGTCCAGTCAGAAGTCCATGAACCTATATACGTGATGTCGCGGCTCGACGGGCGAAACGAAGAATGTGACCTGCCGCACGGTCCGTTAGCTGTGACGGATGCTCCCCCCGCCTCCTCCCGCCGACGGCTCTCCTGATTGGCTAAAGTCAGCACAGTGCGGTGCGCACAGCATCAGCAGCAGCACTCAGTCAAAGTGAGAGACGAGTCACAAGGATGGCTTTATTGCACTGCCTCTGTCCTTGACCTGAAAACACACAAATAACTGCAGATAAATGCCCCCAAAGAGCTGTCGGGTGGCGTTTTGCTCTGCTTAGTTGCTCCATATGTCGAGACGACATGAGTGAAGGGGGTGGTTGAAGTGTACCCCAAATAAATAGTAACTTTTTCCAACTAAAACTGTCTTAAACTGTTGTGAATAGGTATGGTTTATCTTAATCCCTTTCCCACCTTTAAGTGTGCTCTCTCACAGGGGTGCAACGAGGATTTTTGGTGCCCATGTCCCCTGAATCTTCACCACCACCTTTCCTACTACTGAAGGAAGCTAAAAGTATGTCTGTGGCTTCAAAAGTGACTTTTGTCTGCAGTCTGTGGACACACTGAACACGAGAACCATTTCTGTATTTAACTCACAGATATTGTAGCGCTGTACTTAACGTTGGGCGACATCTAGTGGACACTGTCTATATCAGTGAATGACCACACTCAGAACGGCACTAATAAAACATTGCTTTATATAGTTCATAACATAGAACAAATACAATAAAATACAGATTCAGTGCAACATCAAACTGTAATAAATATGCATTCCTTTAACTTAAATCATACTGTTAATAAATAACACTCAAATAAATACTCTTAGACAATTAAATATTTGGATTTGTGAGGAAAGAAACAACAAACAAAAGTAGGAATATCAAAGAGCTAAGGTTTCAATTACACCTGAAAGGGCTGGCCTCCCACAGCCAGCGTGACAAGCAATCGTCTGCAGTCGGTGTGGCAAACTCCTTATTATTAAATAACATTTCATGATAAACTCTAAGAGACAAACAAGAACGGATATAAATGATCTCACAGAAACGTCCCTCATGAACACATTCACAGATGAATATTGCGATATGGCTTGTAACAAAAGGCTTTTAATTCTACAATAAATAACACTGAAGGGCAGATGCATAGTAAACCCAAATGGAAGGCAGAGAAGCACACAGGCTGCATCTTTTCCAGCTCACGTCACGCTCTCCGTATAGTATATATCTGGTATTCTAAATAAGTGATATTTTCTTTAAGGCGAAATTTAATAGTATTTGTAGTATTTATTTGTCACTCTATTTAATTTATTTGTAGGTTATTACTAATGCATCTGCCCACCACAATTCTACATTAAAATTCACCAAACGTTCCTAATGAAATTAACTTATGCATTAAGTATATGTCCAGTGGCTTGAGAGACATGATATGGTGCAAGACAGATTTACTGAAATGAGAAAGATATCTGGGAAGGTTTTTTGTGCAATTTTCATTTTGATTACAGCATCCGCCGTTGTGGAAAAGTCTGTGGAGGATCGACTCAGTTTTACATTTACTGTTGCTTTGTCCTGTCATCAAAAAGGCCCGGCTATAAATCCTGGTGGAGGTCGCTGTGTGAGAGAGGTTGGTGATGCTCCTCCATGCCCGACTTAGCTTGATACCTTTTAGCAACTAGTCTCTGGTAGCGGGCCTGCTGCTGGTGATCTGGGTCCACATTTACCCAGCTGTTGGCCACCCACTTTACCCCACGCCTGACTGGACAGTCGCCATGCAGGGAATACTCATCCAGCTCACCCATCCAACCTAGGAAAGGTAGGGGAGAAGATGAACAAATTCAGACAAATGTCAACAAGAAGCGCTAATTAACTTTTAGAGATAACACTGAATGATTTAATTGATCAAAAATGGACATTTTCAAACCCAAGCTAACTGCTAACTCAAGTTTTTCCACCAGATGACTGATGTTTCTTTGCACACCCAAAAGCCCTAATGAGATATTAGCATTGCTGTGATGACTCATGGCAGAGCTGTTATGTGTTGTTGCTTTATTAGATACTTCAATAAGCTAGACCTTGATTGCTAAAATAGATTAGACCTGCTCACAGGACTCATTGAACCACAGAGTCTCATATAAAGCTGGCCTGCTCTCCCTGAATCCAATCAGAAAATGATTTCAGTCTAAGAAGTTATGATAGATTGAATGAGATGAATTACATAAAATAAAAAAACACATTAAAATTAAGACAGAAGACGTGGGGTTAAAGGCACAAATCTAAAAGATCTAAACACTTCTATTCAAATATTTTGCTCCCTCACAAGCTCTCAGTCAGCTGAAACAGGTAAACTGTTTTAATGAATTCTGAAAGAGATCATTGTTGCATTGCATAATATATGTGAGGAGGCCACTTTTTGGGATCAAAATGGAGAACAGCACTTCAATGTGACACTTTTTCACCTGCATGCTTGTCTCCCTGGACCATGGCCTAAAGTCTAGTGACATGGGGTTTTATGTACATTTTATGTGGACTGCTTATATATCTAAAGCCTTCTGTTCTCACCTCTACCATCAGAGAGATGGTTGTACCAGAGGAGAGCTGTCCCAGCAGTAGGTTTCATTCTCAGGTTCCCTCTGGCACATGTCTCCTGGGTGTCTGTCAAATCAACTCCATCCTGGATCAGTGCCTAGGACACACAAAATTGTAAACAGCTTGTGCCTAATCATTTATTTTGGCACACTGTGTTCACTTAGGTGTCAGATTCCTTGTCATTGTTCAGCACCGTCTGCGTGTTATCAGCAGCATTCAGGTCATGTGCAGTTGTCATCATTTCACAGTGGCCAAAACGGAAAAGAGGCTTTGCTGGTTTATGAATGTGGGTTGTGAAAGCACGCTCACCTGCTCTTCATAGGTACGGTTGTCTGCCACAGGAAAGGTGGTCTCACCACCTTCCTCTACAGAGCTGAGGTAGAATAACATGGTAAGATATCTGGGATGAAGCAAGAAAGGAAAGGACAAAAGATTGTGAAAAAAATATCATATTATTATCATATTATTTTGTGATCTTACACTTTGAATAACTTTACAAGCAATTGCAAGAGTTTGGCAAAAAAATAATATTTTGATAGTAATCATTTTGGGAAACATAATCCACACTGCTTATAATGTGTGTATTCATTTACAAATAAATTGTGATAAATAAATAAAATAAAATAATAAAACTGCATTATTCAATGTAATCAGTCTAATTAAATAAATAACTAAGTCTGTCTGTGATATAACGAAACTGATAAAGTATCAAAGGAACTGAACATAAGCTAAACAGAAGTCGTACGTACCTGCAGGAGACCTCTGTGAGAGCAGATGTGTTTCCTGCTAATCGTGTGTGTGCACAGATAGTGTCTGAATGAGAAGCACTGCTGTCATGGTGGGCATTACTGAAGTCTCCGTGCTCATAGCGAATCACCTGCAGCGGCTCACTCAGCTCAACCAATGCAGAGGGCAGACGCGTCAGACTGGTTAGTCTAAGCAAAGGACGTGAGAGCAGAAAATCCAAGTATAATTTATATCATGAGTGTGTGGCCTACTACTGTGAGAGCACGACACAGTGTGTGTATGTGTAGTTACCTGTTCCTGAGTGTGTGCAGGACATGGTGAGATCCTGTTCCTTGGTAAAGCCATGTATGTTTGCTTCTCTGTTTGAACTGACTTTTGAGCTTCCAGCTTCGCTGCTGTCCCGGGTTCTGGGACACATCATAAACACGCGTAAAGTCTTCCAGGGTCAGCATCCCTGCCAGGAACACACACACGGGACACTATATTTATTTCTTCATACAGTTTAAGGCCTCAACATTTAAAAAAATTAATAATTTTCATTCATTAATTTCAAAATATAACAACTAAAACATGACCTCATAACTATATGTATGAATGGAGCCCTGTGAATCATGAAACTAGTCTTAGTAACTCCGCATCATGATTCCAGGTCAGTTTAATTTAATTTTGAACTCTTGGACAATGTAGAGAACAGTCTCTTCTCTCTTTTCCTCCATTCCTTCCCTCTTTGTCCAACCGTATGATGTTACTCTCAGCTGAATGAATATCTGGCCCCCATCAGTTCCCCTGGGAGACCGCGCCCCAGCCGCAACAATAGCTCTGGGGTGCCAGAGAAGAGGTGACCCGGTAAGAGGGGGGGTGGGTTAACGAAAGAGTGTGGAGGAGGGAACGGGGTGGGGGTACAGCGGATCCGGGGGGAAACTGAGGAAAGGGGTTCGGAGAATAATCAGTTTTTAATGAGATAGGATGAGGGACATCCGGACCGGGATGTGTACAACCCCTGGCACAATGGCATCGGATCAAAATGGTGTCACTCCTCTTCCGGGCTTGTCACTTAGAAAAACTTGCACGCAATTACAGCCACTCATTAGCCACTTACCGTTATCAGTACAAAACCACTCCTGGAATAGTCACCCACACGCAAAAGGTGGCGATAGGTCCAGTTACATATTTGAATTTGACATGCTCATCTAGAACCACTGACATAAAAAACATTTAAGGAACAATGAAATTGACCAACAACTAGCTATTAGGAGTAGCTGTTAGGTCAGTGAAGAGCTGCAACAGTCTCTGTATTTGGACTGAATCCTTACTCATTTTTCAGTTTTGTTGAGTTTAAAATGTGCCTTAATCTTAATCCAGAATTCCATTTCGTGTCACACTCCGTTTCAACTAATCCCTCACAACAATTCGAACTTGTTCTGTACATGCTCAAAAACATGGCGCTGCGTCCTGTATGGAATCAGTCACAAATGTACGGACACACATTCTGGCAAAGACACACAGACCACAGGCGCACTAACCTGTTGGGCACGCTTCCAGACCAGTGAGTATCTGCCGTAAATTGTCTGGGTTCAACCAAGTTCCATCTCGAGAGCGTGAGTGACTCACAATCTGGAGGAGGGATCAGAATGTTTATCTTGATTCAACACAAAGCATAACATGTTCTGATAGTTTAACTAATTTTCCATTACATGGAATGCATTTTTCTAGAAATCCATTTTCCCCCCTCCACCTCTACAGGCATATGGATGCAAGATAGTTCTGTCTTGTTCACCTCCTGCTTCTGAAGCAGTCCATCCTGGTTTAGGTCCAACAGACTGAAGACCTCCTCTGTGCTGAGGGAAAGTAGTGGCTGGTTTGACTCCTCTTGTTCCTGGCTGGGTGCTGTTGTCTGGCTCTCCATCAGACCCTTGAGTTGTGCCAGCTGCACCACCACACGACACTCTTCCTCAGACAGGAAGCCAGGGATCTCTGACAGGAACAGGGAAAAAGACAACAGTGACGAATCTCAGGACACGTTTATTTAACATACTCACATTGTTATTTACAAATTATATGGAGCCTGTGAAGGGTATGTTCTCCCCAGAGAGACTGAAAGAAAACAACTGCCACACTACGTGACCAAATGCACATAAAGAAAGTCCATATTATCATAATAACAGCAGGCCCTCAGTCTACCCAAGATTAGAGCAAGGATCAAGGATAAACAGTCTATCAAAGAGACGGGCTTGGAGATCATGCAGTGCTAATCAAAGGCATGGCTGACATTGTGTGTTTGTTCACAGATTAACTGCTGTGTATGATGATTCACACATTCAGATGTGAAGATTAACAGGATGATTAGGTAGCAGTGAAGCCAATAACTGATTAAAAAAAACTGAAACCTCTTCACTTCAGATACAGATTTATATCCAGTAACACAGTTATGGATGTCTATTCCAGCACTTAAATGCCTCAAGTCAGAAAATTCCCAATCAGAATTGCTGCGCACACACACGCACACACACAAAAAAATGGAACTTGGATTGCACACCTGAGATGTTGAGTGAGTGGTTGACTTTTAAGTGGATTAGAAGATCTCTGTCGACAGGGTTTGCTTGATCTGTCAGACTAAATGGATTACTACTTGCCTAACAAAACCTTTCAGTGTGAAGGGGCATTTCTGAAATACTTTGATCAGTGTATGCTAATTAGTATGATTAGGAAGTGTGGGCCATAAAAAGCAAGACAAATCTAATAAACTTCTCACCACTGTGCATTAATAAAACACTTTGTCATTGAAATAGGCCTTCATAAATAAAATAAGCATTTTACCTGTGCTCAGAAAAGATCATCCATGCAGACGATAAATTCATTTACATGTTGTGATAACCTAGAACAAAGAATGTTAATCAATTATATCTTTTTGTCTTGCCTGCTTTAGTAGGTGTTAAAGCACAGGAACTCTCTAGTCACAGTATACATAGACGGTGTACATAATGAGTCCAAGCTATTCCCCTCTGTCACTCCCCAGTGAGCCATTTGTGGTATAGCCTATCCCACAGGCAAGTTTAATGAGTGACAACACTGGACTTCTCCCAGAGGAGGGTGGAAACAGTGTGGGCTTCTGGGAGTACATAACTGCTAATATTAATTAGTACAAATCAGTAAAAACATATGATTTGGTATATTTACATTTACTTTACTTATATAATAATGTTGTTTCAAGCCACCTGACATCAAAAGGGTCACTCTCTTTTCTCCACTTTGGTCTGTCCCTAAATATTTTGTTTGTTTGATCCGACTGTGTTTATGAGAAAATGACTAAGCCCTAAAAGTAGAAAGTCCTAAAATGAGTAGCAGAAATAAAATATGTATTTTATTTAATACTTACTTCTAATTGAACTCATTTAGATCTAAGTGTGAAGGCACAAATTACTGCTCCCTCCTGTTCCCCACCAGCAATTCATTCACGTCTGTCAGTCACTTCCCCTCTTAATAAAAGCCTTCCGGTAGGTTGGCTGCCTGTACAGTAGAGGCCTTGTTTGTCACCCGTGTGTTTGACACTGTACCCACTTCGTTAATTCCTATTGTCCAGTCAAGCCTCATTAATCTGGACAACTGATATGAATGAGGGGGGACTGAGCCTTCCTCTTCTCCCTCCCAATGCTGTCTCTTTCTCCCCTGGAAAGGAAGTGACCTCCTTGTCTGAACAGGAATCAGGCCATGGCTGCACAGCAGGACGACACCAATTTTGTTTTTTGTGTCTTTCACACACAGCTGTATGTGCCGCAATGTGCACGAGAGCTTCAACTGCTGACTATTTTCAGTATTGATCATTCTGATTATTTGCTCGTTTAATAGATTTAGCAGCTGGTCTACAAAACATCCAAAAAATATAGGAGAAATTCCCATCACAATATCCCCGGGCCTGATGTCAGGCTCAGATATCTTGTTTTGTATGCTCAACGCTCAAAATTCTTATTTTATTATGATGGAAGTAAAATGGTTCTCACAGGAGATACAGTCAGTGAATGTTGGTCCTTAAACCCTCAACCGATTTATCAATTATCAAAATAGTTGCTCTTGTGTGTTGATCATTTTCTCTTAAAGGGCTGTAGCTCTGAAATGACTTCATGCTGTGGGCAACTCAATTGTTTCCTTACTATTCTCTTGAATAACACATATCAAGTTTTCATAAAAGTGTCTAACCTTTCCCATTTTGCAGCAGTAAAGGGGGGAGGGGGGTTAAAAAGAAGTGCAAAAAGCGAAAAGGTCGGGGCGGAAGAGGATAGTTAAGTGTGGGTGGAAAGAAAATGCATGATGGAAGGGGAGGAGGAGTTTCGCTCCATGAGGGCCAGTCTGTTCCTCAATTCAAGCTGTGGGGATGGAAATGGCCGAAAGCCAAAAGTACCCAAATGCCAAATCATCGACCTTACTAATCTTGAGCTCTGTCAAACACATTTAAATCTGCTCAGAAATGTAAGTGGATTCACATCTCTAATCACTCTTTAATGTGTGCCCCAACCTTTCTCCCTACTGTTCCCTACACCTCCCCTTACCCCTTCCTATGCAAATGTAATCACCGCCCACTATAAATACACCTATTTTTCCATCCTCTCATGCACTGTCACACAGGGGTATTCAGTCACTCAAGAGACACATTTCAGGATTACGCCTTCATTCAAATTCTGCTCCAGGATGATTGCAGTGCTCTGCCCTCATCATATCTCTAGAAAACCATCCCATTCGGCCTCCTTACTTTTTCTCCTTCTGCTTGCTGGGCCCTGCAGCACAATAGTGCTTGGTTCTGGTAGGCTACGGGCAGGGCTGGAGGGACGAGCAAGGTCTGAGGGTAGGGTCAGATCTGGAATTAAGGACAAGGGTGGGGACAGGGCAAGTATTGAGGGGACTACTGAAACTGGATTTGGAGATACTCATGTTTCTACAGCAGGAGCTGCAGCAGGAGAGGATGAGGACGACACTACTGGCTTCAGGTCCGTGTTTTCTACACGTGAAGGTGGACTGTGGGAGCCCCGCAGTTCCTCTCGCTGTGTTCCTATCCCGTCAGGCATGGCTTTGTGCCAAAACATTGGTTATGACACAATGAGGATGCCCAACCTGCTGGGCCACGAGTCTCCAGCTGAGGCTGTACAACAGAGTGCCAGCTGGTTGCCACTACTTGCCAGAGAGTGCCACCCTGATGCCCGCATCTTCCTCTGCTCTCTCTTTGCACCCATCTGCCTTGAACGGTAAGTTTACACGAAAGAGTTTTGTGACACCATGAGGTGTATAATGTGTAAATATTTTAAAAGGTCACAGTTTGCATCATTAGTACAACTACAGTCAAGGCACCAGTTTAAAATAACCCTTACAGCCGGCTTTATCAAGTTAAGATTAATGCCAGAGTTAAACAGCAGCAGGATCACCAAGGGTTAACACCTTTTGAAAGCTATGCAAATTGGCGCTCGTCTCTGAGGAGAGGTCCCGGTTTCACACAGAAACTAAGCCATCAAAGCAACATAATGTCCTTTTTCTTGTCACATTAGCACCTCTCAGTTTAGAAGCAGAAAAACAAGCAAGCAAATGTTATCTAATCCACTCTTGTTTGTTCCCCACCATTAAGCTATTGATTCAGATCTTCTCCTCCATTCAATGCTGACCACGTTCCCTCTCCATCTCTTCTTTATCAGGTTTATATCACCATGCAGGAGTTTGTGTGAATCTGTGCGGGACAGCTGCGCACCAATCATGAGCTGTTATGGCTACCCCTGGCCGGAAATTCTGCGCTGTGACCAGTATCCTGCAGACCACCTCATGTGTATCTCCTCCATCACAAACAGCACAGTTCATACAGGAGGGCGCAGAGGTAAGAAACTGACTATGCACTTATGCTCGAGTTGACTCAATTCAATAAAAAAAGTGACTCAATTAGTGGTTTCACTATTTCAGTGCCTCAGGCAAGCTGTCGGGATTGTGAGTTGGAGGAGGCGTCCTCTTCAAAAGATACATTGGAGACCTTTTGTAGGAGTGATTTTGGTAAGTATTAATAGTCTTCCACCTCTTTTCTCCTGTTCATACCTATCCTCGATATAAGATTTTCATGCTTTGTGTCTATCTGTGCTCTTCCCAGTTGTGAAACTGCGTCTAACGCGGCTCAAGTACAGTCCAGTCAGCCTGTCTCAGTTCTCTCTGGCTGCCAAACTGGATGTTCTGAAGCACGGACCCCTGTTAGGTGGGCAGATCCGCTCCCGCATCGAAATGTGGCTGGAGAGGGATGCCACTTGCGTAAGGAACATGACACGCCAGCACCCGCGTGGTGGGACCTTTCTACTGACGGGCACAGTGCAGGGAGAGCGCCTGGTGGTCAATAAGGCCTACGCCTGGCAAAGACGAGACAAGGAGCTGATGGCAGCTGCTCGCAAATGGAAACATTACAGATGCAGGAGCTAGGATTTATGTGCTAGGTTAGAAGGATTCATGAAGAACTGAGATGTGAGACAAGCATTATACAGCTATGCATAGGGAAAGGATAGACATAGCGTTTAGATTTTGCCTAAATACCTACGACTGTAAATTACGTTTGGTCTAGTCTAGAGATAAAATGCAGTCAGCTGATCTAAAAAGGAGCTCATAAAGAACCAGGACTGTGTCTCTCAGTCAGCCGAGGTCAAAGGAAGAAAAGATAGAAAATGTAAATATCTGTGAATTTTAAGTAAATATCGCTGGTCTATATTTGTATGGCTTTGAGAATAAAAAAAAATAAACATGTGTTCTAAACCCCGATGACATGCCATTTATTCAAGAACATCAAATCATACCCAGTGTGCACTTACCGAACAGCAGAGGCTTCAGGCTGATCGTCTTCATCTCATGTGTTCTGTCCGGCACGAGGGACACCTGCTGAACATGACCCACCTGCAGATGAAGAACAGCAGACATTATCAACACGCTCCAAATGCATTGGGTCTGCTATAGCAGGTCGCAGATCGCAGTCACATTGAAATCTGATGAATTTTAGTGAACAAAATCTCTGATTTAATACTTTAAATCTGACGTGTGATTAACAGGGTTGGGAATTACTGGCTTTACAGCTTGTAGTGAATATATGTGTAAGTAGGCAATAACCCCTGAACGTGTGACTGAGTAGTTTTTTTTAATATACTGACACTTTGTGAGTACTTTTTATGTCAATGGCCCTGATTTTATTTTGGTAACACATACTGCACAGTAGGGTTTAAAGTTAAATGGCATATATATGGAGTACTGAAAATATGCCACTTTTTTTTTTTTACCCGTATACCCTCAATGCGAGGAAGGCTGAAACTTTGACTGTAGTCCTCCACATGCAGCTCTCTCGAAGCTGGGGCAGGATGGGGCAAAGGGGTTTCACCGTCGCTGACTGATGCCGAGGTAGCCCCGTCTCCATTGACGAGATCCCCGGGGCCGTTGTTGTAGTGCACGTAGAGCAACAAGCCGATAACGTTCAGGATATACACATGGAAGAAGACCATAACCACGACGAAATAAGCCCGGGAGCAGATACTACTTCTCTGGACGTGCAGTCGAGTCTGGCGGTAGGGGGGAATGTAGGGCGATGTTAGCGGTTTGTCTCCGTCTTCGTATTCCTCCTGCTCCTCCTGCTCCATGAAATCTTCCTGGGCGTCTTCCATTTTTTTGCACCAAACGAATGAATCACAATGGAAACGGGGAGATATCTATTCAGTGGGTACCGTTACTGCCACCGTATATCACTTTACGTCTACCTGATGTAACGTTAGCTAGCCGCTTGACCTAGCTAACGGCTACGAGGCAAACCCTCACCGCGGACCTCCGCGGCTGTTTCGAGAAATTTCGACCCTGTCGTCTCTGCTGCTTTTACTCAGTGACACAGGGCAGCTGCAAGGCAAAAAGCGGGTATGGCGACAGTCGTTTTCTTTGCTAAATAAATGTGTCATCATTAAGTCAAGTCCCTTAATCCCCTGTTAGCTGACTGGCTGCTGTGTGCTGCCCCTGACAACATGCCTAACAACAAGACGGACAAGCTAACGACTGCAGAGCGGCCGCCCGTCCTGTCTCACGGTAAACTGTTAGCGACCTCTAACGGTGGACGCCAGCACAAAACGATGGCCTGGACCACTGGTCATGACTTTGTAACATACAGAAGAGGACTAAAAAGTACTCCTATCAGTTACTGAGGTAAATGTATTAATACAACACTGTAAATTAATGTAATATAATAATGTATTATCGTGTAGCCTAGCCTAGCTGTGAGAGTTCTGGGTGCTATTCTAGGTGCTTTGCCTTGAAAGTATACAATGTGGTGGAAATGGATACATTTGTCACAACATACAGTAGTATGAAATATAAACACATAAGTAAAGTAGATCAGAATTGTAATTGCAATATTTGAAAGTGCAATATTTCAATATACAATATACACTGCACCGCACAGGAGGTGACAGTAGCCAGCATTTTAGTCATAAATCTGAACCCCACAAGTGCCAGAAATGTTTGAGTAGTCACCCAAATATTAATGTGATTACTTTAAAATTTTCAGTTCCTGTTCTATTAATCTTTATGTTGCTTTTAAGGCTTCACACTCACAGGACATAATTCAGCAGCGCTCCAGCAATGTAGCATTTCTATAAAGATTTAAAGGTCCAGTGTGTAAGATTTTGGGTGAGTGTATTGAAAGAAATTTAAAAAAATGTAAATGTCACCTTAATCACTTGATTAATCACCTGTTGTTGTTACTTTAGAATAAGTAATATTCTATAGAGGGAGTGGGTCCGCCTTCACAGAGTCCGCCATGTTGTATCATATTTTGACAGGAGGGACAAACCAAGTACTGGTTCTACATACAGGGACTTTTTTCACGAGTTTGGCCACCATGCTTAGAAGGGGAGGGTGATGCGAGTGGTATTCAGTCGGAGAGATCACCAGAAGATGTCACTAAACCTTTAGGATTATAAATAGAGCAGCAAAAACAGAGATATCTTGATTTTTAGTCTATATAAAATTGCCTACATTGTTCATAATGGAACTTGATATCTCTTTCCCACCCAAGATATATAAAACAAACCTTTAATAATAATATTGAAGCTTTCAGCCCAAAATAAGATCTACATTTTTCCAAACACTGGAAACGGACTAGCTGAAACTGTCCTGATGGGTTGAATGAATTTGACTCATGAATGAAAACATGTTGCTGGTGTTCAGACAAACCACACGATGGCGATGAAGACCAGCAGGCAGACCTCTCCTCATCAACCGTGTTTGCTGTGTCATCTGTGATTCCTGACGTAATTCTTAGAGATCCAGGTGATCCCCAGGAAAAAAAAAAAGAAACAGCCATAATTTAGTTGTGTTAACTTTTATTGTATTATAGAAAATAATCAAAGGGCGTTGGGTTAAAATCTTTGCATCAGACCTCCACATTAGTCATGCAGGTAGTAGCCATTTTCTATCAAAAGGAGAAGCTTGTTACTACTTGTGTGTGAGCTGTTTAAGGCTGTAATTACATGTAATCCACTTGAGTCAACTCATCCTGTCCTTTAACACTCTGACCGGTAATTTGTGTATTAGTATGAATTTATACCTCACAACTTTGGGATCACAGGAACATTTATTCCAACTCAAAATATCCTCAGACTGTATGTTCACCCACCAACTAAGCAGTAGTGATAGTGTTGGATCTCCACAATTTTCAGTCCATGTATTATTCACAAGGAGTTTCTCTGAGGTGCATATGTAGATGGGAATGTGGCTTTAATGAAGGCTAATTTCCCCGGTGGCGCTGCCCTCCAGATTAATCTGTCTGACCCCCCCTTTTTTAAAACAGAGATTTGGAGGTGGGGGTGGAGGTTAGAGACACATACACACATTCACAGTCTCACCCTTTCAAACACACACACACACACCCCTTGCGGTGTTTTCCGGGATCACGCCACCGCTTCCACTTGGGATCCACACAGCAGCAGCGATATGGCTGATCATCGCCGGACGGGACGGTGTTGTTTATAAGCGAAAGTAAAGGCAAATAACGCGTTATAGCGGGTCAACAATGCGTTTACTCGGGCGACGGGACGTTGTGGCACACGGTGTGACACAGGGATAAGACTTCACCTGACGGCCAACGCGCAATCTGGTGTGTTTTTACGGCAAACTAGTTGGAGGAACTTGTCGCAGTGGATTCATCCCAGCGTGCTGCCTGGATTACCACACACAAGTGGAACAATAGTCTCCTGCAGCAGAAACACTAGCAGGTCGGTGGCAGCGCATTTTTTTGTGTGTATTTATGTTTGTTTATGTCCCTCACTCCACGTTTTCGGTGCCCTTAATGACAATGTTGGGACAACAAGCAACGATAGCCGAGGTTGTCCTATCACCTGACATTGCAGGTTCCCGGCTCGTTCAAAACAAAGCTATTTGGTGATTTTGTGACTGGGGGTTAAATTGCGCAAGCGTGCGTCCGTGTGGAACGCACACCGTGCGGGCACTTACTCTTTAAAATACACCCAGATAAAAGTGGTGAGGACACCGGATTCAGAGCAATATATTTGACACATTGCAGTGGTTTCGGAGGGCTCCTAACATGCAAATCCACAATCACAATACCGTCAGAGAGGCTCTCTCTACGGTTTCCATTGAGTTTGCGAGCCGCTGGGGCGGCTCTGTAACTTTTCTTTGCCCTGCCTGACTCTCCCCCTCCCGGATACTTCCGTCAGGAAAACACGGGGAGAGAGGAACTGACCGAAAACGCAAAAGGCCTGTTAAGGTAGTGGGATCTCTTGCAGCCAGGCCCTGACACGAACAGCCTCCTATTTAGTTTAGAGTCCCGTGATATTTATCTTGCGGCTGTTCGCAGTCATGCCATAGTCAGGACCTTCGCTCGTCCGCAAATGTGACAGTGCAGTCCTGCGGTCCTGCAGGGTTGTCGATAACCTCGTGGATGTTCGCCAGTGGCAAGTAGTAGCCTATACCAACCCGTAACATACTGATGAGGCTGAACAATAATTGCCTATAGCCAAAAGCTTTGAGCACTTCATTTCTTAGCAGCGTGCTGGGAGTATCATTTAGCGCTTAATTATTCATGTCCATCTCACTGTGGGATGTCCAGATTGAAGACTGAGCGCATCCGTCAGTCCCTCTGCTATTGCACCTCTACTGAAAAATAATAACCTTGTGTTATTATTGCATATTCAGTCCTGTCTTATTACAGTAACGACAGCTGGATTGCAGACAGCATACAGAAATGTATGACCTTTGTAACCTATTTATGGTCTTATTTTCGTACAATGTCCAATGTCCGTGCAATGTCCTGAAACCAATTACCGTGCAGTTGCACACAATGCTCGAACACAGCACACTATTCTGTGGGCTGATCTTCTATCTTCTAACCAGGAAAGGGGCTCACTGAGATTAAAGTGCTCTTTTATAGCAAGCGACAATAAAGATAATGTATGTAATGATAAAATGTTCTGGCTGTCCAGATACAGACACAGTGTAGCTACTGTATGTTTTCATTTATCAGCTTTCAGTGGAGTCATATCGTGATTATATGATCATACTGTGTTAATGTTCTACATAATTCATTCATCCAAACGGATTATTTGTACATCTATACATCTGTACAAGTCTGAAGTAACAGTGGAACACGGGTCATTACAGCAAAATGATGATCTTATATGGAAAATATATTAGAAGGCACTCTTTTCATGTGACTGAAAATGGCATTTCAGATCTTTTCCTTGTCTTGTGCTTCTGCTTATTCATTCATCTTCTTTTACATAATTCCTTCTCCTCATCTAATTCTGGAGATTTAGCATAAGTGGCAGAAGAGCTGCCGAGGAGGAGCCATTGGTCTTGTGAGGAGAATGAAATACTTTTTGGGTTTGTTGATTTATATGTTTGCGTGGATGTGTGTAGGATTCTGTAGTTGGGCAGATTTGTGCATTACTCATGCATCCTGAGGCCGTTGCGCCAAGCAGCGTTTGGAGTGCCACTGAGTGCCCGTTCCACTCTGCCACATTGTATGTGAGTGCATGCATGCGTATGATTCATGTGGCACTGAAATGCAGAAGAAATCTTGTTTGTTTTATGACGATAGGAAAGACAGTATCTGGCTGAAACAAAATCAGATCTTGGCCTCATAAGTTGTTGAAATCCACCTTTCTGTTCTGATAAAAATAATTTCAGTCTCTGTGTGTCAAACCTGCAGCTAGCTAGTGTTTGTTTATACTGCAGACTTAGGTCCTCAGGTTCTCATTCTTTTGCCTAGGCATAATTGGCAGAGGAATCCCAGAGAAAGTCTGGCAAGGATCGCATGCTGCAGCACTGTGTGGCATCCCAAGCACCGGCGGGCTGGAAGTTTTTATAGCTGACATGAGCATGTGTGTATGCAAGTGTGTGTGTGCGGTGTATATATAGAGAGAGGAGATAGAAAGATGTGAATTCTCAGCTTTTTGCCTCTCTCCGTTTCATTTTTTTCCCTTTTACCTCAGAGACACAAACTGCGGTTCCAGCCTGGGCCTGTAACCTAGCAACCCAAATGGTGTGTGTCTTGAATAAATCAGACTGTGTTCCTCCTCCTGTCCTCCTCAGGGTTGTGTCACTTCACCTCACCTCCATTCTACCATATTCATGCAGCCACCCACACACACATGTGAAAACACATGTGCATATGCTCACAGGCTGTTAACAGACACGCAGTTAACTTAATATAAAGTCGGAGAAGGTTTTAACATTTGCTCCTTTGCATCACTTAACCTATTAGCCTTTGCTCCTTTGGTGCCTTATTGCATAGCTCATGTCACGCTGAATTCATCAACAGTGCATTGTGTTGACTTTACCACCAACCGCGACACTACTAAAACAGCAGAAGTGCTTAAAGAGTCTTTGAAGGAGTGAGAGCGGCCTCCGTCATCTGGAGTGCGTCCCTCCGTTTAGCTGGAGTTGTGTACCAGAGATGGTCGTGGTGGTTGCCGGGTGTCTGGTGAGTTTGGCCTGCACATGCTGCAGCCTGGAGCCACATGTCTCGTCCCACTCAGTGTTGTGCCTCTGCCAAGATCTTCACACTGCCACGTCCATCTGCACTAGACAAGACTCAACATCCATGCACATTCATACATGCACATTTATTCTTGCTGAAACTTTTTCCTTGTTTTTTTTTTACAAGTTAACCAACACAAACGCACTTACAGATGTCTTACATTAAAGGAATTACATACCCAAAATAAATAGAAGGCACCATTTCACCTCCTCCCATCCTTGATATGATGACACTATTCAAGGTTGTTTACAGTTAGACACATGTAATAAGCCTATGCCATGTCCTACTGAACTCTACTTTCATCTCAACAGTAATGCCAAGTGGTTACAATATGACTGTGGGATCGCTGTGTTTATTCGTATGCGTAATTGAACTACTGAATCCTCTTATTAACGGTACAGCGATATGAACCAGCTTGATATGAAAAGCTTGTTTTTTAGACTCTGCTAACTTCTTAGTAGTAAAGGAAAGCTGGAATCAGGTAACGAGACACATATTTTGAGCGTTTACCATGTAGTCCCACTTCCTCGCTTGCTTTTCTTAATTCGTAATCTCTTTTTTTGTCCAGTCTCTTGACAAATATAAAGTAGTATCACCGCAGCTGCGGACATGTTCTGAAGATTGACTTGAAGCGGTCCTCCCATGGGTACACGGCTCAGGATCAGAGCAGAATCATTTGTGACTCTGCGTATTTATTTCAGAAGCTGGTCCTAGGTCTCTTCCTGCTTCACCTGGTTCTGTCTTTCTTTGTCTTCATGTTGGACTGAGGGCAGTCAATAGTGAGTCACGGTCACCACTCAAGGCACAAATGGTTTTACAAGAAACTGTGGGCCAAAGGTAGTCGGTTAGTATACTCATTTTAGTAGATATTTTGGGAACGCAATACATTGATGTCTCTGACATAATGTCACAGTTATTACAGCTTCACATTGATAATGTTAATTAAACATAAACAAAACTGCATGCAACTGCAATTCTTGCTACATCTTACGCATTGTTGCTTTAAGAGTAAAAGTCTGGGCAGCCCAGTAGGAATAAGTTATTAGTTACATAAAGTGAACATTATTAGCTTGTTTTGTGTAGTTGTTTACTAGACAGACTACACCCTACATCCTAATCCACCATATTAGAAATAAAATTAGAAATCTCAAGTATGTAATGTATATACACAGTCAGTATGCTCATGTGTTTCCCTGTGGTGGCAGCTGGGCAATGAGATTCCCGCTGCATTACTGTTTGTGCTAATTCAACAGAGATAAGATGAAGTCTGTGAAATTAGTCATTATTGTACGCCTGTATGTGTGTGCGGGCATGCAAGGATGCGAGCATAACTGTGTGTCAATGATAACACTGGTGTGTATTTATCTGGGTAATAAGTGCTGCATTATACTATCAGCCTTCCTGATGAGAGTCATTCATTCCTGAAAATTCGTGGATGACGGCTGCGAGGTTGTATGAGGAGAACCTAGTTTCCTTGTCCGAGCAGGCTTCTACTCTAGTGAAGTCTGGGAAAACATGCAAATGAGGGGGGAGGGAGATTCGTTCCATACTGATAATCCATGGGTGACGGATGTTATGAAATGAATGTGAGTTGCTCTCCTTTCGTTCCTTTGTTCTCTTTTTAAACTTTTTTTTTTTGTCGTGGAGAAACGCCTCCGGCTGAGGTACAAACCGCATCCAACCGGGCTCATGTAAATTGGCAGAGGCAATGTCGTTAGCAATGGATACTTGCCTAAGCGCATCTTCTTGTGAAAAAAAGCCAGCCGTCCTGAGTGAGGATCGCTGGGTTTGAATTCCCTCAGAGCACTGGCTGTCTCTAATAGGCCTGAAAGACTGAGAGCCTGAAAGGATGAATGGCTTTTGTTGAAGCCTCCAAGGTTGGACACAAAGAGAAAGGCGATGGGTGCCGTGTGTGTGTGTGTGTGCGTGCATGTCAGCTCTCGAGCCCTTACGGGTTAGATAGAAGTAGCAGGAAGTGGAAGCGGGACAGAAATACTCCGCCATAGCTGCCTCTACCTTCAGGCCAGTGAAGCAGAGCAGAGAGGAACACAACAGAAAGTGTGTTCAACACACATATACTGTTAAGAAAAACATATACTGAATACACACAGAAACCAGATTCTGAATGTCTCTGGGGCACTCTAAACAATATATAACTTGAAAGCTCAAAGATGTTAAGACATATGCATGTAAATACACAATACACATAGGAGGCCACTGGTAATATGAAGAGCACTGGGCTGGAAAAACAAGATGTGCTTTTCCTCCTCCTTTATTTTAAGGATGGCATGCTTCTCTCTCCTGTAACCGCATTCAGTATATACTGTATTTAAAACCAGCTAGAGTACGCTAGCTTAGGTGGGGCTATTGTAGAACTGTTTCTACTGTTTGGATACCATGACTTCAGTATGGAGTCGGTGGTGAAATGTACATTAGTCCAACTCATCTAGGAGAGCTACTCTTGTCTGAAACCTCTGGAGAGCTGCATTGTCAGCCATTTACATGTTTTTTTTGGAATTTTTTTTGTTTGTTGCGCTCTCCCTCTCTCTTTTTCTCTCTGTCTCTCTGGGCTTGTTCTCCCATTCTGTGTCTTTTATTCTGCAATGTTTGCACTTGGGATACATAACAATGAGAACACACGCTGCGTGAGCAAACACAATCATCGCGAGCCCAAAGAACTGTGCGAAATGCGCCGAGGCTGCACTGCAGTAGTTTCACTGTACAATGAAGTGGCGGCGTGGATCTGGCTGTTGATGGTTATAAATGAGAACAACGGCCATGATAATGATGATGGGGATGCAGGTGGTGCTGATGTTGATAATGACGGTTGTTGTCTCCCTCCCCTCCCCTCAGGCCTGTGGGCCCCGGTGGTGCTGTTGAGAAGATGGACAGGATGAAGATAATCAAGCGGAGGCTGTCCATGTCTCTACGCAGTGCTCGGCCCGTCGACGACTCCCTGTCCGAACTGGCTGAACAGATGGCCTTGGACGAGCCATCCGCAGCCAGGGACAATGGTGAGACACGTGAAAAAGTGCAGTCACACACAGGTATACACCCGTACCTATTTCAAGTATTATAGCTTGCATGCAGACTTCTGCTACTACTAATATATATATGTTAATGTGTGAATTTAATCTGGATTCTGCATGTAAATAAGTATAATATCTTAGATCATGACAGAAAAAACAGAAGAGAAAGCTCTCATGAAAGGTAGCAAAGCAGTGCGTGCTGTCATTATGATGAAAAGTAATTGTGTCACCTCCACGACGTCACACAGTGATTAGTTTGACTCCAACATTGTGTCTTACCACGCAGGAGCAAGCAGACCACGTTATTAAAGAGCGTGTGCTCTAACAGTTCAGGACCTTAAGTACATAAAGAAGCATTAATTGATGCGGTGGCTTGAAAATGATGGTGTAGGTGGAGAGAGGCAAAACAGAGGTCGTAACTGATTATTGCAGGAAATTCAGGAGGGTTATGCAAAATGATGTCAACAGATGTTGCACTGTTCTGTACTCTTGTATGTCTTCCTTTTACATGGAACCACCCCCCCGAAATCATCTATTTGTTGTCATATATCTCAGAAATGTGTGTGTGTGTTACATGCAAACACAAAACCAGCATACATACAGACATATAACTTAACCTTCATCATCTTCACCTCATCATCAGCTTCACCATCTGTGTTCACTTTTCGTCACTAGTCAGTCATCGAGGACTGCTACACAGGAAATGAATGTGAATTCACAAATGCCTGTTGTTAATTCAGAGACATTCATTTGTGTGTTTTTATGAACAAAACAGAGCGTTGTCTCCTAGATGAAAGTGGAAAAAGCAATGTCATTCTCAGAAACTCTGGGTGCCATCTGCTGGGCATGTTCCAGGATTGCAGGAAAAAGAGGCCTCACCTGACACAAACACTTTTTTGTGTGTGTGTGTGTGAGAGAGAAAGGTCTTTGTGTGTGTTTGCATCTTATTTTGGCTCCAGACGAAAATCAGGTCAGAACATAGAGTGAGGGAGGTTGCCTCTTGTTTCAGCAGATGCTTTTGCTTCAGAGAAAAAGAAAAGAAAGAAATGACAGACAGAAAGTGAGAAAGCAAGAAAAAAACATTGTCAGTGTTCAAATATAGCTGTTCTGTGTTTTTGGCTAGACGTGTTGACTGCTTTGGATTTTTTGGATATAAGGAGTGGTGATGTTTATTCTTACTCATTGTCGTTATCAGCCCCCGGGCTGCAACATCCAGGCCCCTACCTGATTAATCTCATTCCTTGGCATCTCGTCCTCCTATTTTTACATTCCTCTCTTTAGTCTTTCATAGCTCAACTGTCAGTTCATTTCCAGAGAGCACAAGGAACGAAGAAGAGCGAGGCAGTTAGAGGGAGGAAGTGATGTAGAGGATCAGGAGAGGGACATTAAACTTTAACCACTGCTCTACATCTTGTACTTACCATCTCTTGCTGCCCCTTTCCCTTGCTGTATCAACCCTCGATCGACCCCCACATCCCTATATAGCTTAGCGAGACTGCGCAAATGGGTGGTAAAAAAAAAAAAAAAAAATACTCCTCACATTTTTCAAAGTGCTAATTAGAAGCAATGTGGAATCTGGCCCTGACCTCAGATCTGCACTTCCTCTGTGTTGTTGGAGACGAGGCTGCGAGGGATTTCAAAGGAACGTTAAACCCTAATGCTCGGGGCTCGCAGTGGAATATACAGTGTGATGTGGAGAAAAAATTGGGGATTATTTGAAAGATAGGAAACATGCCATGTGACATTCCACCCACATCCTGCAAAAAAAGGATTCATTAATACTAATGAATGTGAAAGAAATGTGATGATACATGCAAGGTGACAGGGTGTCCCACACATTTGTGAGTGCCTGGGTTAAGGTATATTGCTTTATCCTTACCCATAAGACGACCCGCACTCTTTTTGATTTGATTTCACACTAATATTTATAGTCACGTTTCCAACTGTGCAGCTGCTAGTGTTTCGTGTGCATGTCTTTCCTTTGGCTCAACATATTTTCCACTGTGCATGCCTCATGCTTCGTACTCTTTCGATGGCTATTTCTATTACTATGTTCGACAACTGTTTCCTCTCCTAACATGAGTACAGCAGCTGTATGCAATCCCACCCTTTTATCTATCACTACCGCATATTGTACTGTTCCTACATGTTCTGCTGCCTCTCTGTGTGGTCTCTGTGTGACCTTGTATCATCTTTTTTTCCTCCTTTCTCTTTCTCTCCTGTTCCTTCCTACAATATCTGTCAATCGCCTGTCTCTATTTTGCTGCATCTATTTCCTCACTTCTCCTGGCTTGGACCCCCCCGCTCTTTCTCATTTGTGTCAACCTGCTATCCTTTTGAGCTTTTCCCCTCAATCTCTCACCCTCTCTTGCACTCTTTTCTTTCCTCCCCTTCGCTTTCTCCCTCTCCCTGGCTGTCTGTCTGGCATCGTGTGTCTCAGAGTCCATGGTGGTGTGTGCCGTGCACCCTCCTGCCTCACACAGTGCTCCCTCCTTCCTGCGTCAATATGCTGGTCATCTGGGCCGCACCGCCCTGCGCAGAGAGCCGGGTGGGGGGCTGGAAAGAGACAGAGCCTACCTGAGCCTGCACAGGACTGGATCTCTGGGTACACATGCACACACACATTTACACAGTGATGCATGCATGCACTTGTAAGCAAATAGCGTATAGCAGGGTGTGCTAAATACACTGGTGTGTAGTGTTATTTTACAACAAACCAGTGGTGGAAAATAACTAAGTATAGCTACAAGAGCTGTACTTAAGTACCTAAATCTACCTTAAGCTACTTTTTACTTCTGCTCCATTACATTTAAGATGCAACTATTGTTGTATTTGAGTATTGTCAGTTCCTAAACTATGCATTGTTACAGACTGAATTATGGTGTTGGTTGTTTCTGATATTTTTGGTTTGTTTTGCTACTAGTACTTCCATGCTTCTGCTTAAGTGAAGTTTTTAATTTACAACTTTTAGCTGCAGTGGAATTTTTTTATATGAAGTATTGCTTCTTTTACTGGAGTAAAAGATTTGAGTACTTCCTCCACCGCTGAAAACAAACAAACTTACTCACACACTTGAGTACAACTCACCACACTGCTTCATCATTGCTAGTCCGGTTTTTCCTTTGTCCTTTTCTTTGTTGTAACAACATTTTCTGCATATTTTCACTTCTTATGTGTGTCAGTAGTTTGAGCAATGTTAGGCTTGAGTAATACTGCCACCTATGGGTGTAAAACTCACACATGCTGATGTCATGTAGATGTCAATGTTGCTTACCAAAAAGGGGATTGTGTATGTTTTTGGTGCATGCATGCATGCATGTGAGTATTTACTGATGCAACTTGCGTATCCTCCTAACAATTACTATGAATCTGGAAGGCTAAAACTCTAATGACCTTAATCCAGCCTACACAAACACACAATTGCAAACACAAACACACACACACACACCCACCCCCACACACACACAATCACTTTTTCCTTCTGTCTGTCTGCATTATGTAATGGAACGTGTGGTCCGTGGCTATATGGATTCCGGTAATCTCATTTCCCACTGTGGCAAACGGCTTATATCAGGAGCAGTGGGATGGAGTGAAGAACGGAAAGTCAAGTCAACGGAAGACTTGGATGTTGGAGACGGCTTTTAGAATGAAATGGAGCTTAGAAAATGGCAAGAGATTGATCACGAGGGACTGAGCTCTGAAGAGGGAGAAATGAAAAGTATAGATGAAAGGAGAGAGCAACAGACAGAGCGGTAGGGGAGTGTTAGTTCCACAATGGCTCCTCCAGGAGTCATATTAGCTTTGTGCTGTGTTTCCCTTGAGTCCTCGGCTGAGTGAACTGTAGATAGACCACGACGAGACTCCTTGCATCCATTGAACTCTAGCTGACAAGAGAACTAGTCTTGTATCAGGTGCTTACAGTTCATTGTGATCTTGCAAGCTGGGAATACAGTAAAAATGGATGAATGAGTCTTACGTGATACCTGTAAAGAAATAGGGACAGCACCAGAGGGCTACAGCTTTTATTTTTCATTTCACAAAAGAAGCCAAAAGTTTTAGATTAGATTACAAACCAGACCCGACACATTTTGTGGGGCGGCACAGCCAGTGTTTGGTTTGAACCCCGGATGGGGTTGAGTCTGCATGTTCTCCCAGTGTCTGTGTGGGTTCTCTCCAGGTACTCCGGATCCCTTCTCCAGTCCAATTGCATACAAGTGTATGGGTTAATTAGTGAAATTGTCCGTGAGCATGAATGGTTGTCTCTATGCGTCAGCCCTGTGATGAGTTGGCGACTTGTCCAGAGTGCACTCCACCCCTCGCCCCAATTGGTAAACAATATTTTAGTTGGTACCTAGAAAGATACTGCTGCTCTAGTATCTGTACAGCAGTTATAAACAAATGCTAATCTTTGGAGTTAAGGTGGAGTGTTCCCTATATATCCCTATATGTCCCCTATATTCCCCCTTCTTCCATTCTTCATCTTGTGCTAAACTATACTAACCACATCCTGGCTATTCATATTTACAGGTATAGTGTATGAGTGTATGAGTGGATAAAGAAGAAGAATACATGAATCCAAACAATGACAGAAGAAGGGCAAAATCTATGAATATCATCAAATGAATATCCCTAGATTGTACTGGCAGCGATTAACAGGAGGAAATATTTGAAGTCATTTCCAATATACTGTTTACAAGGTGATGATGAAAGTGTAGCGAGTATGCAGAAATACTAGTCATATGTAGAAATATTTGAACCTACACATCTTAAATTCAAAGACTGGTGGTCTGGCAGAGTGACTTCATCCTGTGAAATCCACAGCTGTCTTTGAGCTCAGAAAAACCCTAAAAAGGACGTCGCTTGACTTAGAACCCAGAATAGACGCTATTCTATTATTGAAATCACGATAACGTGCAGTTTGAAATGTTAAGAGGTACACAATGTGTGTTCGTGCGTGTGTATGTGTGTTTCTCACTGGTTGGTCTCGCTGACTCACTGTGTGCCACTCAGCAGTCAGAGCACGTCGCACCCTTTAATAGAGCAACATGATGATGCAATCTCGCTTTCCTGCTGCACTAAAGAGATGGCCGACCCCTTCTCTGTCTTTCCCTTTCTTGCCTCTATCCATCCGCTGGAGTATTCGGTTAAATATACTTTTCATCTGTGTAAGTGCACTGTATGTGTGCACGCTAGAAATGTTTGGACCGCAGCCAGAGCCTGAGAGCTAAAACAGGTTTGTGATTCATCTGCTGGTAACTGGGCCGACACCCACTCCCACAAAACTGTACTTACAGTGAGGAAAGCACTTCTAATTTATTTTTTTATTTTTTTATTTTTTTTGCTTTTCACCGGCTACCTCATCTCTTTTTCTCTCTGTGAAGATCTGTACTTACTCTGTTGAGGATTAGTCGGCACTGCTGTCTCTTTTACTGAGAAACAGGACTCTGCTGAAAGCTGCCTATCCTTCTCTAAAACCCGTCGCAGGCTGCTATTTCTGATGCTGTCACAGATGTCTCGTCTTGTTCTTTTCTCCCCTCTGTCTCTTTCTCTCTACATACATCAGAATACTATATTTAACCCCCAGATAAAACCAGAAGATCAGAGATGGAACGCTTTTCAGACCACCCTTATCTCTCCTAGTGTATTGCACACCACGAGAGACCTTGTCTGTGCCAGGGATTTAATGTAATGCATTAACACAGCATTAATCGCTGTAGCCCTCTCTCTCACTCCCCTACACTCTCGGCCATCCATTTGCTCACACTAACCCTCTTCGCTCACTCCCATATTGGATTTAAAAAGAACAATGGAGTGGACTCCTTTTACGTAGTTGGTCTTGTAAGCTTTTTGTGTGTGTCAGGGCCACTTGCTCTTACTGTAGCTTGTGCTAGAGGCAAAAATGTTTGCTCAAGAATGCTGCCGATATAGGAAAGGAAAGGGGGTGGGTGAGCCTTTGGGGACCAGCACATACGGAGCTGGTAGCTGACAGTAGGCATTCCGGTCCCAGTAACTGAATAATAAGATTCCTTAGATGCAGATAAAAGGTTTAGCCGTAATTACTGCAGTCTAAATTCTCCCTCCCGACAGTCTTTGAGTGCATTTCACTATGTGTGTGTGTGTTCTACTGTGTGTGTGTTCTAATGTAACATGCACTTTGATTTTTATTGTCTCCCTAGTCTGGAGGCACACTGTGGTATTTATGGTTTAAAAAACACTGGTGAAAACAATATATTTTAATTGGAAGCTTAAATGTGGCCAAGCAAATGGTGTGGCGATAAAGATGTCTAAGACAAGGTGGCACAAAAAAGTGATGGTGATTGAGGCTTTGAAGGGACCGCAAAGCTGTGTGCAGATGGCTGCAGTGCTAGAGACAAATCTTTCATGTATTCGGTAGCGCATGTGACTATAACGAGACAGGGAGACAGTGATGGGTGGAGGACCGAGTGGTGAGCTTTTGTTCCTGACTTTTTTAAGCTCAAGGATGCAGCGCTCTACATCAATATATGTCTGTCAGCGCAGTGTAAATGGCCGCTACTCTCTCAGTCTAATTTGAAGTATATAATAATGGGCCCAAAGAAAACAGTTATGAGTGCATAGACGCCACATACTTACAGTTCTCTCTCTCAAATATTTATTTTAAAATACCTTCCACACCTAGCTGAACTGAAAATGTGTCAAGTATACAGTATGCCGATCATCTTACGTTTATTTAGCTGAGCAAATTATACCATTACATTTCATGCATTGGAAAGTAGGGTACTGTGTGGTTGCAAATTGTCTTATAATTAAGCGCACCGTTATTGACATGTAGGGTGTGAGAGATTTTCCGCATGAGTTAGTTAAGGCCTACAAGACAACCTGATTATTGACACGAAGGGAGAGGTGAGCTTTTAGCTCCCAGTTGTCGAACGCATTTGAAGAGCTACTTTGGGTGTTAATCCTTGAGAATATTATGAGGTAAGATGGCATCTGACATGTTATCTTGCTGAGATTTTGGATGCCGTTCAACATTCATGGTCTATAAGCACAGACATTTTCTCAAAAATGCATTAGGTTATCTTCTGAATAAAGCACACCCACACGAAAGGCCCCGTGGAATATGTCCTTGAATGTCCTGGAAAGCTGTTGCACGCTGACTCAAATAAAAGTAGCAATATCATACTATAGAAATACTCTATTTGAAGTGAAAGTTCTCCAATTAAAATCTAACGTACACATATATCATCAACAAAATGTCTGTATATAAACTTTACTTTTTTTCTTCATTGCTTGTTTTGATACATAAATCATCACTGCACAACATGAGGCTAATAGCCGGTGATCTAACCTTAAATATTAGAATAACATACAGCACAGTCAGCTGTTCGATCAGGCAACAGCCAGGTGTTTCCCGGCATACCCTGGGTCTCGAAGAGCAGCTGTGGCGCCTAGCTTTAAAATCTGTGGCCACCTCGGTCTCATGAGATTATCGTTGCCCGCACGTTGACATAAATCCAACCGTCATGAAATGTGCAGAGATCACCGGTGATCGATTCTGTGCAGGCCCGGCTCATCTTGAACAGGCCTATTGATCCCCAAGTGTTGTTTTGCAACAGGAAATAGATCACATTACAGAATTAATGGCATCTTTAAGCATGCTGGTTACTGTGGAAAAAACAAGCCTGTAATGCTCGTGGTGCTGCCGCTCTCTTTTGGTACCACAAAACATTTCTTGAGGATTAACACGTACGTCCTGCTGAAGATGTCCTTGTCTAAGGAATGTGTTTGTTATAAATGTATGCTCTGCAGGTGTGTCACAAAGAGCCGCGTATGTGTACTGTAATGTATACAGTAAGTGGGTGCACAGTGGCATGTGCTGTGTAGGGGATAGTCCTTGTGTATGTGTGCACGGGTTGAACATGAATAATGGCCTGTGCTTCAGGTCCATGGGGAAGGACGGCGGGAGAAAGAGAAAGAGAAAGAGGAGACTGCCGAGAATGTATGAAATGGAGAATATGGGAGCTAGGATGCCAAAGGCGTCACTCAAATGCCTCAGGGTTTTCATTTCTGCGCTAGAGAGAGATAAGGACGAGGAGGCAGCGGGCGGAGAGGATGGAAGGATCAAGAAAGAGACGGAAGACGAAGGAGATAAAGGGACAGAGACGGAGTGCAAGAAAGAGGCTGATCGAGCAGAAAATGTTGTCACTGGCTCCTAAATGGAAAGAGATGTATTCAACACCATCTCTGGACCCAGACAGAGATGGGCAGAGGGAGGGAGGGAGAGATAGAGACAGGAGGAGGGGGGAGAGAGAGGGAGATTGGTATCACATGAGAGGGAGGAGAGTAATAGCAAGGTGAAGCGAGGGAGAAAGAGGACTAACAACACTGAAAGCACTGATAGGGGCGCCAGAGGCAAGGAGCGAGCAATCGAGAGAGGGAGTGGAAAGAAGGAGAGCAGAACAACAGCCCGGATAGCAGTGGAAGAACAGGGAGGACAAAGGGAAGAGATCTGAGAGAAAAACACCAGGAAAAAGAAGAAGACATTGGACTGTGAATGAAAAGTAACAGGAGAGAGGGAAAGAGCTGGAAGGCATAGAGATAAATAGTTGAAAACCAGACAGATGAAAGTGTTTTTCTCCTTAGGAGGAGATGTAAGTTTGGGTCTCTGCACGTGCACGTGCACGTGTGTGTGTGCTTCAGCGCAAGTCATATAGGATGAAGACAGAACACCTGTTATTCTGAGATGATGGGGTGTAACAGATTTCAGCTCGTGTGTGTTGGACTATCTCTGCAGCATTTTCTCTACCTGCACGGCGTTTGACCTTCCTTAGTCAGCAAGCAGAGTGCGACTGCAGAGAGAAAAAGAGCGACGAAGAAGGAGAGGTGGAGAGAGGGAGTGTCTACAGGAAGAGAGAGAGAGAGAGAGCAAGAGAGAGGGTGTGTGTTAAAGTGGAGTAGTAGCCAAGGGAGTTGTTGCATTGTGATTAGTGTGCCTGTGCAGTCTGCACTGTCCTCCCAATGTAAGACTTATTCTGTACTGCGTGGGACTCTACTGGAGATACAGAGACAGAGTCTGAGGATTGGATTTTGCCCAGAAAGCTTTGAACCTTGAATCGGCTACAGCTCCTGAAGCCCGGGTCCCACCCAGACCTGTTGACTAGACACCAAGACTGGACTGAAGTGGTTTCAACTCTCTTCTCTACTCTTTGTGAAATGTATTTTTGAATTTGCACTTTCAGCTGCAGTGCTTTGAATCCTAAAATATGGATATGTCAGGCAACCCCCAAGGGTGCTCTGCTCGTGTTCCCAACAGTGTAGGAGACTCAAGAATGGGGGAGGCTAGAATGGGAGAGGGGATGAGAATGGGGGAGAGAGATACCCCGCTGAGGCTGTCGCCTTTCCGTATGCTTCGTGTGCTGGACTCATGCCGTCCTCCGGGAAACCGTATTGGTGAGTCTCATCACTGTCATCGTCATCATCAAGTTCACGTACATCCTAATCCTCCCCTTCATCGGATCTAATTTGAGTTCCAAGACGATACTTATGAGAGATGACAGCAGTTTTTACATCTTAAATATGAATACCAAGAATAGTTTCCATTGCATTAACACATCTTTAAAATATGATTTCCTTTATGTAGCTAGTTTAAAGATTAGAGATTAGTGGGTTGGCTCGAGGCAATGTGTGCGGGTATCTTCCAAGTTCTTTTATTCATGTCGGCACAGTGACTGCAGCATCCCTATTCCTGCCGATCATGCCCAATTCTGATAGTATACTGTCTTTGCACCAGCCCCCCTGATCTAAGAGCAAAAAGAAGTAAAACGATTTAGTTCAAAGCCTAGTAATAATAGTTGGTAATGCATTAGACGTGGATGGTGGACAGTTAATTCTGTGAGCGTACCCTTGAGCAGCCCCACTAAACTTGGCCTTGCCAAGTGTGGGCTCATGATGGGAAAAAAATCCCAGGATTTCCATTTACTCTTTGAAGGCCCCTTGAAGTGAATCTTACCCTTACTTTAACATCCTTTCCACTGGCATTTCAGTAATTTATTGAGGCACTGCCAACGTGTACTGATGATGGATTTTCAACTAAGTGGAGTACATGTAGAGCTGGGTGAGGTAAGGATAGTCCTAAAAGCAGCCCACTCACTCTTCCAGACATGCTAGCAGAGAGTCAGCAACCCTAACTAGGCCAGCCTGGCTCCACACAGCGAGGCAGTGGAAGCTCATGACATTTAGTGTCTGCTCTTAGTCTGCTATGGAAATGGAGCAGAAAGAACCAGCAGGAGACTGGAAAAGAATGTCCTGAGTGATTAAGAAGTTTGTGTGTGTGCGTGCGTTTATTTTGAGGAGTGAAAGTATGTTGGTGAAGCTGAGACAATTACACGTACCCTACGCGTTGACGTATCATATTGTTGCAGGGGTGCCCGGGTGACGGAATTTTCCTCCCAGGTCATCTTGTCCGATCTGCCCGCATCTGCTTGATTGTTTATACAAACAGACAAGATCAGGACCAGTGACATAACAACAGGACTGGATACTCACTCGTCGTGAGAGTGTGGTCATGTGTGTGCTTCTGGCAGTATGTAGATATCCTGGATCAATTTCCCCCAACTCTGGTGTCAGTTACCTTGCGTTTAATGTTTCACCATCTGGATTGTGAGGGTTGATTCCTGATATGACTACCCTGCTCAGTTTTCTTAACAAGTGTTTCTATATGCATTGCCCGTGTTCTTGTGCCTGGCGCTGAGGCCAAAGGCATCATCAGGTTTACTAAGCATTTACACAGATGGATTGGGTTGTGTTTTGTTAATGAGCACATGCTGCTTTTGTCAACAGATAGTTAGACTAATGGACATATGTAGGCAGAAATTAGCAGCTGGGATTTACACAGGTAGGTGTAGAAGCAAGAAAACCTCTGACATGCTATACATTTGTGACAAATAGGCCCTAACTCTATGCCAGGTCTTCAATACTAAATAAGTAAAAAAAATAGTAGTTTGTATAATCTGTAGATTGCGTGTATTTACCATAGCAGCTATAGTTGATAGTTATAATAGTTGATTGAGGAATTACTGATTATTGAGCTTGCTAGCGTAATAGGTAGTTGGCATGTGATCGGCTTCTCAGTCAGATCAAATCAGTTAATATGCGTCACTGTTATTCATTTGCTAATTGTTATTGCTTAATTTCATTTTGACATTTTAGGGCTCCATAAATGATGGTATATAACTGTTATACTGTGCTTTTAACTCTACTTAACATATAATAAATTCATCTTGTTTTTTTCTATAGTACAAAGCTGTTTTGAACAGCTAGTTATCTTTTTTTTTGTTGGTACACCGCTCATTAATTTCCTTTTTTAGCCCTAAGACAAAACCCATTAAACAGCTTGCCTTGCTCAAATCCTAACCTTGACTACATGAAGGAGAGACACACAAAATGACCTAGAATCAGCCTTAGGTGGTGTTGCCCTACTCCACAGCTGACAGATACTGTACTATAATAAATAGCTTTACCTATCCAGCTCTCAATCGTTCTATCTCATGGTTCATGTGCCACGATCACTCAAGGGACTTATTCTTCTTTCCGCTTCTTCTTCTACCAAAATCATCCTACCCCCAACCCCATAATCTTCCCTTTGTCGCTATGATGGCCGTACCTATGGTGGCTGTTTAAAATGTAAACAGTCGATGATGGTGAAGCAGATTTTTCTACCAAACACAGGACAAACACACACACACACACAGACAGATGCATACATATACGGTATGTGCTGTAAATGACCCAGACTTTAGAGCTATCGGGCACCACACACCAAGATAGACCCTTCCCCCACATTTACTCACACTATATGATTGAAGGAGGCAGTCCTGTCTGCTGCACCGTGACTCATTAATCAGATGGACTGTGGGGGGGGAGTCGAGGTGTGGGGGTGGCAGGCAGAGACGGGAAAGCTCCCATTGCATGAAGGGTGATATCGATCAATGACCTCCTCATCTTACCAATGGTATTTTATACACACTCGGCAAACACTCCTGCACGCCTGGTGGTACAATCTATCTTCTGGGGATTGAGACCCTACCATGGCTTTTCCAGAGTGTGAATGAAATCTGAAACAATAGGTTGTGCCCTTTCATGGGGACGGGAGAAAGTGATAGAGGAGAAGAGAGTGAATGAGGCATAGTGCCATAAAACAAAACAAAAAGGCAATCCAAAGGCAAAAGACCTGAGCTGAATCAAAGTACATCTAAATAGCAGTCTGCTTGTGTCTCTTGTGTGCTGTAGGCATCGTCCATGAGAATGTGAAGATGGGTTCAGATGGGGAGAGCGACCAGGCATCTGGGACATCTTCTGATGAAGTCCAGAGTCCAGTCAGGGTCCGCATGAGGAACAACCACCATCGGCGCATCTCTAATGAGGTATGGGAAACCGGAGAGACACATCTCATGCATTGTACGAAAACACTTACTCCTTTACTATTCAGTATTCACCACACACTGCATAGGGGATTCTATATAGACTATATAGTGTGTTAGATAGACAGGCCCATGTATCAACTGATTTTAGCATTCTGCAGATATATCAGTACTGTCAATAGCGGTACAGAAATGCTAATGCCAGAAAGTGTCAGTATTACATAGCTGGACCACCACAGAGCACTGACTTTGAACTTGATTTTTACAATGTAAAGTGTCCTGTTTGGTATGTATTTAGGTCACATTAAAAAAACAGATCCAGAGGATCTGTATCAAGATTTATGTTGTTTATGGTATAAGTTAAACTCACAAATATTGTTGTGAATATCGCCTCGAAACTCCATTTTCTGTTGGATTACATCAGATGGTATAAAGGACTAATTGGGACACGACTCAGTTTATCCCTTTTTTTTTTATCGATCAGCCAATTAAATGTACTTTTTCCCCTGTCTGCACAATACATGACGGTAGTTAGCTAATGGTCATAGATGCTCCAGTCATCAGTTTTCTAACTTTTTTTTTGCTGTGGGATTTTTTGAGCCCAGTAATTAGGGCACATACTGTGGTGGAGTACTGTAGTGAATAGTGAATGGTTTTAGCTACAGACCTGTTGTTGTCAACAGTTTGAACATACAGTAGCTCACCTGTGGTGGACGGCAGAATTGCTATTTGTGGTGTTGTTTTCCCACATCCCCAAGTATGTGTTCATGTCTCGGCCAGAGTGTGTGCGTCGCCATGTGTGTGTATCTGTTTGAAGGAGTTGCAGAGTGATGAGTGCAGCAATATTACGGGAAATGCCTCTGGACACACAGGCTGCTGCCTCTGACTGCTGTGAACAGTGGAAGGGACTAATTTAGACCATTTTTACCAGAGAGAGAGAGAGAGAGAGAGAGAGAAAGAGAAGAGGAGGGCATTAAAGGAGAGGAAAATGCTGGGGTGAGAGAGTAATTATGGAAGTAGGCATAATTACTGTTATGGCAAAGAAAGAGGAGAGCCACAGGAACAGGGCTAAAGAGATGATAAGAGAGAAGAAGAAGAAGAAGGAGGAAGAGAGATGGAGGGCAAAATGACGATAGGGGAGAACATAAAAACAATGTTTCCTCTCAGCCGCCCCCCTCTGTTCACCCCTTCCCCCCATCTGCCTTTCTCCCCTCAGGAATCTGTCCATTCCTCTCTCCTCTGCTCCTGCCTCCCCCTCCTCCTCTTCCTCTTCCTTTTTATTCCTCCTCCTCCCCTAAGCATGTGGATGGCACTCTACCACAGTGCCAGCCTCTCTCTCTCTCTCTCTCTCTCTCTCTCTCTCTCTCTCTCTCTCTCTCTCTCTCTCTCTCTCTCTCTGTCAATGTGTGTGCAGTCATGTGGCAGGTCAGAGACATGCATCGTGGAAAACGCATGTGTGTGAGTGTTTTAGAAAGACACATTTAAGGAGGACAATGAGGGAGCTACTAGAGCTGTTCTGCATTGTGAGTATGGGGACACGTGCTTCTGTTTGTGTGTGTGGGTCTGTATTCAGTCTATACCAGTGAATAAGAATAATAAGAGGTCATTGGTGTCATTTTGTCTATCGTTGCCCTTTTGAAAGTAGTATGGATAGTTCAGATTTGTTGCTTTGGCATCTGAATTTATGTATGAAATATGAAGAAAATGTTAGAAAAAATGTGTAACACCCTGGAAAGAACCACAGTGTGTGTTTTTGTAATGTAATCTAGTCAGTTGTGATTCAGACATTCACAGATGTGCAAATTACTCAGGTCAAAGCCTATAAGTCAGGTTAATGTGCATGTTTGTGGCTTATTTTTCAGACTGTGGGCTCATACAATCTGCAAAGAATTAACGTTTTCAGTGTGTGTTCAAGTGTATGTTTTCCGGATGTATTTTGAAACCGTGTTGCGTCTGACTGTCCCTAGGGTGACAGCTTGTATGTAATAGCGCATGTCCTTATGTTCGCCAGTGAGCTCAGATAAAACCATTACAGGCGTAAAATCCCTCTGCCTTTCATCTTCAGACACACATACACTTTCTACTCTCCTACCAAGGCTCACATGTAAACACGCGTATTCATCACACTTACATGGAGGACACATACCGTGGGGCTGTTGGGACTGGGCCAGCCACGCACTGCTTCCATGGAAACAACATGTGATTGGCAACTTGCCAGTGAACATGTCCTATAGCATACAGGAGCAATGCTTTGTGGGAAAATTTGCATCACACGAATTGTATTTCAAGCAAGGGCCAGGAAGTGAAAGCTATTCCAGCTATTTACTCTGTTGTGTTACAAGGCAAGATATCTGTCAAAACAAAAAATACTGTAATGACCTGTGTAATCCTTCAAATGATCTTAGCCAAACATTATATGCACACTCAAAGAGAAGTCAACTGCACTAGACAATACAGTAGGGAGAAATGTCTAATGTCTAATGTCTAGCATGTCTGCTACCAAAAATACTGGTTTCAGGTGTGGTCCAGATGAGTTTGTGACTTGTGAATAGTGCCAACCTTCTTACTCTGCCAACAGTGGATTCTGAAAATTTGCCTAAAATTTGCCAAGATCTTGCCTGGAACTATTCCCATCTTATAGTGGCCTTGGATTGGCTTTTCATTCAGCCTTACTGAATGACATCAATTTCATTCATCAGTCATTCACAGTAGCAGATGGCACCTGTAAACCAAAAGTGTGTTTTTGAACTACAGACACTTGACTAAGTCATTGCCAGGAGTGACAGATGGAGAAAACTGATTTTTAAGTGCCACTAAAGAAGGCCATGTAACACAGGCTTTGCCAGATCCTGGTGATCAATTAAGGCAAAGTGATCAAAGATCTGTCAGACAGCCAAGAAACATGATGTTGCATAATGTCAGGTGAATAGAAGTGATGGACACTGTATGTATGTCTGTATGAGGTGGTCAACGAGGAATACAAAGTCAAGAATGTTACGGTTTGTCATGTTTACTGTAAACATAAACACAACACAACATAAACATAATAAAATTTACTATGATTAAATGTGTATACACGTAAATGGACTGTTGGACCCTTCCCTCATACATACCATCACTGAAAGTTACAGGTTCTAATCCAAGAAAGAAATGAAAAAAAATTAACATCTTATTTAACTGTATTTAAGGTTTATATATAACACCTTCTCTCTTTCTCTCTCTCTCTCTCTTTCTGTGTTTCAGGACATCAACAAACGTCTGTCTCTCCCAGCTGATATCAGGCTACCCGAGGGCTACTTGGAGAAGTTTGCCATGAACAGCCCACCCTTTGACAAGCCCATGAGCCGCAGGCTACGGCGTGCTTCATTGGTAAGTAATCGTTGTGTCTGTATCTATATTTACATGATATATGCAGCTCAAATCAGTTTTTAGTTAGCTGCTTTCCTGATGCTTTGGTCACTACCTAGCATATCTGTACTTTTGTGAACGTAGCTGGGTGTGTGCTCGCTCCTGTTTTGATGCCCTTTGTTCTGAAACAAAGGTAATATGAACTTTTGAATGCCATTGTGCACAACTAAAATGGTTGACTAAGGCCATTACATCATCTGACACACACACACACACACACAAACATAGACTCATTTTGGACACACTGAGTTATGCTATAGAGCTTACAATAGCTCAGTAGGGGGATGAATGATAAATTCATTATGTATTATGTATCCAGGCCAAGAGCATTATGGGTATGAATCCGAGGGTAGGAGAGAGGAGTTGTTTGCTGTTGGGTGGATAGAGAGGAGGATGATGGGTAGAAATAGACAGATATTCATGAATATGCAGCATGTCCCTTTATGCCCTTTTGTATTGTTGCTGAAGCACTCATGCTCTTTCACTTGGTTTTTATTTTGGTCACACTTTATTCCACATTACTCTTTTGTTTTTCCCTCGTCTCAAGTTTCCCTTCATAGACGACTGACTGGGTGAAGCAAGAGCAAGCTATTTTCTGTTTCACTCGGGTCTTACATGCTTGCTCTTTTAAATTGAATTCCGCCTGCTTTACTGATGCATCTTCCACAGTTTTAACACGATTACCAAAAGCCCCGATATACTGTTGGAAAGCATAAAGGATTCACCCTCCATCAACCATTTCTGCTGTAATTATTGAACAGGGGCGCTGCCCTACCTCCTGCTCTCTGCTTGAAGCAATTTAATGACGCAGCTTTCCCGCAGGAGTCTAACAGAGATGAAAGGGAAGAATCTTCGAGGAGAGGTTTGCAGGGAAGAAGTTTATGGTGTCAGTGCGGACAAGAAGACTTTCCTTAGTTTTTGTCTGACAGAGAATTCCCGACATGCCTATGTCTGTCCACTTGTGTGCAGCTGTATATCTTTAGAGGTTGTTGAATGCATCTGATGTAATAGATCAATCAATAATTCAGCAGCAGCGTCAGACTCATCTCCTGCAGCTCCTCTCCTGAGGAGGATTGCTCACTGGGACACCTTGAAGTGAGTCAGATTATGAAGGAAAAGAAAGGGAAAGATGCAGAGAGGGATGACATGAAGGAAGACGTGATTTAAATATGTTTGGATAAACAAAAAGATGGAGAGGAGTGTATGGAAAGAAAAGACAAATGGCCATTGAATTCAGGTTAAATAGCACGAAAGAAAAGGTCTTATTTTATCTGCTGAGCCTGCAGAGTAAATGTATGAGGCTACAGCAAGATGATTTTATTAGAGAAGCTCATATTCTTTTCTTTATTTCGTTGGTGCAAGCTTGCAGAAATATGTTTTTGACTGTGCGGTACACTGTTTTCACTCTTAAAAGTTTTACTTACATGTGACATGCTGTGACCTGGAGACTTGGAGTTTATTAGGTAGCTGCTTATATGCATTCCACATTGATTTTAACTCCGCCCCCAAATTCAAGTTTGAGCACTTGTTGCTGGAACTGACAAGAAGTTCAATGGATCAAAACGTTGGCATGGCAAATTCGTGTCTCAGTATCCCCAAATGTGGATGTACATATTGGTGTGTGACAAAAGAAGAAGTGTACTTCCTGAGTTTCACTTTACCAAAATAAGTGTACCCTCGAAGCTGACAGAATGTTTCTAAGCGCACTAATAGAATGGCGTTTGGCCTATCGGTGCTCTTATCGTTTGTTACCTTAACATAGAACATGTGTCGGGTGTCCCGTAACAGATGCTCACATTCGAAACCCCGTATTTTGATCTTTGAATCGCTTCCAATGTAATGTAAGTGAAGTTGGTTGGTATCAGTTTTCTCTCGTGCCAGTTGCCCACTGACGATCAATTATTCACAGCGGTCCAATGAGATTCAGTGTTTCAGGGTGTTGAGGAAAGAAGTGCCATTTTATCTTAAACTGCACTCACTTTTGTCAAACCCATTCAACCCTGCAGTGACTATAAAGGGAATATTAAACTTTATAACTTTAAATCCAATTAGGCCAGACACGGGTTTTATGTGCCTTTCTCCTTGTGGCTGTATTATACTCTCGTTATAGTGTATCAGTCATATATGATGCTTTTGTTGTTTGATGATTAAAAATTCAAAAACAATAGCCAACCTCAAGTGTCAATCCGCTTCTCTGGGTCAGACATTGTCTGTTGCTATCGGCAGGCTTACATGAAAAAGGTGACGCAGTGCGAGATGTTTATCGGTTGATTGATTGAAGCCCTGAAGACTGACTACATCATGTTAATGAAAGGGCTCCTCTTTCCTCCCGCCTCCCTCCCCTTGCTTGCTCCCTTTTTTTCTTAGCAGAAGGCTGTCATTTTCTCTCTCCCACTCAGTACTCTCAATTCACCCTCTCTTTCCCCATCAAGCCTTCTTACAGGCTACACGAGGAGAAACCCTATTTAAAAATGAAATGTGGTCGAGGTAATGGACTCTCCTCTCAATACACATTAGAACCTGGCTGCATCACTCTTCTCACATTTCTTCCTTCTGCTGCCAGTCCATCTGTCTGCGTGTCTCCTCAGTCTCCTCAGACATACATGCACATTTTGTTTGGTTTTATGTTGCTTTAATTTTGTCACTAAAACTTGGGCTGACCTAGTTCTGCTGAGTAAGCTCACTGGAGCGTTGGGAATGAAATGAACCCATTGCCATCAAAAGCATACGCAGGCGCACATGGAGATGGAGATGGAGTGCAGTTGCATGCTGTAAGCACAGAGCTGGGCCTTCCTTTATTTAAGAAACCACAGAGTTATCTGGGGTGCAGTCAGTGTGTGTGTGTGTGTGTGTGTGGGGGGGGGGGGTTACCATAATGTATGCGTGCTTGTATGTTTTTGAATGTCTGTGTATGTCACTGTGTGGGCGTGCTTTGCTCATGAGACTGACTCCCCTGCCAAAAGAGCAGCACAACTCAGGAACAGCTTCTGACAGCCCCTGTCAGAAACACAGAGAGTAGTGTGCATGTGTGTGTGTGTGTGTGTGTGTGTGTGTGTATGTCTGTGAGGGTGAGTGTGTTTACATATGAGCATAGGCTGTATGTCTCATCACAAATACGACCTTACTTACAAGCACACACAGTTTTTTGCATTGCAGACGATCAGATACAAAAAACTAGACACTGTTTCTTAAACAGTGATGATTATTCATTAATTATGCAAATTGCAATTTGTAAATACCCATGCCCACGCACACACACACTTGTTTCAGCGTGTAAGTGTGCCATCTTATGTCTGAGCTTGTTTTGATGTTGGCTTTTAGGCATGCCTTCAAAGAGATCACATGCTTCATCAGCTAACTTGGTCACTGGAGACCCTCCCCCTCATACGCTCACATAAACGCTCGTAGCCGAGCACCGGCCTGGCGTTCACATCAGCATCATGATGTGACGGGTCAGCACAAGACCGAGAGATGGGTTGTTTCAGAAAGACGAACACAAGTAAGACATGGCTGAAGCAACCCTGACAGAGATAGACAAATAAGTGCAGAAAAGTGACAGGGAAAGGCAGGCCTGTGGTGAATATCACAGCTTGACACATCTACATCCATCTATAATTCATGACCTCGAAACCGAGGGGCCACAGACATTATGCAGATAAATGTGTATTATCTGAATTCAAGATTAATTCAGTATGCACAAAGTATGCCTGCTGGATATATATAGAAATGCTGTAGAAGAAAGTGAACATGTAATCTCTATTAAATTATTTGGAGAGGAAGTGGGAGTGCGTGCCATATTTGGTTGTCTTTGTTATACTGACTTCCTGTGGCCAAAGAATATATGTGCAGCTGACGATGACATCACTTTTTTTTCAGCATTAAAGCGACAAATAGATGGAGGCAGTGTGGAGAAATTTCATCTTGTTTTGTGCTGTCTTAATCTTTTCACAGCTTTTCATTTCCTACGATGTGTGTGTGTGTGTGTGTGTGTGTGTGTACATCTAATGTAATGTAATGTATATGGTGTTGAGCGAGACAGACAACAGACATCTTGAAATGTCAATGTATTCTTGTCACAAGTTAACAGGCATAACCTTTGTTCAGTGTCTTTTATTTACTAAGTGTTGAGCTGCATTGATGTAGAATCTGCTTAGAAAAATGTTTCAACCGTCTAAGCCATCGAGGAACGGTGTATTCAATCCAATCCTGACACATGACATTTAACATGACTGGTTACTATTTCTGGTTTTCATGGTGCTGAACTGTCTTAGCAGAGATGCAACATACTGTAAGTGCTGCAAAAACTGTGCTAGTGTTTGAGCACAGGCACACGCGCACAGAATGACAAGGCCTAGTGACTCAGACCCCTGCAGTTATAGGCCAAATGTCAACAGCAATAGGACTGAAATCTGAACTAACAGACATGGCTTGAAGGATTTGATTCTAGAGATAGTTTCAACATGGTGGAGTGACCTAGCCTGGCCTGCAATCATGCTGTAGCCAAAATAAATCCAAACTGGCTTAGTGATAATGCACATTGATAGCAGTAATAACTTCCTCAACTGTCCTCTTTCTCTAGTCTGAAATCGGCTTTGGGAAACTTGAGACCTACATCAAACTGGACAAACTAGGGGAGGTAAGATCAATTCAGAACATCAGCGAACGTCACATTGAGCGCATAAAACTGTTCAAACTGTGCTTGCTTTGCTTCACAATGCGGTTACATGCTTTCCATCTCTGCAGGGGACTTATGCTACAGTGTTTAAGGGGCGAAGCAAGTTAACAGACAACTTAGTAGCTCTGAAAGAGATCCGACTGGAGCACGAGGAGGGTGCACCCTGCACAGCTATTCGAGAAGGTAATGAACTGATCATGTTATCTGGAAGTAAACATCTCACAGGTCAACACGGCACCGTGTTGTCAAGAAGCTTGTAAGGTTTTGACAGTGCTGGGACCTTCAGTAGTTGTTAATCTGTATGGCCTGGTGCCTCCCAGAGCTCTTACTGAACAATGAGCTGTGTTAGTTCTCCTCACAGGTTGTCTGTGTTTGACTGACAGTCTCTGAAATGTCTCTCTCTTCTAGTGTCTCTGCTGAAAGACTTGAAGCACGCCAATATTGTCACTCTCCATGACATTATCCACACTGACAAGTGCCTGACACTCGTGTTTGAGTACCTGGTGAGTGTCTGCACTGTAGTTTAGTTTACAACAGTTTGTATGTTTTACTGTGTGTCTCTAGAGAGCATTTTTATACTACTAATACTGTTTGTTTGCAGGAAAAAGATCTGAAGCAGTACATGGATGACTGTGGGAGCATCATGAGTGTTCACAATGTCAAGGTAATACATTCAGTTCAGTACTGAGGAGAATTCTCGTTACAGCTTCCTTAGAACTTCATAAATGTTGCAGTAATTTACGTGTTTACTTAATGCTTAATGTAATGACAAGTAAGTACCATACTAACTACCTCTCCTCTCCTCTCCTCTCCTCTCCTCTCCAGATATTCCTATTCCAGCTGTTACGAGGTCTGGCATACTGCCACAGAAGGAAGGTTCTTCACAGAGACCTCAAACCCCAGAACCTGCTCATCAATGAAAAAGGAGAGCTCAAACTGGCAGACTTCGGTATATAACTCAACATATAAAAATGCTAATTTTGGTCAAAGTGTTCTGGCTTTACATATTGTGTTGTATTTCCTGCAATAATAACTCCAATTTTAATTGCAAATAGCATGCAAGAACAAATTCACCATCATTGCACAGATGATAAAATTATGTTCTTTCTGTAGGTGTAATTGTATTACAATTAGATTGTAATTTTCAGAGAATTCTGATCTCTGAAAGCCCCATTAGCGCCCCCTAATGCTCATACTGCTCCCTAGCCTCATCAGGACAGAATAGTTTGAGGTGACTAACCACTCAACACTGCCCTCTTTAGGTAATAATCCAACCAACCATACTGTAGTAGATACATACATAGTGTAATTCCTATTTGTAAATTACTAATTACTTTAAATTAAATGAAGCAATATTTACTTAAATTAATATCACTTTTTGGTTTTGAATTAAGGTTTGGCACGGGCCAAGTCTGTTCCTACAAAGACCTACTCCAATGAAGTAGTGACATTATGGTACCGACCTCCAGATGTGCTTCTAGGCTCTACTGAGTACTCTACACCCATCGATATGTGGTGAGTAAACACACATCCAAAGCAAATACACACACTTTCAGTGAGAATCATAAAACTACCCCTGTCTCCTTCTCTGTCTGTCTGTCTGTCTGTCTGTCTGTCTGTCTGTCTGTCTGTGTCTTTATGTCTTTACAACTATGATTTGTGTCTTCATCTTAAGTGCTTGTCTACTCCCTAAGAAAACAGCGAGTTAGGAGGAAATTAGAGGATACTATTGCGTCTCAAAACACATTTCATTTTTGATGTACTTAGAACCAAAAGTTTTAGATAGTTTGTCATATTTTAGTGTCATTAAATGAGAAACATTTTACACTATTGTTGTTCAGCAACAACTACTAAAGAGTATACTTTTGCAGAGATTCCCTGTATATTAATTCAATATTTAACTACAGTTGCCTTTTGAGTCATTTGTCTGTACTAATGTCATCTATGAATTAGTGTGCTAGTGTAAAAAGTCACAACCTACTTATTTGCTTAGCTTACATGTGCTGTTTTGTCCAGGGGTGTTGGCTGCATCTTTTATGAAATGATCACTGGCAGACCTCTCTTCCCTGGATCGACTGTGGAGGATGAGCTTCACCTCATATTCCGCATCCTTGGTAGGACAAAATTTCAGTGGAATTTGGATGAGCGTTCGCTTGTGTTGTGTGCTTTATATGTGTGTGTGTGTGTGTGCACTCAACTGATCCTCTTTAACTTGTCTTATCTCTATCTCACACAGGTACCCCTACAGAAGAGACTTGGCCTGGCATCACCACCAGTGAAGAGTTTAAGACGTACAATTTCCCCCGATACCAAGCGGAGCCTCTCGTCAACCATGCACCCAGGTGTGTAGTCATGACTGTAGGTGCAGGACTGTAAGATAGACTCATAACTTTTAAAAGTCTGTCTCGGAACAATAATGAGGTTCCCATATGAACACTGAAACAAACTCTGCTTGCTGTAATAATTCCTGTTCATACTGACCGTTAAAAAGATCCCTTCCTAATGCACTTTGATTTTGTCCCCTGTCGCCTACATTGAAATTGATTTTGGAATAGATCTCTTAATGGCATGTATAAAAAGGAGGAATGATTACAGCAAGGAAAACTTGTTGCAGTGTTCATATGGTCACCTGACAAGGGATTGCGATATGTTAGATGTAACGCGATCAGGATTGATTGTTAGTAGGAACTGTAGTCAAGCATTTCCGCCTCTGTTGAAACGGCAGGAACATTACACTGCTCCATACGGCTGACCTAAGCATTTGACCACACTGACTCAATCGTCTCTTTCCTCTCTCTCACTTTCTCTCTTGCTTTCTGTGACACAGGATAGACAGTGATGGCCATGACCTGCTCTCAATGCTTCTACAGGTAATAGGCATTGTTTATAATGATGAATACTTTCAATATGTGTACACCTCATGCATAAAACCAATTAATTAACATTGCTGTCCTCATATTCGCCTCTTTGTCTCTGTGTGTCTGTAGTTCGAGGCCAAGAAGCGGGTATCAGCTGAGGATGCTCTCAGACAATCGTATTTCAGAAGCCTTGGGGAACAGGTTCAAACACTGGCAGACAGTGAGTACATAGAGTCGGACATGTTGAAAATACAGATGTAGTGACCAAACACTGTCTCACCAACCCTCTGTTGTTTCAGCTGCATCCATCTTCTCTGTAAAAGGCATTCAGCTCCAGAAAGATCCAGGGAAGAGGTCCTCAGTCTACCCAGAATCAAGTGAGTCCTCCAAGATGGAAAAATAGAGGGGGAAAAAAACTAAGAAAATAGGAATCCTCAGTGGAAATCTAGAGAATAGGTCTTGCTCCCTGTCCTCTTCCTCTTCTCGCTTGTTTTCTCTATGTCTATCTCTTCGCTTTGTGTCGTTCCCATGTCACTGTGTGATCATACATGTCACACACAGTTTCCCTGTTGGCAGGTTTGTGCTTCCATTACATACAGACTCCCAACTCGCAGTATTTACAACAGCTACTGCAGAACACTTTCAAGATGGTATTTTTTTAAAACCAAAATATTGATATATGTCTGTATCAGTTACTGCTGTGCTCTGTGAAGGTGGAACAGGAGATGCTTTTTGTTTTGCCAAGCTAATGAGGTAGCAAGAGCTACTAAGACTGAAATATTTCAGTATTAGATAGAGCCGCAAACTGTTATACACACATCCATCATTCATAGGCAATAAATCCTGATGACTTTGATGATCATCGAACAATGATCAACATTCCTTAAAGTTACAAGATTTAAAATGAGATGCAGCCATTGCAAAGTAAATGTGAATTTATATATAAATACAACAATTAGATGGTGATCAGACATCACGGATAACGGATAAGCAAAATAGGTAGTACGCCTGAGCCAAGGAATTTTTCCTTTGTTTTACCTGTGCATACCTGATGTACCAGTGTTTCTCTGTCTACCCCGGCCTCAGTCTTTGTGTGTCTCTTTTCTTTCTGCTTCTGCTGCCTCTCTGTCATGTTCTGATAAACTGTCCCTTCTCTTTCTTGGTGCCCATGCTCTCTCTCCTTTCGCAATGTTCATCTTTTCCTTAATCTTTTCTACCTTCCTTGTGTGCCCCACTCCAATTCCTCCATAAAACCTCAACATTCCCAACCTTCCCCCCACCCTCTCTCCCCCTAACCCTAAAAAGCGATGGCCCATAAGCTAGGCTCTGCACCCTCGCAGTACTTCCAGAGAGAAGCAGCCAATCCCAGGGCTCAGAGTCACAATCTCTCCTCCACTTCCACTGGCTGAGTGGCCCCTACCGTTCTGGTAAATACGGTCTCTTTCATTCTGTCTGTCTTCTAGCCAGTCCCTCTCTTTCTGTTTGGTTATCGCCTGGCCTCTTCCTGTCTACCCATTTGCACTTTTTTATACGGCAACTTTATGTGTCGCTCACCCAGCTGCTGATCTGGACTAAATCCTGGTACATTTCACATCTGACCTTGCATTCTAGACCAAAACAGCACATTATTTGTTACCTATTTCACACACACATATTTTCAGTCTTTCCGTTTTTTTTCTTTCTCTCTATTCTTTTTTTTTTCTCCCTGTCCCTCTCTTTTTGCTCCTGCTGGCCTTCACTCACATTTCCAGCCATGCACTCACATGCATCATATCAGCTTTCACTTACCTAATCCTCTTTTTCACAAAGTGAGCCACTCCCAGTGTTTATTTCAGGAATGAGAGGGGAAACAATATATTCATATAAGAAAAGAATGTGATCAGAGAACGGGGATCGAGTCATTTGATTCTTTTCATTTGCAGTCCTGTTTAGGTTTCTTCAACGAGAGATGTAGCCTTTTTGTTGAGTCTGTAAGTGAGGGGTTGGTTTAGTGTGTGTGTGTGTTTGGTTGGTTGTGTGTTATAAATGCATTTGCTATCAGCATGGACATGGTGTTTGTTTTACTGCAGTGTGTTACAGTTAATGGTAAGTATGATTTAGTTTCACACACAATATTACAGCTTGTAGAATTTTATGATCCAATTATTTAAGTCTTGGCACTGATAACAGCACTGCCGCTCTATATGGCCAAAAGTATCTGTCCACATACTTTGTGATTTTTTTTCTGGGGCTTATAGATAACAGTCTGGGGGAAAGCCCTTTCCGATTTCAACATGGCAACACTTCACTTCAACTAAAAGCATCAGCGCACCGATTGATCACATGTACACTCAGAGAGGAAGACTCTGTTAAATCGACTAAATCATCTTTCATTAAAATCACTCATGTTTGCACCTATGACAACAAATAAAATAATATTAATAAACTAGAACAAGTTTGTTCAGTCATTCCGAAACACATCTCAGCCATGAGACACATGAGCCAGATGTTACTGTCAAAAACCAGTACCAGTGCTCCCTTGTAGCTGATTGCAGAAAATCCCTAAAACCGGGTTTCAGTAAAAACCTCCCCAGAAGAGTGCAGGTTATTAATGACCTGTGATTTTGAAACAAGATGTTCAGCAGTCATATAGAGTATGTTTGTAATATTTGTAGTTGATCGACAGAACAAGTCTTTTAATGATCTATAAATCTTTTATGTCATTTTTTTTAAGATAAATGAACATTTGATGGCTCCAGGTTATCATATATGCTATCAACTAAATTAAATATCATAGTATATTTTAAAATTTTCTGATGTTTCATAGGAGAATGAGGATTAATTAAGAAGTTGGTACATTAACTGCTACCGAAATGTATATACTTGTTGCAGCCCTGTGTGAGTGTGTACCCAGTGCTTTTGGCCTTATAGTGTATATTTTGTGTTGCTGGCATGCAGTGAAATTTTGGGGGTGTGTGGTGGTGTGAGGTTGCGTGCCTAAATGAAATCCAAACCTTTTTTCACATCCTCCCTCTTCTCTCTCTCTCTCCCTCTCCCTCTCTCTCTCTCTGTCCCTCTCTTACAGCCCAGGGGAAGAGCAGGAGGCAGAGTGTGTTGTTTTAGTGCTGGCGGGGGCGCTGAGATGAGGAGGACAGTGACACGTGGAGCTGTCCTGTCAGACATATATTCACTGAACCTGCCACACTCACACTGAAGGAGCGACACACACCCTGCCACATGTACACACACACACACACACACACGCACGCACACACACATACAACAACATGGACACAAAACTACACAGAACTAAGGCTGAAGATATCATACGTAACTTTAAAAAATGACTCAGCTCAACCCTAAAGACAGAAAAAATAAAATAAGAAGTGCTGGAAGAAAAGTGGGAGAGTACAAGATTCTCCTTGCTGCTACTACCGCTGCTGTCCAGAAGAGGGCAGCGTTTAAGGTGTGGGCTGACTCGGTCTTTGAACTGAACTTGCTGTATCAGTGAGCTGTGAGGAAGAAAAAGAAGAAGAAGAAGCGGACAGTGGACACGATTTGTAGGCAAATGAAGAGGGAGGAAACATGTCACTTTCTCGAAATGCTTTCCTTTTTTTTTTTTTTTTTTGGTTCCGACTATTGTTGTACATAAAGAGACTGAGCTGTAGAACTCTGCTTTTTTCATAACACGCCTCAGCCTGAATCCAAACTCTGAATATTGCACCTCAACCCTAAAACCCTCGCCTAACCTCTTGGCCCTTTATTACATGATCTTCAAAACAACACACAATCTCTCTCTCTCTCTCTCTCTCTCTCTCTCTCTCTCTCTCTCTCTCTCTCTCTCTCTCTCTCTCTCTCTCATGACCTGTCTCTCTGTATCCCTCTTAGATACACACAAACACACCGATTGCTCACTTGAAAGTCAAGAGTGTGTAGATCAATGGAGTTTACAGAGATAAACTTTAGCACCTTATCATCCAATAGAGGTCAGGGTGGCTGTCATTACCTCATCGGTCACTCGAGCAGAGTAGGATGTAAAGTACTTTCTAGATAGTAAAACGAAACAAACCAAAAAAGAAAAAGAGAAGCGACTCACTAACCATAGGACAGATATATTTACTTTTACAGACAGAATTGGATACTTCACTACACTACAATGAAAACACTCACAGACCAGTAGTAGACAATAAAACATTTGTCACACGCTCACATGCTGTAAAGAACACTACGCTGCGAGACGCTCCTGTTTCAATACAAAGAAGGGCAACCTGTAAGGACAGAGAGCTAAAGGAAGTGTACAAATCCTCACCTGCTTATTCTTAGACACCCCTTTCCTCTTTTGCCTTGACTCGGATGTTGTCTTGATTTGTTTTGTCACGTACAGGTGTCGATATTGAAACGTTCTCTTTGCACCTGATTTTTACCTCCTTAGATCATGAGTAGGACATTCAACAACCCCAAACCTCTCCTGCCCGACTCCACGTGCATTTATTTTTACTCTTTTTTCTTTCAATCTGTATATACGATCATACTTTTTACTTGTCAGAAGCAATGATAATTCCAGGATGCTGTTCTCAGTCTTTACTGTGTTCCCACTGGAACAGTGTGGCTACTGGCTGGGGACGTGTTGCACATTCCTTGAGCTCAGGACTTATTGCTAGTGTTGTTTTGTGGATGCTGTGCGGTACAGCTGGCCTTGTATGTCTCCCCAGTAGAGCAGAGTACGTCGACCGCGGCCTGAAACTCTTTGCAATGCTGGTTCAAACTGTACGTGAAGAAAATAAGAAGAAGTAGAAGAAGAATCATTTCTCAGCATCAATCTGTCAGTCTTCTGTATCCATTAATTCTCTATTCATTTGACCATAATATTGCTGTCCAGTGGACTACCTTACCCATGTCTTTTCTTGTCATCTCTCCAAGCATGTTTGTGTATTAAACATAGCTGTTTTCAGTTGGTATGTGAAATAGCTGCTACTGGAATAGGAATAGCTCCAGTTGGTTTAAATCTTGCATGGGACATGACCTTATTTACACCAAACACCACATTAACATGTAACAGATCTTCAGTGCGTCTGGAGACCTTAAATAAGATGAAGACAACACTATATTCAGCAACAAAAGTGATGTGCTGCCAGCATTGGGACCAGGTAGTTTGTATGTCAAATCTGACTCAACTTCAAGTTGTACAGTACGGTTAGAAATGGTACGTAGCCCGTGTAGCCGGGCGCTAACATTTAGCAGGACTTGAAGCACTCAGACACACAGTTGTTTCCTGCTGTTTTTGTTACTGCCAGAAACAACAGGACCAAAGTCAATCCTCCAAGTATCTGGTGTTCAAGCACACAACTGTTTCACACACCAATGAGTTGACGCTGTCAACGTGTACTGTATCTACGAGATGGCCTGTGGGTGTAGATTGGAGTCACCTGTTCCTCAGGCACTGACCTGTGGTCGCTTTTTCATCTTTTTTTCTGAAATGGTTTCAGAAAAGGTGAAGTGATCCCTCATCTGCGCCTGTCAGAAGGACTACTTATTTACCCAGAGTGTGACAGTATGTAGCATGTACATAGATGATCCCTCACTCTGTATATACAAAAGTGTACAGGTTTGATACAGCTATTCACACTCTGGCTTATTTTTTTTTTCTTTTTGTTGCTTTTCTTAAATAAAAGTCATAGCAATATTTCTGTAATCAATAAAAAGCCAAGGTAATAGGATGAGTATGATTGCATTTGTGTTTATTTAGAGAGGCAGAAGTGACTGTGAATGATCAAACTGTGAGACTTGACTAAACTGATGACAGGTTTTTTTTTTTTTTCTTGCTGTTTAACATGCTGGATCCAAAAGGCTGGAGTGAAGTATCATGTTGCAAATGAGTATAACACACTGATTATTGTGATTTTTATCAATGAAAGCCATAAAGGTCATATTTAGGTGAGAAAGGTCTGTTTGTGTGCGAGGGGTGTTTGAGCACAGACCTTACAAAGCAAAGTGGATGTGTACACCTAATAAAAAACCAACAAAAAAACCCAACATGTAATTACGTTTTTTTTTTCTCGTCATAAATCCTTTGAAAATATGTTCCTGTCTAGTGTGATCGATTATACCATCGACTGCATTTACATACTATCACATGGTTTTGGCAGTTTAAAGTCCATGTAAAGTAAGAATAAATGTGTTCTGAATTTGTCAGACCAAAGAAGAAATTGTTATTAACCACACAGCTAAATTTGAATGATTAAAAATATCGACAACTTTATGAAATTAGGTGTCAAAATCAGGTAAAAAATTAGCTGTATTCTCAGCTCCAGGACTGTGGTACATGCGGTACATGATCATCAATATCCATGACAGAGAACAAGACAAAGGGGTTGTTGATCGGGAATGAGGGAGTTGGCTAATGTTTGGAAGAAGATCTGATGATCTGGTGCTGCCACAGAAGTGAGGCTGTGAGGATTCGTGTACCTTTTCATTCTTTTACAGATTCTTTAGGTGAGATCTTTTGGTTCTTGTTGAGAGACGCAATCGTGGTCTCGCCCTCAGACATTTGTGGATCTGAGGCCCACGGGTTCCGTCCACACAGGACGGTGGAAATGGCATATCCTCGAAACTGGAAACACACATGCAGCACACACGGTTGATATAACACGGGGAAATGATAATAATTTCTCTTTTGTGGATGTTAATATAAAAGGGCACGATGGAGGATTACCTGTCTGTTCATAAAAATGTATATGATGGGGTTGTAGACGGTGCTGCTTTTAGCCAAGTAAACAGGTATGGTAGCGATGATGGGTTCAATATAAAGACTGGAGTCCATGATGACAGCAAGGGCCATGCCAGCATATGGCAGCCAGGTCACTAAGAAGGCCAACACCATCACTACTACCATACGTGCCACCTGGGCCTCCACGCGATATGTGCTGCCAGTCTCAGATACCTGCAGCTTGGTCACCTAGGACATATATAAAAAATAAAAATACAAGCAGAAAGACCATATTGTAATAATGGTCCAAGTGTAATATTTTCATTATTAAGTGAACTTGGCTGCCCAATATTCACATTGCTCACCTGGCGGAGGGTCCACAAGAGTCGTGAGTAAGACATGATAATGAGAGAGAAGGGCACAGCGAAGCAAAATAAAAAGTATATGATGATGTAAGACATGTTCCCGACATCCCGGTTGTACCAGTTAGGGGCGCAGGAGGTCTTGACCCCCTCCAGATCAAAACTTCCCCAACCAAACAGAGGCGGAGTGTTCCACACAAACGACCACACCCAGGACAACAGCACTCCAGCAACCGCATGTCTGAGGACGGCAGGGACGGTGTGTCACATGCTGGCGGAGGGATCAAGTTTTGTACTTTTGACATCAAGTGAAATGTTGACGGATAGATACTACAGTACCTGGTCTGGAACTGGACGGCACCCATGGGATAGCACACCACGATGCAGCGTTCAACAGAAATGACTCCTATTGTACACAGACTTGTTATACCTAACCGAAGAGAAGGAACATGTAAAAATTAAACAAATTAATTTTGCATCAGTTAATGACTCATATGTTGGGCCCACTGGACTAAACTATCAAAGTGTATATGAAAGTTAAAGTTAAAACCAGCTGCAAAGTGCTACATGTGAACTGATGCATCAGCACTAATAATTTAACATACAATAAACCACTTTTCCTGCAGAATGAGTGCTTTTACATTTAGCTGATAATATTTTTACTTAAGTATTATTTTGATAACATAACATAACATTTTCTACCACTGTGCAAGTTGTGAGTAACACTGAAACATGTAAACTTTAATTTCTGGATCAAAAATGTCATGGCTATGAATCAACTTACCAAAAAAGGCTACTGCAAAGCCCTCTAACACGCAGCCCACGCGTCCCAGGCTGAAGTATCCCATGGCACTGGTTACTGTGGTGGGCAGACCTCCAAATACAGCACAGCCCAGGTCACATATGGCAAGGTTAACCAGGGCATAGCTGAGGGGTTGTCTAAGCTGCCTATGTCTTACTGTCACCACAATCACCAGGACATTGAAGATGATCCCCAACACGGAGAAGACGCCCATGATCACAGCAAGTATTGTGTAGCCAGTTCGAGACAGGAGCTCTGTGTCAACTGAGCTGTGAGGCGGTGAAGAGTTTCCATGTAGGACAAGGTGCTCCATTTTGTGTGACTTTCTTCCTGGTATGAAAAAAGGTTTTCTGTCAGTGATCAATGCACAACCTTTGATTAAAACAAAGCCGGTCCAAAGTATCCACAGGCAAATAAAAAAACTCAGTATCAGAAACATAAAATCTTGCTTAATCAAAAATCCTAAAATAATCCAACAATATCAACAACCGAGAGTCTTTTTCTACAGATGCTGCATGTTTGCTCTGGCTCTGGTTGAGCTGCGGAGAAGACAGGGACCCTCTTAATAAGCCCAACAAGAGGAGAGACTATGACATCCAATTCTTGGAAACTAAATCCGTAGATCCGGATTGGGAAGACCATAATTCTAATATCCTTTAAGACTGCACTTTCTATGATTGCTGGGTTTGCAGCTGCTTCTAAATAATGAAGCAGGGATTCAGTAACAAAACTTGTTTTGATGCCCAAGGGATGTTCAAGACTAATTATGTCGCCCAAGGTCACTATAGCAGGGGAGATATTTGCGCATCCATCTGGGCTCAGCATCTCTAACCAGGGCTCCATCTTGCTGTTTCGAATATCTAAATAATTTAAAGGTAAGTCAACATTCTTCGTTGTCATGAAGACCAAATATAAGAAACCATACCAGGTTCTAAGAAATTTCTTCAATTCTCTCTCTCTCTCTCTCTCTTTTTTTTTTTAGCTCTTTAATATATCAGGAGTGGCTTCTCGTGAATCTCATCTGGGAAAAATATGTGCACCATCTATTTAATATTGATCTAATTAAAAATATAACTGCAGGCTTGATGGCTGTGTGTGAAACCCACAGATCACAATTACTAACATGAACAAATAGCTGATAAAGGGTAAAATTCTTCCACAGCGATTTTCACAACTTTTCAAAAAGTCGGTCAGAGCGGGGTCAGAACGACAAACCTGCACAAACTAACTGTGTTTTTGTAAATGAAAACACTGAATGAAAAATTTCTCACTAACACACAAACCATTCATAACTGCTAAATCGGCTAAAATAGAAAGCTACAAGTGATATTTGATGAAGAGCAAACTCTTCTAAGGGAGTCGAGCCAAAAGAGCCAAATCCTTGAAAGGAGATGGACTTCCCATCGCTACTAGTTTCGTTTTAGTTGATCTTTTTGATCCTGTAAAGGACAGAGACAGCATCAGGTCATGTCAGGTCCCCTCCCAGTCAGCAGGGGGCGCTGCAGACTGCAGCTGCGGCTCTACGTCGCGTTAAAGCAGCTGCGTTTGATCGCCGGCGGTAAACAGTCAACATGGCGGCCTCCGTGAGGAGAGCAGCCCACGACATAGAGACGCGAAAGCGGACCGATGATGTGCTTCTGTCGGAGGGGATCGACTTCAACTCCCTGCTGCTGTCTCAGCCCGTGCTGGAGGGGCTGTCAGCCGCGGGCTTTCAGAAACCCTCCCCGATCCAGCTCAAGGCGATCCCGCTAGGACGCTGCGGACTCGGTGGGTTCATGAAATCTGTGTGTACACATGAGTCAGAGACACAGGAGGGTGATAGTTCATGGATGTCTATTTGTTCATTTAGCTGCAGGAGCGTCTCTGCTGACCGGATCTGCAGCTGTGCTGCTGATTAAATACAGCGAGTCCAAGCTCAGGGTTGTTTCTTATTGCACGTTTGTGCCTCACCATTTATACTAATTAACCTCTAACAGCAGACAGATAAAGTTGGATGAATTGCACAGTTGCAGGTTGCTTCGTTGACTCTTTTTCACTGAACCGATCCTTAATTTCTCGGTTTCATTACAGAATAATGTGAAACTCATCAGGGCTGATTTGGTGTAAGGCTGCAACTAATGGTTACTTTTACTATAGATTAATCTGCCCAATTGTTTTCTTGAATAATCAATTAATTGTGTCTGTAAAGTATTTAAAAAAGAGTAGAGAAAGATGACCTTTGTAATTTGTCACAGAACAAAGTTAATTCTTCAGATGTCTTCTTTTGTTTTTACAGGGAAATCATCAAAAGCATCAAATCGTCATATTTCAGAAGCTGGGTGCAGAAAATATTGACTGAATGACTAACTGATGACTCAATAAAATGTTTAAGCTTGACTTTGATGACATGTTGTGCTTCAGGAAACCTCAGTGGTCATGGTTTTCCTAGAGTTTCAGGGGATTGAGTGGTTGAGACCAGACCAAGACTGAGACATAGTCCAAGATCAGACAGTATATAGCCCACTGAGGTAGTTAATTATTCACTAAAACTCTTTATGTGAAGCTCGGTCTCTGCATTGAGTCATCTCTTTAAGCATTACCTTGCAGAACTTACAAACTGCTGCAAAACCAAACTGTTCTCCTCCGATACGAATTTATATATTTGTGTGCCATATCATATAACTTCATTTTGCCGACTTTGTCGACTATTAAATTAATTGCCAACTGTTTCGGTGATCTTTAGCTGCGGCCCTAGAAAGAAGATAAGACGTAGAAGATGTGGTTACTTTCCACTCGCAGGTTGTTGTAGTGAAAACGCTGTCGCTCTGCAGCTGTGAAGCAGAGAGTGGTTAATCACCTGTGATTGGACAGACGGTTTAACTGTGGATAGGATGATGATGAGTCCCATGATTTGGTGCAGCAGATTAGGCACTCTAGCTGTGGAGTGTCAATATTGCACCCAATCAGGCTTAATTAACTGTGGAAGTCAAAATGATGGTCTTGATTATTCAGAGAAATTGTGCAGCCGACCATTGTCCACCTACTGTTTCAGATTTGATTGTACAAGCCAAGTCTGGAACGGGGAAGACATGCGTGTTCTGCACCATCGCCCTGGAGACTCTGGTCCTGGAGAATCCCGCAACTCAGGTGAGCGGATTGAACTCCAGTGGAGGTCAAGATGATGAGTGGAATATGGAGAAGTTTTTTTTTTAAATCAGTCTTCGGGCATCTCCTAATAATTAGTAATGAAAACTTAAGTAGTATTCAGAAGGAAAACTTAAGTTTATTTTGAAATTTGTAGCACTCTGCTCAATTTGACCAACAACAGATGGTCACGAGAAGTAATCACTTTGGTTCGGGGGTCTTTTTTTAATCTGAGTTTAAGCTGCTCAGTGTGAAAAGTGGAGGACAATTACTAATAAAGCAGAGGTCATGTCGATGAACCAGCTGCATTCTAGTGCACTTTAATCTTATTAGCCATGGGGTCTTACTACTTACCCACCTGTCTGTCTGCTCTCAGTCAAATGTAAGTAGTTATTGACATTTAACTTTTAGACAAGCAACGTTTTTTTTTTCCCCCCTCATGCAGGTTCTTGTCCTGGCTCCTACACGTGAGATAGCAGTGCAGATCCACTCAGTAGTCATGGCCATAGGCTGTGCCATGGAGGGCCTGGAGTGCCATGTTTTCATCGGCGGCCGGCCCGTTAGTCAGGACAAACTCCATCTGAAGAAGTGCCATGTAGCCGTGGGCTCACCCGGTAAGAGGCCAATGGTGACGTTACCTGTTTACGTACGCGTTGTGCCATTATTTGTGTTTTGTAACTCTGCTGAAACTACACGCACACACAGGTCGCATCAAGCAGCTTATCGAGCTGGGCATGTTGTCCACCGCCAGCATCAGACTGTTTGTTCTGGACGAGGCAGACAAGCTGCTGGAGGAGGGCAGCTTCCAGGAACAGATAAAGTAAGACGATACAGTTAGACGATATGACAGCCGGCCGTGATCTCTCCCGGTCACAGCGCTTAGCCTTAAGACCATCAAAAGACAATCTGTCCGTATGAAATATCACGAATTCTGCGCTTCTTCACAAAAACGCACCCATCTTCTCCGTTCTGTCTCCGCAGCTGGATCTTTTCCTCGCTGCCTGTGAACAAACAGATGCTCGCACTCTCGGCCACCTACCCAGAATCCCTTGCTCAGCACCTTACCCGCTACATGAGAGAGCCCACATTTGTCAGACTCAATCCCAGTGACATGGGCCTTAAAGGTAAGACCCTGGGGAACAGCGACCTAATTTAAATGGTTCAAAATATTACTTTTCAGTGTTGGTTATTAACTGCTGTCCTGGCTAATAGAGGGGATGGGGGATGGGATAATAACACAGAGTGTTATTAGAGAGTAAATTCAATGCTGTCAAAGAGTTTTGTGTTTACTTTGAAGCTTGCGAGACATGGCGTGACTGTACATATCCTACCTATATCACCATCATTGGTATAACACCGTTGTTACGCCCTTGAGTTATGCTTGAATTTATATTGTCCTTGTGCGCCCTCTGTCAGGCCTGAAGCAGTATTACAAGCTGGTGCAGTCCCATCCTTTAGCTCACAAGGTGTTCGAGGAGAAGGCGCAGCACTTGCTGGAGCTTTTCAGTAAAATCCCGTTCAACCAGGCCCTTGTGTTTTCCAACCTGCATACGAGGTAACGCCTGGTTTGACGTCTGTGCTAGTCTTTCTGAATATTTATTTCATTTGATTATTAATGATGACACTTCTTCTGGATTCCTTCCTCAGGGCTCAGCACCTGGCAGACATCCTCTCCTCCAAAGGCTTACCTGCTGTTTGCATCTCAGGTGAGAAGACTGTTGGAAAAAATCATTGTTGTTTTTTCATTATCTTAAATTTATGTTTTTGTGTAGTTTTAGAATGAGCTAGTTTTGTTTTTTTGACTGTTCAGGTAGCTATTCTCTGCCATCATTTTGCCTCAGTCATAACAGTTAAATGATAATCTCGACACATTAATTGTTGCGATTTAGCCCATTTTTTTCCCTCCGTTTTTCGCGAGTTGTTTTCCTTCGATGCGATCTAATGTGACTGTGTGCGATGACCTTTTACAGGCGGCCTGAGCCAGGATCAGAGACTGGAGGCGATGTCTAAACTGAAGCAGTACCAATGCAGGGTGCTCATCTCGACTGACTTGGTGAGACTCGCCCATCCTCTCCGTGCTGCTTTTCCATATGTCACCTGTCACCAATGCTCCTGTCATTATATGTCTGTGGTGGGCTTCTGATTAGCTGGTTCTTTTCTCTCTGCCCTTTCCTTCCCGTCAGACTGCCAGAGGTATTGATGCCGACAAAGTGAACTTGGTGATAAATCTCGACGTGCCACAGGACTGGGAGACGTATATGCACCGAATTGGAAGGGCGGGACGCTTTGGTTAGTTTCCAGTGCTGTTTTGGGTTCTGAGTTAGTCTTGAAGGGAGCATTTCCTGGTTCTTCCTGACTGCACTAAGCACCATTTTGAAGATTATCTCGAGCCTCTGGAGTATTAGCCGGTTTGACCCACCTAGCAAGGTCAATGGGTTCCTAATCGTCTGCATTTAATTACAATTATCTTGACTTAACTTGTGTGCTGTCTCGGAAACAGAAAGTAATTCACTCTTAGCTTGCACACACAGTGTGTGTGAGTGTGTGCGCGCGCACCTGCCATCCCTGGATGCACAGCTCACACGCACTCCTTTTATCCGTTCCTCTTATTTGAATGGGTTCTCATCAGGATTACGTTTTATTTGTAGGCACTCGGGGGCTGGCTGTGACCTACTGTTGCCATGGTGAGGAGGAGAACAAGATGATGGCAATTGCTCAAAAGTGCTCCCTGAGCTTGTCCGTGTTGCCGTGTGAGTTAGATGTACTAAGTTTGTTCTCGTTAAATTTAATGCTTTGTTTAAATGTGAAACAAAGTGGTACTAATTCTTCTGTCTGCGTCTTTTAGCCGCCATAGAGCCCGGGTTGATGGACGAGCCCTGCGACTGGGATGTCTGCACTGAGGCTTCCACTCCTGCACTCCTATCCCAGCTCTCCTCCAGGACAGAGAAGAAGAGGCGTGCCAAGTCAGTCCCGAATCAAGCTCCAGAGCACAAGAGTCAAATAAAGCAAGAGAAAAGCCAGCCAGAACCCAGGCAGGGAGCACACGACGAAGGGAATCAGAGGAAAGTGTCTCATGCAAAGGCTGCTCGCCCACAGAGTCCCCCGCAGGCGGTGCCCACTCGGAAAGAGCTGCAAGACGCTCTGCCAAAGATCCCTCCTCTCAGCTCGTTCAAGAGCTGTAGGTCCAGGTTTATGACCTTTGAGGAGGCTGAGAGGGACTTCCAGAGTTTTATTACCACAGGCTTGGGGAGATCAGTGGAGGTCATCAGGGAGTTCAGAGGTCGGGAGGAGGATGGCACAGATGAGCAGAATGGGCAAAAAGAGTCCGTCACACTTTATGATGACGGAGCTCAGACTTTAAAGCAACGTGGGAAGCAAATGAAATCTGACATTTCACGTCCAAGGTCAAGTTCTTCAAGCTCACAATCTGACAAGGACCGCGGTGAATGCAGAGCAGTCACAAAGCCTCAGACTGAAGCTAGACAAACACAAACTGTGCCGAGACAAAAGGCAGAGACCATCAAATCCAAAGCTCGTACTCCTTCTGCACTTCAGATATATCCCCAGACACCATGTGCATCAAATGGGGGAGCTTTGTCTCAGCCCAAGAACTATGAATCTGTACCGGTTGTTAAATCGAGCAGGAAACTCAATCAGACGACTCCGGCACAGACGGGCAGAAATGAATCAAGAGAGATTACCGAAAAGATTGGGAAACGGAGCAGAAAGATTTCAGGGACGACGAACAGAGAGCAGAAAGGGAGGGAAAGAGATGAAGGAGAACACGATCATGATGAGGACGAAGACGAGGAGGAGGACGGCGACGAAGGGGAGGAGGAGTGGAGTGTTGAAGCTTACTGGAGAGCCAGCTACAGAGCCTGGAATGATTACTACGCCTCCATGTCTCCTTTTAAACAGCACGGTTATCAAAACTACTACAGTGTAGCCCACAACTGGATGGCAGCTTATCGCATGAACGCCGTCTACATGGAAGAACTGCTAAAACACTGACTGGGCCGTACTTTTTGAGTCTGGACGGCAGGACTTTGGCGTAAACGTCTGCACCTCTGGTCTAACAAATTGCACTTCAATGTTTTGAGCGCGTAGTTGCAATGAATTCATAATTTACCGCATGTACCAGTGACTTTTCTAATAAAGTACCGGCGTAAAGCATCCATTTCAGAGCTCTCTTCTGTCACGCGCTGCACATTTGCACGATTTCTTTGCATCGTACACAGGGCGTCCACATCACTTACCTTTTAATCTAACCTGATATTTACAGAGGAAAAGTGAAGAACGGGGACCGAACTGTGCAATTTACTTCATGCAATCTCTTCAGCAGGGCACAGCAAGGTCAGACAACTCCAATGCTCCTGATTACAGCGTAATCAACCCGCTACCTACCATTCACCCAATCAGTGCTGGGCAACACAAAACAAACACCACTTGAATAAATTAATTTAAACTGAGGAGGGGGGGCCCCACTTCAGCTCATTTTGACCAGCTGTAAGCTTTGTGTTACCAACTGCAATCATTATGCAGCAGAGATGATGTAGCAGGAGAAGGGTTCACATGTTTAACATGTAAATGGAAAGTGGAGTCATGGACGCGCACACTTTGTGGAACCAAACGGCTCACTATGAGACTCTCTCCAGAACTTTGTTTTTCATATTCAACTGCACCGTCTTAACCTTAACATTAGTCCTGGGTTTACCCGGGAACTTGTGGGTTTGTTGGGTTGTTTTCAGGACCAAGAGCCTACAGACCTGCAACAACGCGCTTCTGGTCAGCTTGGCCGCCAGTGACCTCCTCAAGTGCTCCGTGGACACGCCGCTGCTGCTCTTCTCTTTTCTGCGTTACGGGAAGGAGAGCCAGGTGTCGGTGCCCGTGTGCACCCTGCAGCAGTTCACCTACGCCCTGTGCAGCTGCGTCCAGCTGCTCACGCTGGTCAGCATCAGCGTGGAGCGTTTCCAAGCCATCGCCTTCCCCTTCCAAACCGAGAGGAGGAAAGCGAGGGTCCGCCTCTGGATCCTGTCCATCTGGGCATGCGGCCTCGTCCTGGCGATAATCTCGCTGACTCTTTCCAAAAAGGCGCTTTTTTACATGCTCTGCCGCCCGCACATCGGGGAGCATGACGACGAGCGACTCCGATACTGGGATCCATTTGGACCCTATGTGCTGGTGCCGGTGTGGGGATTGTCTCTGACTGTGATCGTGATCCACTACGTGCGGATATTCAAAGTTGTGAGGCAGCACCGAAAGAAAGTGTTTAACCGGGGAGTCCAGCTGCGACCGACGGTGGCTGAACACGTCTGGGGCTGGTTGAGTGTCCCTGCTTCATCGCCACGGACAGCCCCACCGGGGTCCTTCGGGTCTCTGCCCTCTGTGGGCTCCGGCAGCCCGCTGCCTCCCCGCCGGACGGTACTCTTGGTGGCCGAAGCCGGTGCTCCCTGTGCGGGCTCGTCTACAGGAGGCGCCCCGGTGAGATCTCCGGAGATTGTGGGGGCAGTGTGTCTTCTGACACCTGGGGCCAGAGAGCGGGGGAAGAAACAGATGGAGGGGAAAGTGGCCCAGCGTTTTGGGTACATAATCATTGCGTTCACGCTGTTCTGGGTGCCCATGGTGGTTATTTTACTAATGAACGTCATCTCATGGCAGGACACAGACCAAGTGAGTGTAGCAGTTTTTCCCCTCTTAGACAATCACTGTCATTATCCGTACAATACATAAACCCTAATGCCATCTAATCGGACAGCTCTGCACTAAATGTTTCTATCTGTTCTCCAAAAGCAGCTGCACAAAATATCAGAAACATTATTCCAAATAATTCAGTCAAATGTAACAAAGTCACAGCCTCAACAACAACAGAAATGCACAAGTTTGCATTTTAAGTATGATATTTTTGCATGGATGTTGCATTGCATTGCACAACTATTTCTATTATCCCGGCCACTCAGTACAAAATGCAATAATACATCATAGATGATCATTCACAGGTTCAAGTTTTAAAAATTGTGATGCATTCCTTTACTTTGTTTTCGGAGAGTTGGTGGGAGTAAGCTTGAATTTGAGCCCTTCCCAATCCTAGATTTTTGGGAATGTATTCCATGTTACTGCACTATTCTAAGCGCTGTCCTGTCCCCCGCCCCCCTCCTCCCTCCTCCACAGTTGCTGATGGAGCTGGAGACATCAGCTATGGTGCTGACCTGTGTGCAGGCTGCAGTGGATCCCCTCATCTATACTTTAGTCACCAGACAGTTTCGCACTGAACTCAGCAAGATCTTCTCCTCCATCCCTGCGTGTCCCCTAAAACGAAGGGCCTGAATGCTCGATATCTGAACAATCGGGTAATGTGCAGCGCACTTATGGGAACTGAAAATACCACTGGAGCTGAATGTACACAAGCCACTACGTTGTGTTCACACACACACACACACCCACACCCACACACACACACACACACACACACACACACACACAATGATTTAGAGGCGGGTGAAGAAGAAAGCTCACAGAGTTTGTATTTGTGGCAGATATAGATGTTTTATCAGGCGTTTCACAGTTGGGACACAAGACAAGGTCATAAATAATATCCAACACCTGACAAGATACGCACAGCAGTAGTCTCAACAATGACAGGTGGCATAGGAGGGCAAAGCAAAGAGTGAGAGGAAAACTGACTGAGCCCAGGAAAAAAGACAATCAAAAGAGAGTACATAACAGAGAAAGAGAGAGAGAGACAAACACAATCACAGACCTCTGTTTTTGTTGTTTGTAAATTTAAAAAAAAAAAAAAAAAAGCAATCCTTTGACACTTTGAGCGGAAATATGCTTACATTATAATTCAAACTGTCATTTGAAAGAGCAGCTGACACAAAACAACCTGTCTTGAAACAGGGAAGCGGTAAATAAATCACGTTTAATCACTGTCCTAGCAACGAATAATACAGGGAATCTCACTTCTGCCATTACCTAAGTCATACCCTTGTTGTATCTCTCAGTAGATTCTAAATGTCGGACTTGATGCTGTGAATATGAAGTCAATGTCTTCAACCCCACTTTTAAAATTACAATGAAAAAGCTCTGCTCGTCTGTGCTTGTCTTCTTTTATATATCTTTTTTTTTTTTTTTACTCCAGGTAAATTTGCACGCTGTTTGACTAACCGCTAATACTGGATCTAGGCAGCTGCTGTCACTGGGTACAGTACTAAATAACCAGCAATAATTCTAGGTCACTGCTAGGAATATCAGACTTAAAACTCTTCCCGTTTAAACTCTGTAGAATATATTTGGCTTTCTTTGGGTTGGTACTAACTTCAGAGTCAGGGAGAACTAAAGCTCAACGGAGGAGTCTAAGGGTAACCGCAGGGTCTTGTGTAGTGATGCACTGATGTGGTGCCAATTATGCTATACATTTCAACCCATGTTAGCTGATATGATCATGATATGCGTTTTTTTTTTTGTAAGTCTTAGTAAAAATGCATGTGTAAAACCGCTTAAGCTTTTCAGATGTCTCCGTATTAAGGTACTTAAATACTTCTCTAAAAAAAAAAACATGATACATTTTGCTGCTAGTTTGACAGTTTTAAGTACAACCTACTGCTAGAAAATCAGCTACATATGGGCAATATTAGACCAATTCCAGTATTGCTTTTGAAATATGCTCTGCTCTTCGCCGATATGGACAGTTTGCTGATACATCAGTGCATCTCCAGCCCTGTCTGTGTGCTCTTGTTCAACATTTGATTTCATCTACGTGGAACAGAAGTAGGCACTCAGTCTGTTGCGACTGAAGCTGCTCTCCCCTGTTTTAGAGAAACCACACCGGTGGTCTAATCCACCCAAAGGACAGACCTAACTGGATGTGTAGCTGTTTGACTTACAGTGACATTCAAGATGAAAAAGGCCAACGGAGAGGCATCAGCTAGGCGGTTGGCAGAGCTAAAAAGGTCAGTGTCCATAGTTACAAAGGTCAACTTTGATGGGATTTGATGATAGGTAATACTAAAGTTACATACTGGGGTTGCAGGTTGAGAGAACAGACAGAATAGCACGCTTTTTTTTTTTTTTTTTTTTTTTTTGGTGACAGAGATCTGTGGATAGCTCCTCCAGTGTCCTCCGTGTCTCTGTAGTCACCGTCGCAACAGACTTCCCTGCTTTAAGTTCTCCAGAAGATAAAGTAAATAAAATCCTTTGAAACATCAAGGAGGACAAAAAGTACAAACACCAAGTTTCCTAACCACATAGAGTACACATACTCAACAACTTTGAAAAATGCCCGCTGAGTTTGGGGAAGAAAAAACGTTGACAGCTATAAAGACTACTGAAAGCATACTGTTGTTCACACAGGAGGTAGGGATACAACAGGACAACGACGAGAGAGAGAGAGAGAGAGAGAGGAAGACGGACTGAGGGAGAGAGAACGAGAAGACAGCTTCACTGGTTCTGCCAAACGATGGTCAAATATTACAAAATATTCTATTAACAATATTCACAAAGAACCAGGGCTCAGGACAGAGTCATGTCAGAAATTCCCAGCGAAACGCCTTGTGCTTTTAATTGTTGTGGTTTGAATTCAAAATGTACCTTTTTTGGTTTTCTTCGTTAGAGAATTAAGTTATTCGAGGTCTGTCGAGCAGAAGAGGGGGGGCAGGATTTAATCAAAATATAAAAACAAATCTCTTTTCACTCCAGCAAAACAGGCACATGTCGTGTAAAAGGCTCGTGGCTGAGAATTTCGGACAGAAATGTGTACGATGAACCCTTCAGAGTGGCAGCTAGTCAAATATACCATACACTGAGCCATAGAGACTTCCAGCAGAATTGAAACGCAAGTTTTCAAATTGACTGAGACAAACACATTCACACGCACGCTCACACATAGAGGTACACACATCCTATCCAAAAACGCAACAATTCCTCTATCTAGCAAAAATTCACATACACTCATTCACAAATATGAAACTCATTGGTAACGCCATCACATACACACGGACCATATTTCATCTTTTAAAGAATTTTCACTCAAGTGGAATAATATTGGACCTGAAAGGGAATGGTGGCAGACTTATCTATTAACAGGTGAGTGGACCAAAATGACACAAAAGGGCAGTTAAATGAGTGGGGGGGAAAAAACGTTTATCGTTTTGATAATGTATATATTTTTTTTCTTTCCCTTTGAGTTTCCTTGCTTTTCCCTTATATCTCCTGCAAAAAAGAACAAAGACCGTAAGAGTCAAACTGAAGCAAAAAAAAATCATAAAAAGGTGCTTTGTGCACAGTGACACATGACTTGCTCTGGGAACTCCTCTCCGACACTTTGGAGGCACACTCACACGCCTCCTCCTACGTATATTCCCCACTCTTCCACCCCTACACACACACACACACACACACACGCATATGCGCACACATGCCAAACCACTAACATGAATGTACTGTATCTAAAAGCCATCCTCCGCCAGGAAAGGGAGTCCATGTCTTTACAGTACATGACCAGCAGAGGGCAGGCTCCACCATGGCCAGACTAGGACTCTAAACGTCTTCTCCTCCATCATTTCCAGTCCTCCTCTGTCCCTCAGTCTGTTCTCGATGAGTCTTTATCTGTCTTTCTGTGTGACGCGCCCGCACTCTTCCCTTCACAGTGCAGACACCTTCACAACGTTCTGGTGGGTGGGGCCTGCGGGGAGATGAGCGTCGCCCTCAGGAGTTGTCACTGGCGGTGTGGGAATGCTGATGATTGCTGTGGTGATCTGGCTGCTCTGGCAGTTCAGGGGTGCTGGCTCATCTACGCGCATGTTCAGACTGGAGCGGCTATAGGAAGGAAAGGTGAAAATACAGTTAATTGATGCTTAGGATAAGCGAACGAGAACCCATCCTCCTTCCTTTGACAACTACTGTTCAAGGTCAAGGTAAATTGCATTGTCCCTCAAAGGAGAAAATGGCCTTGGAGGTGCGTTAATCCAAAAAGAGAAATAAATAACTAAACCTCTTTCAAACAACATTAAATCACCATCAGTGGGAATGGATCGACATGTTTTATAAAGCGTTAAAACCTCCCAGGTGTATTTGTGAAAGTGTTGGCTATGGTGTCGAACCCACTGAGAATCAACACCCAGCTCTGCTCTACACAGCATTTAGCTGTTAATGAAATTCCAGTCAGTTTCCTGCAAACAAGCGTAGAAAGAGCAGAGAGCCAAAGTAAACTACGGCTGGTGGGGGGAAAAAAAAGACACGCAAGCATGCTTAACATCCTCCTAATATTTGAGCTGGTGGACAAATCCAGAGCTAAAAAGGAGTGAGTGAATATTTGACTTGTATTTGTAAGATTGCCATGAAAACAAATCCACTGGGGTGCTCGTGTCACATGTCTGTGTGTGTTCTCCTGGGGTGTGTATGCAGGCAGATGTCTGTGATAGAGCTGCAGCGGTTAGGCGATTAATCAGTCGACCATAAAACGAATCGGTTTTGATAAGCGATTAATTGTTTGAGTAATTCCTTAAGAAAAGATCCCAACATTTATCGATTGTTGCTTCTCAATTGCCAATATTTGCCAATTTTCTTTACCATTGTTTGGGTTTCAGGCTGAATAAAACAAGCATATAACACCTGCACCTTCATATTTTATTGGCAGGACTTTGTCTTTTCAGAAGTCCTGGTCTCACCTGGTGCTGAGGGGCTGGATGTGGATGGTGCTGAGCTCTTGCAAGCCTTGTTGGTGTGTGTGCGTGTGTGTCAAAGGCTGCATGTGTGCTGGGGCACTGGCATTCGGTAAAGGGGTGTGGTGCTTCTTGCTTCGGCGGGTGCAGCAGGTGCCTGTCACGCCGTCTCGGCTGGAGAGGGAGGGGCTTCGAGACGGATAATTCTGCAGCCCCGCCTCCAGGTAGCTCTGCTGGTAATACTGCTCGTCCACAAACTCGTGGTTCTACAAACAAAGATGGGGAGAACAAGACCGACAGAGGGAGGAAGACAGAGAAGGAGTCGTAAAAAAAAGATGTGACATTTACAACATTTATATTTATGACCATGTACCGTGTATGGCTTGATATAGCCTGTCATTTTCTGCTTCATAGCCTGGGTCAATAACTCTTGAGTTGTGCGGTTCTTTTTTATATAGCAGTGTGTGGCTGCGTGTGTGTGTCTGTGCACGTAGACATCAAAAATATTTAATATTTAATTTAGTGTGCTGGGGCTCAGCTCAGAATCAATTTTTCATCGTGAGTTCATTCAAGTGGCTACAATCAATATATTTCGATAAACAATGGATCACATGACTATTATGATGCAGAATTATCATCCGATTGTGTACTTCCTTTCAGCTCTTTGTAGCTTTATAGCAGTTTTGGGCACATGCTTTCGTTTTTGGCAACTTTACGGTTTTGGTTGACTCTCACCGCTCTCATCGGGATTGTTTTCAGCCATAGCACGGAGCTATTTCGAGTAAAAAAAAAAAAAAGCTCCCAAAACCCACTTTGTTTTAACTGCCCAGGTGCAAACAGCAGATGGACAAAGTTAGAGTAAAGTAAAGAGCCAGATATTTCCCACAGGAGTCAGCGGAGAGAGAGAAACAGAGCAAAAATGAGACTTAAATTCACACAAAATAAATTAACTTTGTTCCTCTGCTGGACACGTAAATACGAAACCGTTTGCTAACAGGATCGCTGATAATATGTATACCCGTGCTGTGTTTACAGTTTGTTTAACCTGCCCTTAAGTGTCCAAAATATCAGTTCAGGTTTCAGGTTTAACATCGCATCCATACTAACCTTCATGCGGTCCATTTAAACAAATATATAAGATGAATGAAATGAGAGTGTGCAGCAGGGCATGCCTGCCTGAGTCGTGCCAAGCTGAAACAGACAGTGCATCTGTTTCGCATACAGGCAGACGAGCGCGTATCATAAGGGAAACGCAGTGTACCGGACATCACGCTACAGTGGGCTGCACTTGCCTGATGCACATACAAATACTGCAGATCTATACACATTACGCCTGGCTGTCAGTTATTCACCTAATGAGCCACAGCTAGAGGGAAATGTATGAATGACTGCACAATTTGGGGTGTAGTCTGATATTAAATTAAACACAAACAACTTTAACTTTTGTGCAACTGGAAAAAAAAAAAAAACAAAGAACGTGCACGTCATTTTGATGTGTGTGTATGCGTGTGTGTGCATGGGCGTGTACTCACAGTGGTTTTCTCCAGACAGTGCAGCAGGTGGTGGTGCTGGCTCTCTAATAGAGAGGTAGACTTGGTTAACCGCTGCTCTTCCTCAGTGGAACTCTGTAACACACGAGACACAAGCACACACACAAACACGCACGCAGAATGAGCGCGGTGCTACGTTTTCTTTTGGGAAGACACTAATCAGATGTGGGAGGTGCGCGGCCGGCTGCTGTCTCAGTACCTGATCTGAAAGGTTCATCTTGTATGGAAGTTGCTTCAGTTGGAGAAGGAGACAGAAAAGGAGAACAGACAGGGAGAGTTTTACTCGTGTTCACAGGTCAACGCTGAGGACAGACAGCTGTCAGGGCCACAGTCATGCCAGTCAAACACAGGGAACAGAACTATTTTGACCCTGAGAGGCATGTCTGCTAACATCAGTGGAGCCTGGGCATTGATCAGTGCTGGAAGGGAGACTCATAGCTCGGCCCTATCCTAATGGATATACAGTATAATTCATAGAAAAATTTCCATCATGACATTTTGCCTCCATCTTTGTTACTGCAAAGGGCTGGCTACAGGCAACTTCTTAATGACTTGTTTTCCATATTCCTGATTTTTTTTTTTTTTTTCTATTCCACAGCTTGTTTATGTGTTTATTTGTGTGTGTGTGTATCTGTGCGAGAAACAAGTGGGCGCTATCTCTAGTCTCTGTTGTGTTGGTTTGGTTATGAAGCTCTTTTCTGGGCAGTGGTGAGGTGAGTCAGAGAATAAGCGAACGGCTTCACGGATTTGCCACGAAAGTAAAGAAATCGCCGAAAAACAACATTTGATGGCAAATATACAGCAGCTAATTTTCTTAGATTTGCCAGTGCATAGGTTTATATTGTTTCATTAGTCCGATAAATCATTTGGCTGTCAGGGTAAAAACAGTTCACACAAAGGCAAAAAGAGAATTTTCTGAAACATAAAGCTACCATTTAACATTCTGTTTTTCTTTACATATTCTGTTTCTCGGGTGCAGATATACAGATGTACCTTTTTATTTATGACCCATATCCAATTTATTTATTTATGTCACAGAGCATTTTTGAAGTAATATCCTTATGCAACATCTAAGCGGGGGTTTAGACAGCTAGTGCACAGACAACACACTTTACTCTGCATCATTGTTATAAATATCAGACATAATAGCCCTAGTTTCAGCCTGGGAAGTTGTTTCTTCAATGTATGGCAAACTGCCATTATTGCTGTCAGAAGTAAAGCAGTTTTTCCACATATAGATACTTTCAATAGGTTGCATCAGGTTTTCCCAGCAGAATCTGTAGTTGAGTTGTTTATGAAAAAAAAAAAACAAAGCCAAAAACTACTGTCTTGATCCTGCATGCTCCACAGCACAGCCGAAAGGCAAGTAAAATGCCATGTTTGGGAGATTTGTAGTAGCAATTTTCTGTTTGTTAAGCGGACGACTGGTGCTGTAAGCAGAAGCCTCTTTGCTGAGAGCGTACATTCCCTCACTGATGACTCGGTTCGTCTTGGCCAAGACCGCTCACCTGTGTTCATGCTGCTTATCTGTACCTAACACAGCAGTAAAACACAGGTGTTTAGGCCTGAGTTATTTCGGTCTTTCTCTATACATGCAACTGCAGACCCGTATCAGCAGCCTGTCTGGAGGCGGCTATGGCTCACTACCCAGGTGGCCACCATACTGTAGAGACTGGAAACAGCTTGATCTGCCGAGTGACAAAACACACTGTGTCGCTCTGCATGGTGCTGTACATGTTGTTAGTAAATAGCTGCCTTAGAATTATACTTAAGTTGGGCAACGGTTAACATTTTATTGATATTTAAATGGGGTGGTAACTCTTGACTTTGGATATAAGCAGCCGGTCTGGTAGTCCCTACGGATTTTAAGTCCAAACTGTCAATGAATTCAACAAAAGAAGTAAAATAAGTACGTAGTAAGTAGTAGTGAGTTGAAACACTGACATTGTTGAACTTGATTATGTTTGAGCTGCAGCCACACAATATAAAAAAATAAAAAAAAGCTATTTTATTGTTAACTCACTCACCTTGTTTTTGTATTATTGTTCATGTTTGCAGCAATGAAATCACCACAGCTGTAGCGCACTGAAGAGGCGCAGGCATGGCACGATAAAGTAATGACGTTCCCTCATATATCCCCAACATAAACTATATATAAAACGATATAACCTATGACATTAGTCCTTATGAAACAGTGCGTGCTCTTAAACAGAACAAACTCTTCGCTGGGTGGAGCACTATATGAACACTAAATCAATGCCTTGTCTGAGCGTCATAAATAAAGCACAGAGCAAAAGGAGTGTCCTTGCTGAGGTAGAACTTTTGCAAACTCGGTTTTTCTTAACACTGTTATGTCTGTAAGTAATCATAATCTCCCCTTCTTCAATGCAGTAACGTTATTATTCAGGATATAATGCGCAGAAAAGCTTTTCTCATGACCCTTTGCTCGACATTAAGATAAATGGAAGCATAACCACATCCGCATATAAAATCTACATTCACAACCACATGTATAAAAGGCCTTTGCAGTGTATCGGCTTTTAAGGCAACACCAGTATGACTTTAAATGCATTCATTCAGCCGTTGCTTCAGTATAAGCACTGGTGCTGTTCAAGCTACGTCCTCAACAATTGCTATTGAAGAGAGACAGAGCTATGAAGACACATAAAGAGAGAGAGGAAGAAGCGCTTGTTTTTGTTTTTGTGCTGTGTCAGCCCCGGGCCACTATAGTGCTTGTGAACCGCAACATTTTGGTGAGGCAAGGAACATCCTTGAGTTGTGTTTACATTTCCTGCTGCATCGCCCGAAGCCTGTTCCTCAGCCAGGCAGCTGGGCTCAGAGATGCTCACATTAGAAGTGCCGCTTATCGAATGAGATCACAGTTAGCTGCTCTGACGGGATGCTGGATGCATTCTAAGAACTGATAATTAAAAGGAGGGACAAGCAGGGGCCCGCAACCGACGACATCGTTATTGCCCGTTTTGAAATCCTCAGAACTGTTTTTCCAAGAAGGCACAGAGGTCACGCTTTCTGCGTCGTCGTGTCAAGTTGTCATGTCATGTAATCCTGAGGAAAACTACGATGAGGGAAAAATGAGGCACTGTAGTGTTTGTGGTCGGACGCTGGTCTTACCGTGAACTCCAGAGCTTCGTTGAACAGGCCATTGCGCTTGCTGTGGAGGAAGGCATTGGAGCTTCCTGTCTTGGATATTCGTATCCTGGCCAAGCGGGCTTTCTGCAAAGAGCAAGAGATCACAGAAAACCAGCTATTAGTCAATGCCTATACCACATTCTATGTCAGAATGATTGGGTACCATCCTGACACACCCCGCCGATTTAAGCTACAGCACTTTCTCACACTTGATATTTTGGCTGCGATCTTATAGATTAAATCAAACGTGCAAAGAAAAAAAAATATGTTCACTCTGATCTCCTGTGATAAATTCTCTCTGATCTCCTGTGATACTTATGCATGATTCATGGTGACTGCGCGCAACACATTCCTTAGGGCTGAAAATCCGTTAGAGAGGCAGCTAGGGGTAGAGCAGGTAAATGCTGGATGAATTAAGCAGCTAAGTGTCATTCTGCATTTAAAACGTTAAACTCCATTCATCTGGGCCATTTCTGCCGTGCTTTGTTAGCAGTTTTGTTTCGCAAAACACATCAAGAAAATGTCCAGGCCCATGACGCTCTACATCTGTACTGTCGGCTCGAATGGATTCGAGTCATCAAACCCATGCAGCGCAGTTAGTGCACTGTCTCTTCCTCTCCTTCTCTCACGCTGTCGAATCAATGCGAGACAGTCAGCAACGGAGATGAACAAGACTGGGAGAAGGGACGCGAGGAAGAACAGACACACTCCGGTCTTTATACATCTGTAACTTCTACTCCATCGTTCTGTTTTTTTTTTCTCTACCCAAGGTGCGCTGAAAGTGTTTACTGGATGTGTGTGAAACATGCCCGGGCGTGTTTGCGCACACAGGTCCGTGTGAAAACGCTGGTCTCAATAAATCTCTCTGTTTCTACAACAGCTGCTTTTACAGGATAGTGTAATCTGAGTCACTCACTCCTCAAAGGCCGCCATTTTCCTGTCAGAGTCAAGAGTTGGGTGTCAGGCTCGGCGCGGCTACAAATTGTGCGTGTTTCTGCTGCTCCGCTCTCTGCATTCATTGAAGGGTAATTGGTAGAAGGAAAAATGTGAGCTTTGTAACTGATGAGCAGACTTTAGCAGGGGACCCATGCACCGCTGGGGGGGTTAATTGAGTGTGTGGATGTGTGTTTGCATATCTCCATGTGTGCTTTACTTCATAGCTGAATTTCCATACATACACACACAAACCATATAGACTGCCAGCAGAAATACCTGGCTCTGTAAGACTGTATGCTAATGTATGGTAATTTAAGCTCATTCCTTCCCTTGAAATTAATTTGGCGACGCCACAGCCTTCCTTCACATATGTGCCTGCACGTGATGCTAATAAGAGTAAAGTTGAATTCGATTTAAAACATGGTAATGTTTGTTGACCTGCAGGTGGCTCCTGCTGTGATTTAGTAATCTAAAGGGAAGCAGGGGAGATAAACAGAAGTGTATGTAAACATACATGAATAATGGCCCCGTCTATAGTGGAGCATCTATAAAAACCCACAGCTCGTTTCAAATTGCTTACCTTTTCCTTTTCTCTGCCATCTTTGTCTTTTTTGTCTCTTTCAGTCTCCCTCCTGCTCTCCTTGACAAGTTTTCCTCACTGTTTTTGCGGCCTCACACTCTTACACATTTGTGCTGGCACAGCATCCCACAGGCCTTTGGAATAACCCTTCTTTATGTTCTGGCATTGTGCTCAACCAATGGGATTGTCTCTCTGGGGTCACCACGCAAACAGGAGCCCTGTGACTGTGGCAGTGGTTGCCAGGCAGCGCAAGGGTAATGGAGGGGATGTTAAGAACATGTCCTGCGAGATTGAATCTACTTCTGCAGTTCCCTGATAGATTCCTGGGGCCTTAGGGACCCCGGGCACGCGCGTCTAAGGCCCATCTGTGCTTTCAGGCAGAGCCACGGCACGACAGATTGAGCCTGAATTGCTGCTGAAGCATCATTGAGAGCACACAGAAGTGTAACGAAACCATGGACACGAGGCTTTCAATAACACCTACACATACACAGAACACCATGTGGAGAGTTACATGGCCAAAAAAAATTCTATCTGCCGCACATTCCTTCACAGAGAGACACATATGTATAGACTATATATCGACATGCACAGACATGGGCATACATAAAGCGCACAAAGTGAAACATGAATGTGCAATAACAGGATAATCAATTTCTCCGTGCTAGAATAGTTTTTCCCCTCACCCAGAAAATGCTTTGGGTCATAGGTTCACAGAAAAATGTCATATAAGAGATGATTCAGCATATGGTAATATGGACCCTTGTCACATTTTTTAAACAAATGAGAGCTTGTGTGATGTTTTTGACTGTCAAAAACTGGAATATCTGAAATCCTACTTTCCATCGCAGTGGCTGTTGGGGTGCGTCTGCTTGATTGACGGCTGGCAGGCTGAGCCCCGGCAGGGGAGTGAGCGCCAAAATAAACAAACCCGGGCTGCAGCTTACGAGCGACGGGCACACGCCGCGGTGTTAGCAGCGATACTGAAGAATAAAGACTCTCCACTCCACGGCATCTAAACACACTCGAGCAATATTTGTAGGTATGTTTACATTCTGTTTAATGCGCTGCAGCTGAGCAGCCAATTAGCCATTTAGTCTGCAAACTGATGTTAGCGGTGCACTTTCCTGTTGTGAATGTTTGCTTTCTCAACAAGCTAATCTGCAGAGCAAGATGTGTATTCGTGTTTATTCGTTGGAGACTTTGGTGGGGAAACTTTTTTGCAAACATGAAGCATTTTTATCGGCTGTATGAAAATAACTTCTCCATCTAGGTAGACGGAGACGAATTAATGCAGAAATAGGGGGGGCGCCAACATGAAACCAAAAAATAGAAAGTCCTCACTAACACAGGAAAAGCGATCTGCAGAACAGATATGTATGCTGCAGCGGAGCCAAAAAGTGACAAGCATCTAAAATACTGCAACACCTGCAAACCAGTCAGTTTAGTGATGCTCAATATTTCTGGTTAAAATGGTCAAGATGTTTCCACACAGCCAAGGGCCAACAAACTGATCCAAACAACCTTTTATCCTCTTTGTTTCTCTTCCTCCCGCCACGGAGCCGCAATTTAGGATCAATCGCACTTAAAAAAATATAGCTATAGGATGCAAGCCAGCACAAATGCTTCATTTTAACACCATTTGCTGCCAGCTTAGGGATCTAAACTGGCATATCCTCAAGTGATCAAAAAAATGCCACATATCCACTCAGTTCCAGTGCCATACTCCGCTGAGCAATGCCAGGAAGTTTTCTAGAAGTCATTTTTTTTTTATTGAAAGTAAAAGTTAAAACATTCATGGCATCTTGTGAGTTAGAGCTTTGCTAGACGGCCTATGTAGGATATAGCTGAGAAAAAAGTGGAGCGATCGAGCTATGGGACCAGATTAGGTTCTGCCTCAGGCCTGCCTTGGAACTGTACGAGTGTAAGAGGAGACCATCTGATGAGGAAGCAACCCCACGTGCACACACATGTACACATAAATAGCTGCGAAAGAGTTACTTCTGTTTTGCAGCTGCCACTCATATACAGTGCACGCTGGAAAGAACTAAGCCAGTCTAAGGTATGCTGCTTTACAATAAAAGACACAAACACACACATAAAGACAAAGACAAAGAGACGGTGACACAAACAAGAGGAGGACCAGAGAGAAAAGGAGGAGAGAAATTTGGGAAAAACAGACTTTTAGAAAATCCATCTGGGAGTGAGGGCAGGACGTTGGCAAGAATTGATTTGGTGGAAATCAAGTCTTCCAACACCTCTGGCCCACAGATATCTGCCTCTATAGGAAAGACAGCTTAACCTCGGACTAACACAACTCAGAGACAAAATACCTTTGCTAAGCCTGGATTACCTCCCTAGAAAAAGAGAAAAGCACAGCTCTGTTTGCAAGCTGCAGCAATGCTGATGTTCAGGATGTTTTTTTTTTCTTAACAATGGACATAATTCATAGCAGAACTCTTGACCCCCCTCAGTGAAGTCACCAGTCAACATCCCTCCATCTCCCTCTCTCTTTTTTTGGCTGCCTTTTTGCTAAGTGCAGACGACTTTATTGATTGTCTAGAAGGGCAAAACACTCTCAGCCAGAAGTCATGTCCACCTTTTGACTTCAACCTTCTGAGAGAGGGCTAAAAACAATAGTGAGATGATTTTGAGCAAAAGGGACTGAGACTGAGAGGCAGGAGGACTTATTTTTTATTTTGTTTTGTTTTGTTTCTGCCATGTAAGCCCCAGGCCAATGTAATGTTCATGAACCGCCACAGACTGTAATTTTACTATTCACTAAGTTTGAGGACAGCAACTGGTTGAACCAGATAAAGATTTCCAGTGGGAAAAGACAAGACAATAAAATAAAGATGGCTAGTGAATTTTCATAGACGCTGGAACAATAGGGATATGTATAGATTTGTACTTCACCACTGAGTCATTTTGGCAAAGAAGTCCCTATAACAATTTAACTCGACGTGGTTCAAGCATCATTCGTCTTTATTGCGTGTATGTGTGGGTAGTTTTCAAAAATCTGTGACTTGGAAATAAAGGAAAGGGCTGAATGTGTGAAATCATGAAAGAAACTCATGAAAATAAATGTATCAAAAAACCTTTTCCCCCTCTACTGACGACTGCACGACAGGTTTCCTTAGATGATAATGGCATATATTGATTTACAGTAAAGAAAAGTGCTAAAAAGGACTGAATCTCGACCCTGATGAAGATAAGCGGTTACAAATAATGGATGAATGGATAAACAGGCTGACTGACATTGGGTATAATGCAAGAACATTTTTATATTCTTATCAGAAATCCTTTAGGGTCTTATGTTAAAAATAGAAAAATAGCACACATACTGTTAATATAACTGCAAACATAAAACAATGTGCACATTGCAGCTTTTATCTCTGCTGCTACTCAATATTTTATTTATGAGGTAGATATTTAATACCTAGCTACCTCGCTACTGTATCTACCTACTAAAGTCATACTGTATATATATGCATATTTTTGTAGCACATGCACATGCTGTGCGATGTACATACATATACCTACACGTATATACACATCCACGTTGTTTCTGGTCAAACTGTTTTGTCTGAACGTGCTGCACTTTATGGGGCCCTTTTGTATTTTGTGTTGCAATGTGCGTGCACTTTAATGTAGTCTGCACCATGTTTTATGTTTGATGTGACTTCCTCCATTTCCAAGTCCATCTCTTCAAACCCTCTTAAACTGCACAAACTTCTTGTAAACTGTGAAAAAGTTAAAAAAAAATGCTGCATGGATTAGATGCCAGATGGTCAAGGGGATGTGACAGTCACACAGATAGAGGAGAGAATATAATACAGTAGGTGATGTAATGCTGTCAGATATTGAAATGGAGGATGTTCCAAGGACACTGACTTCCATAAAAGCCCTGTACAACAAAAGCTACATAATTGTATAATTTGTGTGCCAGGATATTCTAATAAATCACAAATTTAAAAAAAACTAAACTAGCAAGCCATGATGACGATGATACGGATTTGAACTAGTGATTCATTCAGGCTGTGGCATTACGATTCTTAAGTCAACAGGTGTTTTTCCTCCACAGTCAGAGAGGGAGTCTCTCTGTACATGACTCATGCATCAGGTCTGGATCGCTCCTGAATTTAATTAAACAGATCCAGGAGAATACCAAAGGCACACTGAAAAGTTAAGCTCATTTAAATTCCTGCCCCTGTCTTTTTTAATCCTTCTGTATCATTCGCCCTTTGTGATTCTCCATTTAAATCTTGCCCTCTTTTCTGCTGCACTATTCAGAATTTGTAATTAGACCTACCTGAGGATATTATTACCTTTATGCAAATAAGCTCTGAGAAGCAACCCCTGCAGATTGGACTCTTTGTTTTGGATCACTTTATGGGATCATGAATAAAGACCGGGAAGGACTTAAAGTCAGTGTTCAAATTGTTGTAGAACAAAAGTAGCAACGCCGAAGAGTACGGGGAGGCAGAATCAAGAATATATGTCTGTGTCTCAGCTGTATTTTCCTCCTGTGCCACACAGCAACTGGTGGCATCCTCATGTATCTTCCCTTTGTGCGGCGAGATACATCAGGTGCTGTCTCTCTACCACCACCCAGATGGATGGCTAATTGTAATGGGAGCCCAGAACAGCTAACAATTAGACCTGAATGAAGATGGATGTGAACGGGGGATAGGCAGGGAGGGGAAAAGCATGTAAGGACAGAAAAAAAGTGGAGAAGAGATCTGGCTGGTAAATGCTGAGGGATGCTGCGCTTCCTTTTCACGATGATTGCCCCTTCCTTTTCTCCTGTCTGGCCTCCCCTCATAATTTAAGTGCTTTGAAAGGCAATCTTGACTGGCTATCCTATTTTACTCTCAGTTAAACATAGCCTTATTCTAAGAAATGACCTGAGGAAGAATGGATTTTCTGTGAAATATAACCATGTGCAGGTAATAAATGCTACTGAGCAAATGACATTTTGCTCTGGTAAATGACCAGTGACACTTGCTAAATGGTTGGCTTAATGGCTGCGTCATATGTCATTAAGGTTATGGAGCATTAAAGAACACTACATGTTATGTAGATGGTAATAATGGAGTACTGAAAGATATGGCATGCTTGAGCAATTCATTGCTCAGGTGAGGCATTAAAGATCGCAACTATCATTAGCTGCAAAAGAGTGGACCATACAGTGGTAATGGCCCTATTATATACCCCCTACGGTGATCTTTTATGGTGTGAGAAACTGCCAATGTAGAATCACATAACATCGAATGATGTGATGTAACATGGAAAGAGCTGAACACATGCCAGCAACAGTTGTTACAAAAGGACGTAAAATCCATCGCAGCTGCAACAAATTATACAACAAGATTAAGAGTTCACAGCCACGCTGGTGGCTCTGCGAGGCTGCAGTCACCCCTGCCAACCCTGAGACCTGAAAAAACTTCCAACATTCTGGTGACTTTTAAAGAATGAAAATAACAATACTGCACCGCACTATCCTGCAAAAGCATTTTACTGTTGATAAACCAGGAAAGAACACAGAATAAATGATGTGAAAGCGTCTAGCATCAACTAATATCAATTAGCTTACATTAATTTGAGTCTTGCTTTCTCTTAGCACTGCGCATTTCTATCTTTGTCTCTCACGCGCCGAGGAGGACGAGGTACGAGCAGCTCTCTTCCATGCCACGTGCGTGCCACCAGGTAACAACCTTGGTGTGGCTGTGTTGTTGTCTGGGTGGAACTAGCAGACCTTCAGAATCAGAGCGCTTCTTAAAGCTTCGCAGTGCCAGAAACAGGTTGTGAAAAAAGGTGTGGAAATTTGTCAGAAATTGGGAGAAATGCAGGAGCATCGAAAAAACATCAATCTCCTGAGAAAATGTTTGGCAGGCAGAGCTATACTCGGAGGCAGCAGTGCTGAATACTAACTTCAGCCTGCTAATATGGCCACAATGCAATGTGTGTATGGCCACAATATGATGTTCAGCTTTTTAGTTTACCCTGTTAGCATGTTTAATTAGTGCTAAACACAAGTACAGCTCGGGCTCATTCATTAGTTTTGCAGGTTTTTCAGCAAAACACGTCATCGAATCTACAATCAAATGTGCTACAAGTTACATCGCATTCCATCCAGAAGTTGTCAGGACATTGTGACCAAATCTAAAAAATGTGAACCTTATTAAGGGGCTACAGAAAAAGCCATTACGGTTTGTCTTCTGGGAACCATGAATGTCCAAAATTGCATGTCAGTCCATTCAGTAGTAGTCACTACGCCATCCACTGAGCCACGCTGCTAGCATGGCTAAAACGAAGCAGAAAGGAAAGGCCGTTTTAGTTAACAACTAGTTTTGATGTGAAATCATAATTTCTGCAGCATCTAACACGAAAGCTAGCACAATATGTAATTCAAGACACACTCCACTGGTCTTAAGCACACAAGCTTAAATGCTAAGCAACACTTAATCCTGCGGGCTAATTAAAGACAGAGATGGTACACAGATTGCATCTCCTAAATGCTCTAAAATATCACATTTGCAAACCTATCATCATACTTGGCACTTAAACCTTGATTTTGCTAGTAATAACGCTCTCAAGGATCAAGGCTTCCAGGTGGAATATTATTATGAAGGCAACGAGAAGGCGTTTGAGTCATGCTGTTATGAAATAGAGAAAACGCTATCTGTTGGGTGTAAAGGTGCTTGAGCAAACCGCTGACCTCACTGCTGGCAAGCCAGGCCGGCATTCGAGTGCCTGAGGGAGTCATTTAGTACTGGTTAATGACAACAGCACTGTTATGCTACACTGGTCAGTTAGTGGGTACTTCTGGAGGTGCTGGTGTCTGTTCTGGTGTTTGGGACACTGCACCACACTGCAGCTCAGTGGAGAACAGACCAAGGGCAGGGGCTAAACTGGCAGGAAGTACAGTGGATGCACACACACACACACACACACACACACACACACACACACACACACACACACACACGACGTGGACGCATGCGCTCACAAAAATGCACATACATACACAAGCAGACAGCCAGATGCACACCTTACTTCCAGCTAGCACCTCATCTGGGTGATGGCTATTTCAGGAAAGAACACAGCATTAGGACACACATTGCCTGCAGCCCTCCCCGCTTTCTGCTCTCCCCCTGCCTCCCTGCTTCCTCCTTCCCTCTGGTCTTCCTCGTCACCACTTGTCTCCTCTCTCTCTCTCTCTCTCGCTCTCTCTCTCCTGCATCAACACTGTACATCTCATTGGTTCCGGCCTGTTCTCAAATTTGAAAAATTTTCCCAACCTTCCGACCCGCTTCTCCCGTCTTTTCCTCCCCGCACACTCGCCTGTGTTACATCAGAGTCTTCCTTGGCAGACAAGGTCACAGTTAGTTAAGACTGGGCATCGGTCAGGCCACGGTCGAACTGCAGGTCTTTAAACAGATTTAAACTACAACCAGAGAGCATACGCCCGAGATGGATGACAGAGAGTGTGAGAGAGAGAAGGGAAAGGGGTGGGGACGACATGGAGGCAGAGGAGCAGAAACGAAGGGAGAGGAGAAGGAATAAGGAGAAACAGGGGTGATAAAAGCCTTACTAGGAGAGGTGTGAATGAGAGTGATGAGAGGAAGGAGTGGACTCCCGTTCATGAAAATATGTGTCAGTGTGTGCAGCGTCTGCTAGCTCCACAACAAACACGCTACTATCTATCTCAGGAGAACAAAAATGGTCAGGCTTGCCCTCAGTCCAGTTCTGTGTGTGTGCCAGCTGATGCTGCTACCCAGTTTGGCTCATGGACACAGCACAACATGATTTTTTAAAGGTCTAATGGCTGGGATATTTACCCAAAGGTAGATAGGATCTTTAAATCTTCCGCAGTTTAAACATGGGTTTACATAATCCGTTTAGAAATTTGTCCCCGTGTGTGTTTTTAGAAGCACACTTACAAGGATAAAATCTCATGCAAAAAGGAGAAATCGTTCATATTCACTTCTTTTACTGCCTATTTTCAGATCTGGCCTTGGGTTTGAAATTGGTTTGGGGTATTTATAACATTTAGGCTGCGTGACATTTTACATTTTAATAAAAGTTTTTTCTCAGAGTCAGAACGGCACATTTAGTTCAGCTCAGGTCACGGTCGTCTGTGTCTAGTTTTAAAGCTTTTTGAAAACTGATTTTAAATCTTATGATTTAGCCATAACTTTAATGATCCTAAAGATCCTGAAGACCTTTCTTTAGCAATCAGTAGTTAAAGCTGATCAGATTTGATTGAAACTCTGGCAGAAAGCCATTGAGGAAATATATAGTTTAGCATTGTATCATCAGTATAAAAGGTTTTAACTATTCATGGTTAATATATAATATAACAATGCTTTACCTCGATCAGGTTTGAGCCATTAATAACAAGTTTTGGCTTGCCAGTTAATGTAAAAACCCTTTGGCGTGTGTTTATATATTCTGTTTGGTAATAAATGCGGTGAAAATACAAATGTTGGTAATCTGTTAATAAATACTCACGCATTCAGCATGTTCTAATAAGCCAGACTCCCTAGTTATACATGTTAATACATTGTTAATGAATAGATTTTGTTCCAGGTTTTTCCATCATGTAAGTAGATCTTTAGAGATCATTTCCTGATTAATTAAAGAGCTAGCGGATAAGCACATAGCAGAGGATTATTTTTTACAACCTGGCAACCTTTCCTATTAATAGGTTATAATATATTTATAAAGAATTAGTTGATGATTTATTGAAAATTTCAAACTGCACACAGAGACACTTAAGGAGATATTGTTGGACTCTGTAAGAGGGGAAATAACACCAAAAGTGATTTATATTTATGCAGAGCAAAGGTGAAATGGCAAGGTCAGGGTTTAGACATTCATGTCAAGAGAGAAGAAGTATGGTGATACTCACTGAATATGTATCACACACCAAACGTAAGTCAATGTGCATTATACACATCATCATTAGTCTCAGGGAAGACCTGACCCCTGTGGAGTCCTCTCCTCTGGGGGAGAAAGACGTCAAAGCTCCCGTCTGGGCTGGAGGTCCAACCCTCAGGGCCACAGTTGAAGGGAAATAAAACCGTGTTCACCTGTACCTTCTGCGCCCGCCGCTTGTCTGCTCTCTGGTTCTGGTGATAGATGCGACTAAAGTTGGACACGATGACAGGGACAGGCAGGGCAATTACCAGCACCCCGCTCAAAGAGCAGATTGAACCAAAGATCTTCCCTGCAATCGTCTTAGGAACCATGTCTCCATACCTGCAAGGGGTGACAGGGAGAAAGAGAGAATAAATTTAGTGAAACGTCTTATTATGCATTTAATAAAATCTGTCTCTGGTAGCTCAACCTCAGTCATGCACAGCCGTCTGGAGGTCATTCACATCATGAAGGCAGAGACGCGCGTGCACACACGCACGCGACCTATTCATTTCTCTTTTACAATGCTTTCATGTTTTTTTCAAGGCTGCAACGCTGCATGTGTCAATCCCCAGCAGAATAAAGCTTGACCTGCTGACTCTATCCCACACCAGGGGAGGAAGAGGAAAGCTCCCACCAAACCTTGTCCGTAACTGAACAGTGCGGTAAAGTCCACTGACTCATTCACTCAGAGCAGATACTATTAACCTTTAGAGAAGGAAAAAGAGGAGGACACATGAATGCCAGAGACATTTCCCAAAAGTCATTTAGCTCAATTCAATCTCAAATATTTGCAAGTCAAAAGCAATCTTGTCTTGAGTTCGAGGACAGACAACACAATTACAATAACTACATTAACCCCCCCCCATCCGTTTTTTTTTTTCCAAAGAAAAAAGACACAATGTGGGAATCAGCAGCGGAAGAAAAGGAGATAAAGGGGAAGAAATTCAAAAGCTAAAAGTGCACAACTTAAGCTGAAAAAGCAACCTTTATTTCTAATGGTGTTCATTCCTTATTCATGAGTAAAAAGTGCAGGTAATTTGTTCTTGTTTTCCAGCTAAACAAGAAGTTCTACTGAATTTATTAGAACCGACTACAAATAAACCTGAAGCAAAAAGCCTTTAAGCGTTCGCCGTTATATATAATTACGTTAGGACTAATTGTGGAAAGCTGTCTGTGTGTGTGTGTGTGTGTGTGTGTGTGTGTGTAAGGTAGCATTTTGAACACAAATCTTCATAGAGAGTTGTAATTCACAGTTAAAAAATAAGCTTAACTTCAAGAAAGAATAACTTTGTTTTCATCAAATTAATCTCTGAATTTGAAAAACAGCATGATCATTGCAGGGGTAGTTTTTAGCTGTGAGTTATTAGCGCCGATCCCAGTTAAGAATCCCATCTTCCTCTTCCTACCACAGAATGATTTTACAAAAACATGCCCAACTTGAACTGTAGCATTACTAGGAAACTGCTAGACACATTGATGTGTACACATTATGTTATTCTCTTGGGTAAACACAGACTCTTCTGTGAACACATTTTTTTTTTTTTTTGTAAATTTGCAGTTTGAGTGGCACCGAGACGACGGAAGCAAAAAGTCGCAGAAGCAAAGCCAGAAAGACAGCAACAAAACGCTGCAAGAGAATATGTCTCTACCCCGTCTCGTCACACTCACCCAGAATGTGACTTGTCAGAAACAGTGAACATTGAGACATGTAGTCGTGTCAGTGAGCTGTAGTGTGAATAAAGTACAATTACAAAGAGGTTAAGCTACTGTCATGTACTAATGGAGTCATGTTTAAATACCGGCTATCCTGGAAGGGGAGCTTTGCATAATGTATCAGCGGTATAAAGTATATTTAATCAAGTATTCTGCAGTGCTTGAGTACAGCTCTGAAGAACTTCAACTTTACTTGAGCATTTTAATGGTATGCCACTCCAGCCATAGTTACTAGTAATTTTTAATTAAGATTTTACAGCACAAAAATGATCATAAAATATAGTGTTACACAGTCAGCAACAATAAATTACTGCTTGTATATCAGTAGAATACAGCAATATTTAATTCAGTAACACACTGAAGTATCACATTTTACCTGCATAATGTGCTTTTACTTATATCTTTTAGTACATTTTGCTTAACTTTTACCTGTAAGACAGTATTGTTACTGTATTTCTCTGTGGTGCTGCTACTTTAACTTAAGTAAAATATATCCTCCACCCTTGAGGTACACTCCCAGATGCCACTTAATTAAGATACACCGAGCTAAAACGAACACAATCTAATAAATCTAATAAATCTTCCCTTCATGACGGTTAGAATGTTGGGTTTTTGTTGAAATTGTTTTAGAGAGATGCTGTTTGCAGTGCTGTTGAATTGCATTAGGTTATAATGAGGTGTTTATTTAGTTTGACCTCATTAATATAAACATAGGGGGAAAAAAAATATTAGAAACACTTTTTGGTATAATGCAATACGACCCGACAGCAGCACCAATAACACCCTCCCGAAGCGAATAAACACATCTTTGAAACCACTTAAACAAAAACATTACAACTGTCACAAAGAAAGGGTTTATTGCAGGCCAGACTGCATTAGTTTTAGGTACTGTAAATGTACCGAATAAACTAATAACTGAGCGTATATAGACAAGAGATAGGAAAAACACACATGCAGTGCTGATCTCCCTATGGGCTTGCGTAATTTGTCTCTGGAAATTCCTCTTTTCCACTGATACTTAATCAACGCATGACAGATAGACACATTTGGCACCAGTCCACTGATGTATCTGTAATGTAATGTATATTAGAGGCCCCCGTAGACTTGGAAATTGCACATCTAGTCAATCAACTTGTTACGGCTGCTAGGAGCGTATGTGTATGAAAAAACTGACCCAGCCTAAACATGAAACATTCATAAATGTCTACTCCGGTGTTGTTCTGTGTCCTGGTTGAGCTTCATGCTCCACAGCCACCTATCGGATAAAATGAGGTTGAGGCAGTGATCACATTAAACAGCTTGAGAACCCTATCAACACATTTAAACCTCTTCTTCTTGCAGATATCCGGAAACATGGCTCTAAATTGAACTCATCAAATTCATTCACTTTGACAGATCACACAGAATAACGCTGGTTGTTATTTGAGGACTTGGCAAAACAGTACCCCAGAGGCTCTCCATAAATGAACAATAATCGTCTTAAGAAGTTGTGCTCACGATAGCCGTTTCATAATCTAATGAAGCACTTCTGTCACAGTCTGTTGGAGATAGTAAGAAAAACGCAGGACGGCACCACACGCAAGCGAGCAAACACACACACAGACACTCAGAACCACACAAAGAAACCCATTCAGTTCATTTTAGGAAAGGAAATAAAAAAAAAAAAGAGAGATGAAACCTCATACTCATTAGTCACAGATTTCGGCAAAAAAACAAGCCCAATATGAAGCCATTTAAGTGGAGGGTGGTTTTTCGCATCAACAAAGCAAAGCACTGCCCACACACAATGAACCGCTGGTCCACAGCCATAACTGAGAGTATACTTACAGAGAACATTCATCGTCCCTTCCAAGAACTTTAATGGCCTTTCTACCCAAATTAGGCAATAACAATCCCATCAGTGGTACAGAGGCCCTATCACTACAAAACATTTCATCTCCTCCCCTCTTCAGAAGATGTTTCCATTAGGAGGAATGAAAAGCTAATCATATTCATCTGCAAGCCTTCTTTAATGGGATCCTATCAGATTGCCTGATAGAGGCCCTTCTCTCCTAATACTACAGTCAATTTGCTTCTCCCATTTAGTCAAGCTGGCCTGTCTCTGATGATACCATCTCTGCGCCGTTATACATGGCACCGAGATAAAGCCGGGCTTGCACACATTAAAGGAAGAGAAAGTTGTAATAAGTGGTGTGAGGGTGTGCATGTGCGTGCATGTGATAAGCGAGGTTAGATGTAATTTCTTCCCGTCTTGCCTGGATGAATGCCGGGGCCCGTTCCTGACTCTGCAAGACTTCACCGAAGGTGGGGATGGAGGTGGAGGTAAATGTCTCAGAAAGGAGAAAGATGGATAAGCGGTGAAAGATAGCATACCAGAGGGAGAGATATTTTCTCAGCAGACATAATTTGCTGTAAATTATGTGTGTGCCCTGACGTGCAAACACATATAAGATTAATGCACACACACAGAGACATATGCACCCACAAACAATCAGGTCAGGTGGGCAGGTCAGTCCACGGTCAGGGTTGTCACATCGTAGGAGGGCTGGGTCTCTATGGGTTTTTATTAATAAAGTCTAGGAAGGATAGATGGGGTGTTATTGAGTGGGACTGAGTGCTCTTGTGAAGGTATGCATGATGGATGGGCTTATCAGAGATGGTCTGAGGGCTGACAGACACACAGATTTGTGATGATGGCAGGTCATGTCATGTCAGGTGAGGAAAGCGTAACTCATCCCCTTAAATACCTGCTGATGAACCATGCGAGTTATAATACAGGAATGAAAGTGACCAAAATCAAAAGATGACATACACAAATGTTTGTTTGTTTAATGATATAAATATATTCTTTGTAAAATATTTGATTTTTATCGTCATTTTATTCCAGGGGTATACTAAAAACCATCTGCACAATAAGCCTGAGATGAACTGATCTGAGCTGAGTCACTGAGTAAATATTTATTGCTGGATTTTGTTTTCACTTTGTGGATCATAAACTGCTTTTATGCATGTGCTGCAAGATCATAATGCTATTTTTATTGATATGTTCAGGATAGGATGCTTCTAAAAAAAGAGAGGGAGGGAGAGAGAAGCAGGGCAGACATATGAAGTGTTGAGGGTTTGGTTTCCATTTACAGACCAAATCCCATGTGATTTCTCTGCAATTTTCCTCAATTCCCTTCAGATACAGGCTAAGTGATTCTGTCTGGACACACAAGCCTTTGTGGTGGATTGACCCCCTGGAGGCCTGAAAGCACCTACTGGAGGAGGCAGTGAATTCAGGGTCTGTGAATGGGTTTGTGTTGCTGCTCTGTGTTTACTAAATGTGCGCGTCTGTATGTTAGTGGGGTAAACATGCACAACAGTGAGACATGAAACAGGAAATTATATTGAAAAAACATAGTTTATACGCTTAGAATCATCAATAAATAAAACAAAAACAAAACAAAAAATGTATGACTTGTAATTTTTAATATTATTTTTTAATTATTATGAAACATTATAGATATTTATATATCAGGGACAATTTCTTCCATTTTTTAAAAATATGTTTTATATATAAAAATAATTTATATATATATATATATATATATATATATATATATATATATATATATATATATATATATATATTCGAACCCTGGGTCGCCGTGGCAAGGACTAAGCCTTAGTACATGGGGGCAGATGCTCTACCGACTAAGCTAAATAACACCCCCCATTTGTCTATTTTAAGCATAAAAATAAATGGAAAGTTTGGCTTTTTCTTTTTTTTTTACTTCTTTTAATCCTTTAATTCTTTCATCACAGCATGTGTGTACTGGGGAAACTGCAGCTCTTCAGCACCATGGACAGCTACTACAGCTTCCGTCTACAGCGCCTGCTCGCTCACAATAAACAACATCTGTTTGCATCACATTCTTCAACTGCATGCGGATTACTAAATTAGCAGCCTATATGTCTATAAATAAGTTGTAGGTTACAGATGAGTGTTTTTTTTTTCTTTACAAAAAAGAGGTTGGTCCCAACACATTTATGCTAAAAATTTGTATTCCAAAATGTCCTAAAAACCTATTTTACCAGCATAGTGTGAGTGATGGGATGACACACAAAGGACCGGTTTTAGTCATTTTACAAGAGACATTTCTGTGTTTCTTTTTTTTCTCTGTGCCTTTCTCACTGGCTCACTGGTTTGAAGTGGGTTGGAACGGTTGGTGATTTCCCTGCACCAATCAGGATTTAGGGGTTTCTCAATCAGAATCTACTGACATTAAGTTGTTTGGTCACTGCATCCACAGCAACTTTAAAGCAATAAAAAAAACATAATTTTGTAAAATGAAAATAATATCATACACAGTATGATATGACCATAGCAAAACCAATATTATGGCATTTAATCATATCATCATGTCATAATGTAGACCTAAAATGCCACATTATTGATTAATATAGAAAGTGTAAAGCCATTGCAGTGTATTCATCACATTCACAGTTGAGTTGCGCTATGAAAAATAAGAAGTGTTGCAACAGTGGCCATAAATGATGATGCCGCATATAAATACCCATAAGTAGTAGCAGACTTCCATTTTCATTGGGCGACCTGTCACAGACCAATGAAGCTTAGCTCTTTTGGGCTCAGCAGAGTGAAAGATTGTCTCTCCAGGCCTCTAACCCTCAACCATCCATCCATCTGTGCTCTCATCTGACATTTCATGGCCACTCACTCGGATGGAAGTAACTCTGATGACACATGGCTCTTCAGGGATGGAACAACCATCTATAATCACAGACACAAATGTCACCGCAGGAAAGCAAGAAATAAGGAGGTAGCAGAACAACAGGTAGGGAGACGGATGGAGAATGAGAGGAAGAGCTCAGGAAAAGTATAACATGACACAAGCGAACAGCCGAGAGAGAACACAGTCGACATGAAGTGGATGGAGATTCAGATAGTGTCGGTGCTAATTTGCAGAGAGGTCGGATATGTTTGGTTAAATGTGCCTCAGACGATGTCTTAATATGGATTAAATCAGATACAATGGAGCTATAATAATCTCAGCACTCCCTCAAGACAGCTTAACACAGGCATGAACTCTGATTGTGATCCTGATTTGTGGGGCTCCACTAGCACTTATCACAGAGAAAAGATTACTTAACAATTGTGCTTATTAAGGAAGTCAAGAAGGTTCAAAAAATAGTTATTCTGAAATGTATGATGGCGATGTCTCATTTGGAGAGCACTACTTTATGATCCTTAGTAGGAAAGGGAGCTCCAGGCCATAGCTTTTAAGAATTGCCACATCACAAAGGAAGTGATATTCCAGGAAAACAACTGGGAAGTTTCTAAAAGGATGACAACACAAGACATTTACTGGAGTACTGCCTCCGCCTCTTAAAGTTGTAAAAGTGTACCAGGACAGAAGAAGTGAAGTGCAATAGCTCAAGTCACAACTTAAAATGTGTTTGTGCAAGACTTGCTGATCAGATGCGTCACTCAATAACTACCCAAACAAAATGCAGATCAGATTGGTGGCGAGAACACAGGTCACGGTGACATCTGACGCAAATCCATTTGGCACGAAAGTCAACAAATTGCAAATGACTGAACACAACACCCTACCTTGCAGCAATCAAACAACCTATTCATAAGCCAAGGTGAACGCAATAAAAAAAAAGATGTTTTCACAACAAGAATGTTATGAAGTGCTGCATACAAGGCCTGTGTGAATAACTGCTCTTTGAATGGCATGTTAATTGAAGAAATGACTTTGTTTTCAGCAACAGCCCTACAAAGGAGGGAACAATGCCAACTGTTCACATCTAAAACTTGATCTGGCAGCTACCTCTTATAGCTCCTCCAAAACATTTACTGCCATTCAACTCTGTGTAACGCTCCCATTAAACACCTCTTATCGTCTCCAGTAGAGAAATCTATTGTGTTCACTGTACTGTAGGTGAAAGGCTCAAAAGAGCCACTGTATTGTTATACAACTAAGGACTTACTGCTGCATTGACTATGTGAATATAACTGCATTGTAAAAGTGCTGTGGCAGCATTTATGCTCCAATTCCTCACGTATGGCTTCATATGTGGGAGATTTCATATGTGGGGAAATTAAATTGCATTTGCAATATCTGTACTGCTATTTATGAACCGGCTAAATGCTTAGGTTGCACCAAGGAACCGTTTTACCTTAGAAAGGTGTTTGTGTTTTTATGCATCCTATTAATGTTTACTGTGCACTGCTATGTCTCCTTTTACAGAGAATACGACAAATAACTGACGGCCTGACAGTAATAGGTTAAATGTGACATAACGTCACATTTTGTGATCAATAGAATGACTTTTTTATCTGGTCATTTTTATCTAGGTTGCCCTTTTCCATCAGAATAATCGACCTCTTCACATACATGCTGAATTCCAGCAGTCAGTTTTTATTTTTCAACTGCAAGGCTACGGCAAAATCCAGTTTCTTAGCCTTCCACAGGGTGCAGTGAGAGGCAGCAATATAGGCTATTTCCTCATTTACATTTGTCAAGTGATGAGAGGGGAATGGGAGAAAGAAACACACAGATAAGTTGATAAAGGGAAGGGCATTACTCTCACACCGCACTGCACACAGAGGAAAGGTCATTACCATCAGTCACTTCACAGCCAATTTTACTGTGAATCACACTGAGGGATTGCCACGATTTCTCTGTAACACACACTCATTTCGCTACATTATGACTTGGAATTGGACTAACTTTGACACTTTGGCAGCATTTCATCCCAACATTGACGTTTCTCGGCTTTGTGTACTTTATGTTTTGAAATAGTCAAAGAGAATATTTAAGCTTTACTACCGGGAGGTCTGCCTTGTTTTTAAGTGACTGTACAGCTCTGGTGTTGTGTTCCCGTCACTATGCTAAATTGATACACAATGGGCTTTAGTATCGACAAGGCAATGGCTTCTCTCAATTGTTAGAAGTAGCACCCTGAGGTTGATATCACTGTGATCCTGTCAACACAGTCTCTTTATTGTACTACCTTAGACGTCGACAGACATTTAGCAATATTTTTAATCTTTAGCCAGTTTGTCATGGTGCCAGCAGAATAATGCCCTCGAGTAAAATGCAGTGAGTCTTCTTAACCTTGTTATGTCATTTTCAATAACTATAATATATCTTTACATTAGCCATCCATCCTGTATGTTACTGATTTCGACATGTTGGAGGTTTGGATACAGAAAAAGCTACTGTCCATGAATCTACATTAAGAGGAGTTACAGACAGAACAAGCAGAAATCATCACAATGCTGATGCCACTGCTTAATATGCTAACTGCTATAGACATTAGATGGTGTCAGAAACACATGAGGACCCCTCAAGCTAATTGAGTAAGAGAGCCATGTATATTTCTCAGGAGTTAGTGGAGACCAAAAACAGAACTTCAAATAGGGTGAATATAGGACTTTCATTAATCTGGTGCTCGGAAATACAACAAATGAATGCTAATATTGCCTGATAAGGTATCTCTCTTTTGCACAAGGTGACAAAGGCATGACATAGTTGGAGTGATGGATGGATAGGATGGAGTAAGGAATAAGGAATACACTCAAAATGCATTACAGCACGTAGCCGTCTGTGGGCCAGAATTTATTGCAAAATCTGAACGTATCCCGTGGCTGATGTTAATTTCAAATGATCCTTACTGCTTGAAGTCAATCAGCATAATTTAAGTGGCAATGTGCAAATGCAGTACTACTGACCCATTTTTGAGTGAGCTAAATATGCAAGACTAGTCTTACATGTCACTGTTTATAACGCAGGGCATTTATCCTTTGCTGGACAAAGTGCTTTAAAAAATTGGGGCATAGATAAAGTGCATAACCACTTCTCTAGGCACCACTTCACTACTGGCTATAACACTCAGCAACTGGTGGTTATTAATTCCTTGCTCCACTGGTGCTCCATCCAGGCACCACCCCATTGCTCAAATGTATCTTTTTCGTGTACCGGCAGCTAATGGTTGCGAGTGGAAAACCCATATTCAAGCTCCTGAACATCTCTTCAGAAACCTCCATGTGATGTTACAGATGTTGTTTTCTAGAAGAGCCCCATTAAGCAGTGTGAGTACACTTACTTGCCAGGAAGTCAGTGAATAATAGCCAGGGACCCTGTTACAAGCTTTGCTCATTTGTGCGTGAGCATGTGTGTATGAATAAGTGTGTGCGCCCGTGTATGTGTCTGTCTTTGTAATTAGCGATTACCAGACTGCTATCAACAGAATGCTTCAGTGAATCCACTTCCAAGAGTAACCAGGAAGTGCAAACACAATTACCAGAAGAGAGGGAGCATAACAACATTTAAATATGAATTACTTCAGAGATAGGACAAGTCCCCAAAGCTTGCACCACTGACTGCCTGCGTACTGCTTAATTCACAGAAAATAGCAGTGCCATTAACACATTTGTGCATCTGCAGGTTTGCATATGGTAGTTTCTTAATGCATGTGAATGTGTTAATGTATACAATGATACCGATAATAGGTATAGCTCTACAAGTACTAAAATACTTTCAAGCCTCGGAGGGCTGATACGAGTTGATGTATGGATAAAACCAGTAATGGCGGCTGGTAATTGAAACAGGAACCCATCTATCTTTGTGAGCCTGGGTACATCGAGCAGTGTGTGTCGGTGTGGCAGAGGAGAACAGGAGAGGGGTTGAGGAGCTGGGGCACAATAACCTTCGTATGTGGTTCAATTAAACTACTAATGAGAACTAACTGCACTCAGTTTGAAACATGAATCTCTGGAGAAATGTTCCAATTTTGAGATTGATCGCTTTTGTTGGATGCAAGACAATAACAAAATAGAGTACAGGCATATACACGACAGGTCTTTCGCTTGGGAATCAAACTTACAGAGTGGGCAAGGCAACCACAACGGGCACAACCCCGGTGTTTTATGTCTCCAATAGCGTGTGACATTACAGTCAGCAGGGTAAGGAGAGGGGTGGGGAGAGAACAAAAAGGAATGAGACAGCAATTACAGTGTCAGCCACAGAATTAAAAGCCCAAGCACTAGATTGGATGCTAGGTTTTGACAGATATATTAAAGCGCATTGATGTCAGCAGGTAAGAAAAATGAAATCGCAGTACATATATGTTTTACAAGCCACATCATTCAGTCACACTAGTCACTGCAATTACCCCCATGTTCGGAAAAAACACTGTAAATGTGCCCCCTCGGATGCCCCCATATATGGTGGATAAAATATGATTAAGTGTCTTCTAGGGTGCCCTTGCTGTGGAGAAAATGCAGTAAAGTACCTTCTTGGACGACCCAATGATAAACCCTGATAAAGTGCCCTCTAGGATGCCCTTCTAAAACCTGATAAGGTGCCCTTATACAGCTCATTCGCATTAACATCACCACGTCACGTCTTTGTGAAATAAATGATGAAAGAGTTAATAGTTCCACGTGTATTTTTATGACAGATGTGTAGTAGTAGTCACATAATAAAATAATTATAATCATATCCAGGCTTTGTAACCTGTTTCATTACATTCTGGGTGTTGCCGATCCACCACATAAGTGGTGCACCTCAAATCCATCCACACCACACCCATCACTTCCACCACTTCCATACTGAAATATCTGAACAACTGTTGGACTGACTGCCAATGAATTTTGTCAGACATTCAAGGTCTCCAGAGGAAGAATTCTACCAACCTGGTGATGCTTTTATCCAATGTGACTTAGAGCAATTTGAGCAATTTCAGTATCCTGCCCAAGGACGCATCGACATGCAGATCGGAGGAGCTGGGGATCGAACCACCGATCATCTCATTAGTGGACGACCCACTCTACCTCCTGAGCAACAGCCACCCCGGAAATGTTTGCATGCTGATGTTGAAGCACTGCTATATTTATGTACAACATCACAGAGGTACTACTATATTATATACTATATTATTATAATGATAATAATGTTTATACTTAATATAAGTTTATGTATATACCCTGGAATATAAGTATATATACATTTGCATGCACATTCTGTACTCATTCAAATGATACAAAAAAATAGTATGGTATCATTTGATATATCTTTATTCCATTTATTCTGAAATATACATACCAGTATTGACCTATTGACCTATCGACCTTGGTTGTTGTTTGAAAATGTTATTTGATGCATAATTATTTACTTTAGATTACAAACATTGTATTCTTTTAGAGTTTGTCAAACAATGTTACAGTAACACTTTTTCCGAAGCTGTTAACTTTTTTCCCCCTTCTTTATTTTACTTGAAAAATTCAGTGATAGCTGTGGTATTTGATCTAAAGTACACTTTAACCACACCACATTATGGTTATGTATGTCTAAAAGAGGACAGACCAGTGTTATGAAGTGTCATACTTCTGCTCTTTGCTTTTTTGATCTAACAGTATGTTTTTTTTTTTTTTTTTTTTTTGATTTTAGAACATGTTCCCGGTTCACTCCAGCCCTTCCATGTCCTCCCAGTCGTTGACCCCTGCTGGATCTGATGTTCAGAGATGAAAAGGCGAGGCTGTGTGGAAAGATAAGGCTAGGGCTGAGAGAAGAGACAAAGAAAAGAGGTCAGAGCCTGGGAGTTCAGGGGTCATCTCCACACTGCAGTGATCCTATGGTCATAACAGCAAGGTGACCGGCTGGCTGGTCCCAGCGCAGATTTCACACAGGGATGAAAGAGAAAGAAAAAAAGGAACAGACGCAGAAGATAAAAAGAAAAAAAAACATTAAAGGATGGGGAAGAGAGGTAAATGCAAATGTGGAAAAAAAGACAGTAGTGAGAAGACAACAAAAGGGCGGGGGTGTTGTTTTGGGATTTGAGGGTGACCCCAGCAGGGACAGACACCAGAATGAGTCAGAGGGAGGAGAGATAAAATGATAAAAAAGGAAAGAGAGAATCGTAAAGCACATTTCAGGATGTCACATCTACTCTGCCTCTCATTCAGGTCACAGTGATTGCATTTGTTTAACTTGGCCAGACCATTTCCTCCTGTCTGGACAGTGTGTTTGTGAAACAGAGTGAGCGCATGGACGTTTGTGTGCTTCGGTGTGAGTGCGTGCGTGTGTGTGCCTGTGCGGTCCTCACATTTAGCGACTATCCCTTTGTTTTATTATTTTTGTACAGATTTTTCTCTCCAACTGTGATCAACTGCCAGACATTTACAACTCAATTCATTCTCAATGCGCCAATAAGTAACCAAAGGTGCCAACAAACTCTATATAAACACCTCTCAAAGGCCCTAGTGGTGCAGGAGGCCTAGAATGATTGACTTGCGCAAAGTATTGAACTATTGAACTTTTTCCCAAGGAGATGGAAATTAATTAAGCTCTGGTTCCTGCCTGCACTCCCATGTGACTCCACAGGTGAAGCCATGTGCCATGCTACAAATCCTGTCGCTAGTGGACTTTGCTGATTAAATTGTTGCCTATCCAACTAATTAAAACAGATCCATAGGAGCTACCATAAGCCGAAGTGGTGTGAGAGGAAGGGAAATAAGCTAACTGCGCGCATGAGGACGTACGTGTGAGTCTTTTTATATGTCTCAGGAAAATATTTAGATAATATAGAAGTATTTTCATAGCATTACGGTGAGCCTCACCCAAGAAAAAAAAACATCTGTCCTCAATTTCAGCACCAAAGCTGGCTCTTATCCTCAGTTCTTTGATGTTGCCTGTTGTCATGGGGACCTCAGGAGTGCTGCAACGCTGAGCAGCATGCAGAGTGCCATGTCACTGCGGTTAAAAGGGTTACATTAACATCAGCGGCAGGTTACATTAGAGCGGGGCTACATTACCCATTAGTGGTAGCAAAACACATTTGTGGTAGCAGGGGCAGCACGGTTAGCATTTAGCGCTAATCTATCATACCAGGGGTGAACACTCAGCCCATTTGGTTTAAGTGTAATTCATACTCATACTAGTTTCTGAGAGCCACAACTTCAGAGGCACTTTTTGGTGCTGTACAGTTTTTATTAACTACACATTGCTGAGTTAAAAAAAAACATAGTAAAAATTTCCCTTCACAAAAGAGAACAATATCCAACAAGGGTCGATCTCAGTCCATCACTGACAGTGAATTCAGGGGAGAGCAGGAGTTGCTACACACAATTTGCTGCTCATCCCTCCTTGAATCAAAGATGTCTCTGTCAGATTGTTTATCTGTGGCCAAGAATATTGGCTTGCTGTGGCCAAAGCTTATCACATGCTGCTTTACGCTGCCTGACTTATTGACTGCGAACATGGCCAACATGGCTCTTCTCATCAGTGTCGGCACAACGGCAGCATCGACTGTACTGATCTATGACCAAGTCTGATGGAGAGGCAGTCAATGCGGCTAACTAGAGCTGGCCGGCGCCTCTAAATCCGCTCTAGGCCAGTCAATGCGCTGTCCAGGAGGGGTGTCGTAGATAACAACATGTCATCTCGACGCGTGCGTGTCCATACATGAAAAGTTAACGTGGTAAGACTGAAAAGTCGTGAATGCCGGCTGAGATTGGCAGCACATGAAATCACATTATACATATTAAATGTGTGAATTAAAAGCGTAGAAAGCAGCAATATTCCCCCCCCAAACTAACCGTGGCAGTAGTTAATAACAGTCAGTCTGTCAGCATGGGTCAGTGTTTGTGGATGGATGTGGCTGTCTGCATGTGTGTGTTAGGGGAGAAAAGTAGGCTGCAGGAGAAACTAGGGCATTACTGAGGCTCAGGAGAGGTGTCTCCAACCCAGCCTCCTGTCCTATTTCACTGCCTGGCGAGACTGGCATGTGTGTTTGTTGTGCGTGTGTGTGTGTGTGTGTGTGTGTGTGGGGGTGACTCAACAGAGGGAGCACCCTGGGCAGCCATGGGAAAGCTTCAGGCACAGGAGGCAGAGAGATAACAGGTGAGCTCCAGGGAGGATACCTGTGGGAGAGAGGAGGCCCGGTGACAGGCCTCTTTGCTGGGGTGGAATGGATGTACAGAAGCCCCCAGGGCATAGACCAAATGTCAGATGGTCTGTGTGCACATACTGGAAAACTGCTCTGAGCTTTATTGGAATGTGTCACCTGTGTGTGTGTGTGTGTGTGTGTGTGTGTGTGTGTGTGTGTGTGTGTGTGTATTCTCCAACTGGGCAGATGACTCACAACAGGAAAGAGAGCCGAACAAGGCAGCACAGACAGGTGGGGGAAGTGTGTATGTAGGTGTTTTTGTTTGGCTGTGTGGGTGCAAGAAATAGGCTGTCGAGTGTCACTGTAAATATATGCTGTACAGTTTCACAAGTATGCACTATACAGCACATACTGTGCTCCCACACCCACTATCACGCATAAACCCACCCACTGATACACACACACACACACACACTCACACTCTCATGTTCACTGTACTATGACAGCCAATATTTATCTATCAGTCCCAGCTCTCCACTCCTCTGGAGCTTTCCGACACATCACTAATTCATCCCTGGCATTTCCCCCTGCTAAATAAGGGCAGCCTTTGAACTGACATACTGGCCCTTTAGTGCAAGGCCAAGTTACATCCAAGCTCCTTCTGTAAGCCTATATCCTGGCTGGGATCCCACACTGCAACACTACCCTTCAATGACCGGCCCTTGTTAATGAATCAGAATGGAGATGTGGGTTAATGTGCAAATTGTGCACAGCAATTCGATGTTTGACCGTGCCGGTCTTAGAGCACTGTCGTCGGCAACACGTACTTAGGTGGGTGTGGGTGTAGTGTCGGGTTGCCAGGTTAGGTTTTGATGGGAGAATTAGCTGGTCATGTATCCTGACATGTAATGAGGGCTGGGTTTGTGTTACAGCAACTGTGAAGCAGCAACAGTGGCTGCAGCAAGCTGCAGACTTCAGTTCTAGCAGGAACTATAGCAACACAAAAAAGTCAGAGAACTGACTGAATTCTGAATCATTTGGTAAAAAGTGATAAGTTATTTTAAAAAGTAACATGAAAACACTGGTAAAGAGTTAAAACAATGACCAGACCATCGGGTGAAGAAGTGTGGCACAGACCGAGCGCTTGAGCTGACCTACTCGTACATTTCATGTATTGATTCTGTCTGATTGTGTCTTGACTGATCTGGATGCGAGCGAAAGAGCGAGAGAGAGCAGTGGGAGGATGGAAGTGCAGGTAAGACAGAGCAGGTTACAAGGAGCAAGCGAGATTAAATTTTAATTTCAGTTTTTCCTCAAGGTCAAACATGAAATAACCTTCATAGGAAGTGCGGATGGGAAAAAGGACTGCCCGGGCACTGAAAAAGTAATATATTTAACATTGAAAGCATGAGCCAATTTGGAAAAAGGACACCTTGTTGACATGCACTGTAAGCCAATTAGTAACCATGGCGACGAAAGGATGAAAGAAACATGGCAACACAAATAAGCTTTCAGATCAGAGTGTGTGCCACATACTAACATATTATTTAAATATGACAGTAGCGTGCGTACATCGCATGCATGCAAACATGTGCGCGTTACACACACATACGCATTAACCGGAGCCTGAGGGTGATTTCAAACCTCTGCGCTGTAATGGAAGGATGGAAGATCGGGGGAATCCAGGCATCCTGAATAATTTCTATCACACATCAGTGCTAATGCCACTAATGCTAATCTATCTGACAGCCGTCTCTCCTACTGCAGATAGCCAATCTATTAGATTGCATGCAACCTCCTTTCCCCCCTGACTTCTGTACATACGTGCACACGTGCAAATTCGCATAATCACACATGACCTCTTTCATATATTTCTTTTTAAATTCCGCACAGCACTTGTAAGCATCGGTCAGTAACATAAAATTAAATTATTTCAGGGTGATCAGACTTGTTCGCAAATGCTTGGATGTTAGGAGGCTCTGAATTACAGAGCTCATAAAAATGAGCTTAAAAAAAAAAGAAGCCATCAATAGTAATTGCATGCTTAAACATCAAACACCTCATAAATATTAAAAGACTTTACAAACTAGAAAGAGATATTTCATTATGAAAATGTTCGTGCAGAGCGATTGCCGGTGTTTATATGAAAACAACGAAAAAGAGTTCATCTTCGCAGCGGGCTTCAATAGATGACTTATTTAGTCTCTTGCTCTCTTGATCGCCTCTTAACTGGCTCTATGTCCACTTAAAGGGATTGCATTAACCTCTGCCACTCTCTGTGGGCAGATGAGCTGCTCCCTCACCCTCCCTTTAAGATGTGCTCTGTATTAAACTCTTCCTTCTTTGGCTGGGATCCCTGTCTGGCTCCTGTCCAGACAAAAAAAACACACACACGCATACACACAAAGACACCCACGCACACACACACACTTAGAAAGCCAGACACAGTCCGGTGTGCTCTTGTACTGTATATCACTATATGGGATCTGACACTTCTGTGGCCAGGTTGCGGTTTTATGCTTTTTTAAAGACACTTCGCAATCTAGCACTTTTTTTTTTTTAGAGGGATAGCTTCGATACTGCTCAAGTGATATAGGACTGAGGTGGAAGAGCAAAAGGAAGAGAAAGAAGTTACAGAAATAATCCACATGTTTGGGTCATTTACAGTACATAACGTGTATGCATAGAGAGTGATGTGTAAATGGAAACTATGAAATAGTGGCAGATCCTTTGAAATGCTGCTTACTTACAGCGCATGTCTTGGTCTGATTCCCTTCAAAAGGTTGGACTGACATACATTTGAACACATGCTCTTACACCTGCAATAATTATGTAGGCATAACAGATGTTAATAGAGACATGTGTACACACGGCCAGCTTCTTTTCATTTCCTCATCCATGTCTCACTGGTATTCTCTCACGCTAGCTCAAGTCCTCCCAGAAGAATCTACATCTCGGAGCCCACCTGTATCTGAAGCTTGTGCAGATTGCCTGACAGCCGGCAGGCCTGGTCCTCTCTATCGCTCGCTCTGCCCTGCTCTCTGCCCTCTCCAGCTGGCTGTTCTAGCCTTCTGCTCCCCTTGTTGCCATCTCTGCACCCAAGCAGCTGGTGTGCCAGACAAATCTCTGCCCTCTTCCCAGCCCGGTCTCCCCTTGACCAGTTTAGAATGAATACATCTCTTTCCTCTAAATCTAGGGTTCTACATCTTTCAGTCATCTTTTTTTTACCTTCCATGCGCACAAATGTGACTAAAGCAAAAGCATCTGAAGAAGCTATGGGGGAGGCAGTGCCTGTGCGCACATGAATAGGACATGCAGATAAATGTGGGCCAAGAAAGCTGAAGGAAAATAAAACAGAAAAGGAAGTGCCTCTATATGGAGACAACAGCATTCACAACAAGAACAAACATGACTATGCCCCCAACCTTGGATACAGGCAAGACATTGCGTCTGCTCCCCACATTTGACATATTGCACCCTCCCAGACTAGGGGAGGGTCAGCCTCTCGCACCAATGAAACACTCATCAACACTAATATGGATGGCACTGAGGGAAAACAAGGTGTTATTTATAGTCCTGTTAATGGTTTCAGCAGCAGGCCTGGTCCCTCTGTGTTAACACATGCACAGTGGCAAAGAGAAAGATGCACAAACAAAAATGCACACTCTTGAGAGTGTGCGTACATGTGGCAGCGACACGTACTCGCTGCTTTCATATACATATTTGCAGATCCATGCAGTCTCCCTCTCCCAGACAGACACACACAGTAGAGTTACCGTAGAGCTAAGACGGCCTGACATTCCTTCCACTGAGCTGTGTATGTTGCGTCCAATCGCTCTGTCAAAACATTTCTGGGGAAGGAATATACAACTCCGAGACCTGACTGCGCAAGGTCTATTACATGCACACACATAGACACAAATAAAACACACCTCGAGCCACATACAAAAAACTCAGATGATCCCACATCACTGCTGTCTGTCTCGGGAAACGTGTCTGTCTGCAGACAAAAACTATAAGAGGGTGAGAAAGCACACTAAATCTGCTGCTGTACATTTGTGTCTCAATGCCGAGAGAAGAAAGAACAGCAGTGAGAAGTTGAGTTACTGCATATAAACTTTGCTCCGTTCTACTCTGTACTGTGCTGTCTGTGCATGCTGTTTAATATCTGCCTGGCAGACACGGCTAAGGGCCATCCTAGTGACCCTTAAAGGAGACGTTGTGAAGAGATTTTCAGCTAACCTAAGGGGACCCTTACCAGATAAATTATTTCTCACTTTCCACTTACTGAATGCTCTGCTAACTAATTGGTGTCAACAGAGAGCAAAATACTCATTTAAAACCTGTTTTTTTCGGTGCACTCTCCTGAGCAAGCAGAATTGGTTGAGACAGATTTACTTTATTTGAGAAATAGGAGGCAAAGCAGTCCCTTCATAGACACAACTATTATTTCTACCTATAAACTCTCTTCCAGTGATAAAAGTCTCCTGGAGACGTTTCTTCTTAATATTTAAACAAAGATTTTACTGTTACTGTCTCTGCAGAGAAAATTGACAAAGACTGTGGAATCTCCACCGTGGTGGTTTATTCCCAACAAATCCCCCAGTGTTTGTAATGATGTGCAGTGCAACCTATTAATTTGGTCACCAGCTTCAAAACAACCAACTAACAGGGTTATGGAAAAAGTACAGATGAACACTCTATTCTCCTCGGTAAACATTTAGAGTCGAGCTGAAAGCTTTTCCATTTCAGAGACTGCAAGTCGGCAAGAGAACGGTATGAACATGGGAGCGTGTAACCGTGCATGACTATTATCCCATTTCCATATTAGCCTGTATTATAATTTGATGTGATTAAAGAAGAATGCTTTCTGCGTGTGTGTATATGTGCATGTACTGTATTGACAGTACAGCCTGGAGCACAGAAACAGCCTATGGCCGAAAACTCACGCTACGTTAGCTTCTTTGCTACATGTCTGGGGGCTGATCTATTGTAGGAGGGTTAGCTTGGATCAGCAATTAGCATTTTTATACACAGTGCACACAAGGTAAACACTTGCTTTCTGTCACATCCCTTCGCTGAACGAGGGCTTATGGCGCAAAGATCACAGGGCTGATATATAACGTCAAACGCCTTTTTACTATCGATGGTGATGCGTGGCCAAAAAAAACAGAACGAGAGCTCCGGCTTACACCAGACATGGTCAAAGTCGTGTTATATTCTGAAGTCAAATTCTGCCTGCTGACCTTTACAAGAGCCAAATTAGATGTAACACTTCATTCTATTCAAAACATTAACCTTAGCCAAAACATGGCAGCTACTTTTCTTGTCATTCAGCCCAATAAGACTGCAAAGGAGCACAAAAGTCCACCTAAACCTCCCCGGCGTGTAACATGATGACCGTGAGTGATTTTTCTGAAAGACAAACTGCATGTACATGTAAACAAAACCTGCCGTACAGGCACACATAGACCCAGACACATCAGTGAGGGCTGTGCTGGGCTAACCACAGGCTGTGTGGCTGACGCTCCATTGTTTAGTTCCACACAATTACATTCACAATAACCCAGAGCCCCTCAGGTCCCTCGCAGCCAAAAGCTGTGTTCCATTACACAACACTCAAGTCCTGTTCCAGAACACCAATAATTAGATGAAATGTAATCAACTTACCAGGGCCATTAAAGTTTGTCTTAAATTAACTGCTAAACCAGGCACTGGTGCTAACTTAAACCAGGTAATACTCACCAGCCTCAAAGATGTGTCTACCTGGAGCCCCGGGACAGCTGCACTCCAGAAAGGGAAAAATGAGAGCAGAAGTCTGGGAGGTGATGGCACTAGTGAGCCATACCAGACCTTTCTGTCCTTTCTCCTTATTGCCAGTGAGGGGACCTTGGACTTTCACGCTCTGACAAACACAATTAATTGGGGCAAAATGCGGTGCCCTTGGGGCTCCAATGACTCCTGGCTCATTTAATCTGTTCTGCCTTCAACCTGTATCCCCCTCCAGCATGGTTTTAGGCGATGACTGGCTTGAGGCTGCAGTGGCTATATCCTCAGCAGAGTCCTTTGTAGGCTTAGAAGACACATAAACTAGAGATTTATTTTTTCACTCCCACAGGGATATTTAAGAAAGCAGATTTTTTTTTCTTTCTGGCTTTAGAGAGAAACGAGCGAAACAAAAATGACTTGTAAAAAGGAGGAGAAATTAGATGGCGAGAAAGAAAATTGGGACAAGAGTCTGCAGCGACTGGATACCCTCGCGTGAACATTAGAACGGATCCTCATGATGCGCTAATCAAGACAGAAAAGAACTGCAGAGGGAGGTGCAAAAAGGACAAAGAGTACAGAACAAATAAGATAGTCTAAGCATAAAATAATATATAAAACGCAAGAGGAAAGACAAAGTGAAGTGACATAGCAAGACTGAATGTAAGCAAAATTGAAAAAACGCAACGCAGCAAGAAAGGGAGCAGTTACACAGTGAGAAGGCACTAAAAGGCAGAGCTGGGGAGCTAAATTCAGCACGCAGGGCCGGCTCCAGTGAGCCAGAGAAAGTGAATGTTTAAACAAGTGTTGTGACTCCTACACGGCCCACGCTGCATATCGAACCGCATCAGTATACCATGGAACAGGTCTAGCAGGTCATCAACAGTAACAGCAGCGGCAGCTGAGAATAGCCTTGTAAGGCTTTGCCGACTGTCAGCCTGCTGCTCGGACTCCAAAGCAGCAGGCGCTGACTGACTGCAGAGCAACAGTGTGGTGTTTCATGCGGAGCTCAAGGGGCTGATGGGAGGTGTGTGTAGGGTGTATGTAGGCTAGTGGCAGCATGAACACAAACAGACAAAGCAGGAAATTAAGGAGGAGGAAACACAACAACATCAAAAGGAGGAGATTCAAGGATGGCTCAACTGCAGGAGGAAAATGCATACACGGTGAACAATAAACAGTATTATCATGACAGTGTTTGTCTTGTTGTATGGGAAAAAAAACATTACATAGAGACATTTTCATATCCATTAAGACAGCTTTAGTTTAGGGGCATATGAATAAAATGTAGGGGATAAAGCACGTCATTGTGCCTAGATGAGCAAAGCCTCTAAAAATACGACTGAATGTGTTCTTCCATTATTTTTTTGCCGAGCACAGTGGTGAGTGGTGAGTGTGGGAGCAGGAGCATGCGTCTTAATGGGGATGACATCACCCGTGAGTACTACATTTAGACGAAGGAACCCTATGGGTAAACACTTGCACATCACACACAAGCAAACACGCACATAAGTCGTGTGCTATAGGATCATTAGACAGCTGAGATTCCCGTGACGACCCATGAATTTGACTTTTTTCTCATTTCGACGAGCAGGACACGTCGTTTGCTTTCATGAAATAGGAACAAAATAATCACTGGCCATGAAAATGATGCTTAAAAATTTTTTTTTGACTTAGATTAAAAAGTAGCTTCTCCATAAATAATAAAAACTCTTTTTGCCACTGTTTCTGTGCTGTAGCTGAGCTTTACAACAAACCTAGCAAATGAAATCAACTGTCAGACCTACTTGTTCCTCGCCTACAGTGACAGCAAGAAGTCATTACGGTACATGTACTCGTGAAATCACATTATTAGTGTATTTGTACTGCACTACATTTCCCAGAAATAACTTGTCATGTAAAAACACAACTTGGATATTAGGATCTTTAACCATAACGAGATATTTACGTAACCCCTGATTCCAGATGTGCAGTCTGTTAAAAGAATAGCTCCTGAAAACACTCTTTGGCAAGTGTTTCAAGTCCTCCTAACAACCTTGTTTTTGGCTGATCTATCACCTCCGCATGCCAGCACGCTGTGTTTGACACAATGCAATTGCCTTGGCTTAAACATTTACAGCACAATTTGTAGCACCTGAAGTGCCACAAAAAAAAGATGAAATGCAGTGAATAATTCATCTTAGTTTTCCTCCACACCCCCCCCGGTGAGAGAGCGGTGCAGCTTCACAACATGCCCCGAGGCCTTCTTCTCTCACTGTTGTTATAGCTGAAGTTATGTATGTTGCCTCAGAGCTGTTGTGGAAAGGAACACGAAATGCACAGAACGAAGCGGCGCCTGCATATGTTACGCTTGTGTACACATTATGGCGCATGTAAATATGCAAATAGAGATTAAGTAATGGCGCGGAAGGTTAGGGAAAAAAAGGACACGTCCAAAAAGGCAAGGCAGACATCAGAAAGGAAGGAACTTTTTTTGTTTTACATTTTCAAGGCAGCGAGGGAAGGGAGACTTCCACAGTTTCATCTTATGAGAACAAGGGATCAGGATTGTGGCTTACAGTCAAAGAGGGGAGATCTGGTGCTGAAGTCCCACAGCTCCTAAAGGCTAAGGCTCACAAAGCCTCTCATTTCTGTGGCCTCTATTTTAACTTGGACCTATACCCCGTACTGTATCTGAGGTCTTCTTTACGCCTTAACCATTGGAAGAAATCTAAGAAAGAAAGTTTCAAAAAGCAAAAAAGTTTCAGCTCTGCTGGCGGACATCTGAGTTTGACTACTTGAATGCGTAAGTGTTAAAATATGTATGAATCAAGCCCCTTTCAGGCTAACACAGTAATCTACAACTACCAGCTGTACCTGTTTGCAACCTGAGATCTAATTACATCTTCCATAATGTTGCTCTCTACAAAAGAAAGGCCAGAGGAGCTTTGCAGAAGATTATAATGTTTCATCTTGTGATGCAGCATGCAAACCAAAACCCAGATCAGACACGAATCTGCAGATCTGTGCCTGAAAAGAAAATCTGCAAGCTACATAAGTTACAACACTTTCAATAAAATGGTTGGAAATATGTCTAATGGTGCAATTAGAGTGATCGCTGCGCCAACAAGGAGACAACAAAGACAGCTTAGCAGCTCTCGCAGTAAACCATCTCCTCCCTCATAAATAAACCTCTCGCATTTCTTGAACTTGTGTGCCAGATGCCCAACAGCACAAGTGCAGCTCAGTCTGGAAACAGTTCAGTCAGGTTTGACCAGCCAAGATGGAACTGTTCTATAATGGACACACGCGTATGTGTGAAAGCCAAAAGGCCACACTTTATCCGACAGATTTCATATCTGTGAGGACTTACAGAGAGCGAGAGAAAGCCGTGACAGACACAGTGCCCAGAGGAGTCAAAGGAAAGCTTGGGGGCCCTGCAGGGAATGAGATAACAGGTGAACTTCAGGGATTCTACCTGTGGGGACCTTCTCTTGTGTTAGGAATGGCAGAACTGAAACCCCTACGGGGATGGCTCAGTTCCCAGGAGATCTGCTGCTTGCAACTACATTGTGTTTCACTACTACCTGTGGCTACCCCCCCCCCCCCCCCCCCCCCTCTCACACACGCACACACACACACAGTGACATGCACTGCATCTGGAATCTTCCAGACAGCTTAGAAAATAGGACTGCAGCAACATCACTGTGGCGCAGACGTCATCCACGCCTTCAGTTCTCACCTTCTTATAATTCATTATCACCTGAACAACTTCCTTTGCATCTTCTATCGTGAACCGGCGTCTATATGAGACCCTATATTCAGAGAAAAGTAGCGCTTTTATATTCATGCATGATATCTCAAATGAGCCCTGACTGAAAGGCACTGGATGCCTTCGAGTGGCCTTTGAAGTAAGGAACAAAGAGAATTCCTGCTTCCCTCACCACTGACGCCTTTCTTTCGTTCGTTCTGTCTTTCCCCCTCTCTCCCTCTCGTTCTTTCCTGTTCCTTCTTTCCCTAAATAGAACACCTGTAATCACCTATTCCTTTTTAACTCGTCTTCCCTGTGAAAAAGCACTGGTGGTGATTCATGGCACATCACCTCGCTCTCGGCTCAGCTAAAATACGGGGAGGGTTAAAAACTGTGAAGCTAAGGAAATCTTACTTCTACTCCCCGCGACTTTCTCTGCCTATAGTTACTCTCTCATTAGAGAGGCTGAGAGGGAGAGATGATTCAGGGAGACAGCAAGGTCAAACAGGCTGTCTGTGTTACAAATTGGACTGTACAGAGGCAGACCTGAAAACACAGATGAATGGCAGCATGTCGTACGCGCACAATAATACAAACAGGTGCACAGGAAAGGCCGTAACACAGCCTCGCGGACACATGATGCTCACACCGGGAGAGGTGCAAACACAATGACCCCTTTTCAAGCCGGTGGAGTCGCACCTCTGTGCTGTGAGCTATTTTTAGCCTTCCTGTACTCAGACGGTTAACCCACAATGCCCTTACATCTCACAAAGTGTATGCGCCTAGTGGGACATCTTCAGTGTGGGAACAGTATTCATCTTAGGCTTAATTTACAGATATTGGTATGTGCTTATAAAAAGGGCCAGTAAGATTTTGGAGGCTCTATTTTCAGAATATGGAAGAAATCGAATCTAACGTGCATAACTATGTTTGCATCAGCGTCAAATCACCTGGAAATAAGAATCATGTTGATTTTTTTCATGTTTTGTGGCCAACATAGGTTCTCTTTCATACTGGCGAAGAGAGGACGAGATGATGTGGGTTTCAATCAGTGATAACTACGCCTAGATGCCAGCACATCCTACACACTGGTGCTTCGAAGCCATTACTGGACTGCACATACAGCAGAGAGTAAGCGGGTCTATATAAGTATAGGTAAAAGCAAACATTACACAAATATGTGACTGTTAAACATCTAACTCCAAAGCCACGGACATTACAAAACAGCCTCCACTTTAACAGTTTCAAGTTTTCTACAAGATTTTGGAAAGTGGCTCCGGGGATTTACTCCCATTTAGCCACAAGAGTAGTGAGTTCAGCCACTGGTGTTGGGCGATAAGGCCTGGCCCACACTTGGTATTATAGTTCATCCCATGGCTGGTTAATGTGTTTGAGATCGAGGTCCTGTGCGTGACAGGCAGTCTCCTTTAGGACTGTCATGTTGAAGCATGAAGGAGTCCCAATCTTTTTGCAAAATTGCTACTTAAGGGTCACTTTTGTGCAGATCCATATGCTGCATGCACGGTGAGCAAATCCATTCTTGCAGCGTTTATACAAAGCTAATATTTACTGATATTCATTCATTGACACAGTCATCTGTCAAAGTCCATAATATTATGTCGGCAGGTACACTGGGAAACAGCTGTACTATGCTAATAAAGCACATGAATTGCAATGAATTGGTCAGCTCCTTGTCATGTCCCTCAGTGGCTCTAAGTCAGAGCCCATACTGCTGTCAAAATTTTGTTTAATAATGCATTCCTCTCTCCTCCCGAGACGGCTGCAACCCTGCCTTTATCCTCCACTCATCCTGCCCAGTGTGAGGCAAGAGCCTGCGGCCACACAGTACTCTCTCAGCTCGATGTCCCACATCGCTGCCCAACTCCCTTTGTCTGTGTTTCTCTGAGCCACTGTCAGTCCTCTCTCCTCCCGTCGGTCTCTGTTTATGTTTTCAAACTGCACTGACAAGATGGGAGAAAGCACTTCTGTTTGACCTTGGTTTGTGTGAGGAGCATATGGAGGTGCGCATGCATGCCTGTTACTGTAACCGCGTGTGTGTGTGGAGTGAGAAACCTGACATGTTATCTTGCGGGAATCAGCATATGCTGTCAAATCACATTCACTCGGTCTCTTCCTTTCTCCCCACAAGGACACCTCCTTTTCATAATGATGTCGGCGATTGCAAGACAAGAATGTGAAGGATGTCATGAGTAAAAAGGGATGAAAAAAACTGAAATATTTTCTCAATATTTATTATTTATTTTTACTTTTAAGCCACATTCTGAAGTTTATAATTGGTACAGCAAAAAATCTTTGCATCTCCAATCATTTTGTAGATTCTTAATTTTAATTAGAAATACCATCGAAGTAAAGCTGCAAACTAAAGCTTTTTAAAAACTGCAGCTACAGTATACACTGTTGCATGTAGTGTGCATTCACTTGGGACAAACTACTACTTCATCCAAACATTGTGCTTTGAACTCTAAACCTCTTGCTCATTTAGCCATCGCGGCCTGTAGCGTCAAGTTTGACAAAAAGAAAATGCGCGTGATTTGCGATGCGGCTAATGAGCTGTGATCCGCCTGTGCTGTCTCAGTCAACGTGACGCATCTTCTGCCGCGCAGACGATTGTAGGTCAGAACAGCTAGAAAATCTTGCTGGCTTGCACACTGCAAATGTGAGCGGATGCAGTAGGACATGCTGATATTTTTGGCATACTGCATTTGACATACTAATTTTAGGACGAAAAAGTGTGGTAGTATGGGTATTGGAAGGCACCTTAAGATCACGTGGATATAAAAATTCGGAAGGTGAAACGCTTTTGCTTTCTGTTGGGGACAAAGCTTCTTTCTGTGGCTGTGACTTGCGTGGCGAAAGATGAATGTACTATAGTTACGACAAATGAAAAAGAAAAAAACAAGGAGAAGACCAGTTTAGATAATTAGAATTCAGTACACATAAATAAGAGGACAGAGCAAAATTTCTAGTGGGACGTTATTTTGTTATTGCCAGCAGCAGAGGTGCATCTGTCCCGTACTATAAAGCGTGCGCCAGCACTAGCTCAGCTAGAAGACAAAGTCGTAAGTAGTAAGGCTACACATATCGCCTGCCTACAAGCTACCTGTTGAAACACACCTAATATGCCTGCTGTATTTCCAAGTCAGGGCTTCCCTCCTAAGGTTGCGATACAAACATAAACTTATATTGTACTCTTTAGGGTATTTATTTTGACTGCCATTGCTGGCTTGCTTTCTTGTTTCTGTTCTCCATGTGAATATCTGTCACAGCGTGCAGAAAAAGTTCCAGTTCAACCAGGTTGAACTTTGGGTGTGCCGGCAGCGCGCCGTGCTGTGAAAATTTCAGGAGCGCAGTTCTGCCAGTGCCGCATACTATCTGAAAGAGCCATTAAGGTTCGTAGTATTTAGCCAATACGCGATCGCGCTTCAGTACTAAAGGCTTTATTTGTTCTGAATGCTGAACAGAAACATGAAAGGATTTTATAGATATTGTTATGACAAGTTTTATTATCAAGATCAACTCCATAATAGAGGCATAGAGGAAATCTGCCTTGTGTTGTGCTGCGAAAAGTACAGACATGAATTATGCAACAGAGGAGGAGTATGAAAAATCTGAGGGGTGGGGTGGGGGGGCAGGATAAGTTGCCACACACACGCGCACGAGTCGGCACAGACACACAAACACACAGACACACAAAATTCCTTTCCGAACCCAATTAGGCTCTGTCTGTCTGTTTGATCCATGGCACTGCATGGATGCAAAACCAACACAAACAAAAGCGCTCCTCTGGAGATTACATAACCAAGTATAATGTGAATATCTCTCACCACTCTCTCTCACTCTCTCTCTCTTTTCTCACCTCTATTTTCCCTCTTTCTCTCACTTCGTCCCTCTCCTCTCTTGCTCACTCTCTGCCATTAGCCAGGACCAAAGCCAAGCACAGATGTGACACTTTTCTCCCTTTATTTTTTAACGGAACACAGAAGACGATCGGACAAATTGAGAGGAGAAGATATAAAATCAGAACTTGATTATGGAGACTAAGCAATAAAACTTTGTCAACATAAACTGTGCGAGATAATAAAATAAGAAACACACAAACTTCCAAGGTAAATGTATTTTCAGCTACCAAAGCCAAAATGAATTTCCCTGAGGTCATTCTAAATGAAATGCAGTTCAATAAATCCATACGGTGTTGAGCCAAGATAATACCTGTACTGGTGAGAAGAAGAAGAAGAAGAAGAAGAAAAAAACAAGAGCAGAAGAGGGTAAAATGATCTTAAACACATGTACAGTAAATGCAGCAGCTCCTGCCAGATCAAATCCAAGATTTGACGCTCAAAAGAACAGGAGGGTGCAGTTATCTTTAGCCGTGTTCCCGGCTTGATTTGACTCTACTCGCTTTTGGTACCTCTAGTTCATCTTCCACTGTAGATAGGTAGTAACCTCTCAACGTAGGCAGAGCGGATTGTCAGAGCAACGCAGATGGGAATCAACTAGGAAATAACACGGAAGCTTTACTTTGGTCTCGGGAAGCTGCAGCCTTTATTCACTGACAAGCTGTAACCTACACTGTACATTTACTGCCAGATTGAAAACTTCACCGCTTGGCTTTTTTCTCTCCGCGCAGCTCTCATTCATCAGTCTCTCTCTTTTGCTCATCCACACACTAACTACACACACAAAAAGAGGAGCTGCTGTTCTTAAAACACGGGATATGAAAGGGTGGCGATACCTCGATACTTCTGCACTCCTTCGCATGACCGCAGCGTGGTTTTGTGGACTGCTGTTTTTGAGGGAATAAGACAAAATGTAGTCACTATTGATGGCAGCTTGTCTATTTAAAAACACAGGGTTGGTACACTCGGTATCAAAAAAGTACCAGGTACTAAAAAACAAAGTACTGTAGTCGCATTGAGCATCCCATGTGATACAAAAAAAGCTTGATATATGTTGACAAATATCGCTGCAGTCCATTTGAATAAAAGTTTCTCAATGTATTACCACCATCACTGAAGGCATGATAACACCTTCAGTTCATTATTCCCTCACAAGAAGAAATTCTTGCAAATGCAGCAGGGCAGCAAAAAAAAACCTAACCAGGGACAGGGACCGTAAATTAACCTCAGCTAGAGACCCTGAAGTTATTACATCTGTTGCACTGCTTATCTGTATGTAAAATTGGTAAGGTCCCTGTTCAAAACACAAACAAACATATGATATACGGGCAGTGAAATAACCTTATTTATATGCTTCTGAGTCTTTTCTCTGTATTTCACTTAACCGAAGCAAAGACAGCAGTTCTCTGCCACCCAGGGAGCAGCTCATGGCCTACAGTAAGGCCAGTGGCCTGGTCAAATGGCAAGACTCTCTCCCTAACTTTTCTGTTCACGCCACAGACTCCAACACTGTGGGAGCAGCAGGATACGATCCAAAGTAACACTACAGTAACACTGCAGTCGATCATTCTGGCTAATGGCTTCCTGGTGCTCTATAACTTTACTAGTAGTAGAGGAAGAAAAACAATGCATAGAAACATATCACCAAGGAAATGCAGCACCTCGTCGTACTTCACAGTATAGTGGCAACAGGACGAAATGACTGCTCGTTTGGGGCTGAGGTTGGGCAGTTATTACCCAATGAATATAAGTTTAGCTGGCTCTAGTTGGGTTAAAGCTGCTATACATACAACACTGAACTCACATAACATTTCTCATGCTTTGAAAGGTACAGTGGGCAGTACGTCACCATAAAGGAGATGTAACTGTCATTAAAGTGTCAGTGTGGTGTACCACCATACTGTATTCAAAGGCAAGAAGGGATTATTAGTGTCACACATGAGTCACCAACCCATCTCTTTTGGCGACCTTTCCCATTCTAAAAACTAATAGTGCAGCTGGATTTCCATGAATCTCATTGTCTTTATCAGGACGGATTGATGCCGGTTCAGTATGTCTCAATGTGTCTCCCTGGAGGCTCCTCTGCACATCCCCGTTACCTTTCTCCTTCCAATATGCCAGTCGACGAATCCTAAGTACTGAGACCCGCTATGTCATTCTTCTGTCTTTCATCATGTGCCCTCTGCGGATTCATTCAAGTCACTGTTTGTGTTTTAATGATGTGCATGTCGACAAATTAATCTCTTTCAAACGAAGCGGACCGAGAGGAAAATGTTGTTAGCAATGGTGAAAGGGACACAATAAGACAGCATGGTGAAGATAAAAGTAACCCCAAAATCTAAAATATTAGCTATAACAGCGTAAATTGATGGTTCATGTCTGTCCAGTGCTTTAGTCTGCAATATAGGACAGGCAATATGTTGCATTCAGTGTTACAGCTGGCTGTCAGTTTTACGGCAGCTGCAGCAGTGACATATTTCACAGTGAGCAGGTAAGCAGGTAAAAAAAAGGCAAGCTTGAAGGGCGTAACAAGTTTTCCATGTGCCAACATATATGAATATAATCCCGCTTTTCAATAGCAGACCATTTGGGATTAGATTAGAATATTTTGCCCCTCAGCAAAAAAGTAATCTTCACCTTCTCACTTCCATCTCTTATGTATTTCCTTTCCTCTCCCATCCCCTTCCAAAAAGCCACAGCTGGCACAGTCTGACAAAGTGTGGCATTGCCAAATAGCGTCCATTAATGTAGCAGACTTGCTCTGCGTGCTGATGGCTAATACCTGCTAGTGGGTGTGAAAAGCATCCAGACGCATTTATAATTACTGATTTACTGATCCTTTGATCGACTCTGAATATGAAACAGCCTCCAGCCAAAGCAACTATCAACACCCAGAGCAGGGGCTTAGAGATGCCATGCTGGAGTCTGTGATGGTGTGACGCTGAAATGCATTTCTCTATAACAGAGTATGACTCTGGCTGCTTCTGAGATCCAGTAATGAGGCCTGTGCATGATGAGAAGCTGGCTTTGGACAGGAAGCAGGTTGTAGAATGCATTAACAGCCTGCAAAGCTAAGTGATAATAGAAATGGAGTCAGGCTATTTCCTGCCTCCACTCGGGTGCTATTGGGGATGCAGAGAGCGCCGCTGCTCCCTCTGGATTGGGCTAATTGCAGTATTTGTCAGCGGTTCCATTAGAGAACGTTTCATTTCCATACAAGTTATTGTAATGTGCTAGGAAGGCACAAAAAAAAAAAAAAAACGGGAGTGGAAAGTCACTCTGCAGATTTCACTGTAAACAAGGCAGATGAGTTGCTCGGAGATGAGAGGGCAATGAGAACACGAGTGTCTGATTTGCAATTCCCCTGCTTGATGTTCAAGTGTCAGTGCAACAAGGTTTTAATTGGTCTGAGGGGGCAAGATCTCACGCGCTGGACGCAGGAGATGCTCCTGCATCATCACATCGCGCACATAATCGCAGATACACACGCCCAAAAGCCCACATGCTTGTATTCAACCAGTAGGAGACATTCCCGTCAGCTGTTCTATTTTTACACCCTGCTTCCTAATTACAGCTTTTCTTGTCCACCCATGTGGAGAAGATGAACCATATACGGATGAAGAAGTATATAAATAGGAAGAGACATGCAGACACACACACACACACACACACACATATATTTATATATATGTACGTACATGCAAACACCCGCCCACACAAGTACAGAGCCATATGAATATTTAGCATTGCAGAATGATTCTACTATCCAACTATAGCCATGCAACAACATCTGCCATTAGTATGATGACGGCAATGTTTCCACAGACAGTAAACACAGTCTATAGATGGCTGATGAGGTGGATAACATGGCAAAAACACAACGCTTTCCTTGCGTCAACCACTGACTCACATGTTTTTTAAATAGTCTCTAGTTATCAGGCCAGATTCTACATCAGTCAGGTGGTGTTTTAATGAGTTAAGCTGCGTGCTTTGGACACGATATGTGATGTGTTATAAATATGTTTGATACGGAAATGGCAGCATGAGATGAACAAAGATGTTCCTTCAGTTTTTGGAGCAATGAATCACATTTCTGGTGACACTTTGTAAACTAAATACTTTAACTAGTTCACAGTGTAACCCTTTATTGTGTCTTTATTTAGGAAATTCATATAGGAAGAAAACAATAACCTACACACAATACATCATAGAGACCTAACATAAAGATATATAGAGGTGAGCAGAGGTGAATCCATTTTGTTACCTTGTACAAGGAGATCCACGCTCATAAACAGAGGCGAAACAAAAAGTTAAGACAATCTGACCTCAGGAGCCAGGCTGGTTTTTGTGTGAAGCCTCCAGGGGAGATAAGGGAGGGCAAGAGATAAGTGAGGCTGTAATGTAGAGGTCAGAATCTGGGACCCTGTGTTGGGATTAGTCCCATGCTGTTGAGCTCATGTGGTCCGTGGCGTATCCGGCAATACACACAAAATGTCCCCGTGACCACAAAGGAATTGGGGTATTTTTAAAATATATATTTTGAAGACAAATCTCACATCCTGTATAAAACAAACGCACAATTAGGTGTAAATACAAGATCTAGGTTATGGCCCTACTTGGTGCGCGTCTGTGTGTGCGTCCGTGCTGCGTTGGATAGAGGGGGTAGAGTATCACAAGGGAGGGAAGCACGGAGCTGGAAATATACAGCAACAAGACCCTCAGATGCTACATCTGGAGTCACCATGGCAACAATTTCCCAAGAGTAAGCCAGCTGACAATCAAGTCTTGTTAAAATGATATGTGTGCAAGTGTGTGTTTGTGTACATTTTCTGCGCGCGTGTGTTCCTGTCACCAGGCTGATGGGGCGAGACAGAGTTTAATCTCAGCAGATTAAGTGTGTCTGTGTTTATCGTAAGATTTCCATAAAAGACAGAGCGGGTTCACAATCAAACAGAATTTATAGGATTTCCACGCTAATGGCTGGCCTGTGGAGGATAGCGCTGGTAAAAACTTGAGATAGGAAAATGAGACGTGCGAGAAGGAGAGCGTGAGAGAAAAATTAGTCGAGAATGAGAGAGAGAGAAAGAGGAGGACCAAAGGGTGAGAAAGAGGGTCATGGGAGAATTAGAGGGAGAAACAGAAAGGGAGACAGCAGGAGAGAGGCACGGTGCATGGTTTAATTAGAGGGGCTATAAATAACCTGGGGCCTGACATTTGAACATGGAGACCTACTGAATGTCTCTCTATGTTTTCTGCTAGATGTGCCTGATGTTTGAACACATGCCACCAATTTATATGCCCTCCTCCTCCTCCTGTTCTCTCTCTCTCTCTCTCTCTCTCTGTCTCTCTTGTTGAGTCTCTCCCCTCTCTCTCTCCGACTTGTCAATTCTCTTGTCTCTCTCCCACACATACAGACCCACAGCCTGCGCACACACAAACCTCGTCAGTCATGTCTCCATATAATCCTTACTATATATGTACCAGGAGGGAGTGAAAGTGACATATCAAAAACAGGTTTTTCATTAGCTGTCAGGAAGAGGAATGAACACACAGACAGACTTGGCACCCGGTATGATGTCAATACTCAGCCACTTATAGCTCACTCTGACACCCAGCCCCGATCTCCTACACTGGAAAACATATCTGTCACTTTCTGTTGACACGAGAACACAAACTTTGCAAGAGATTTGCCGACAGGTCTATTACATACTGTACCAGTAGAGACTTTTGGGTCAACAAGAGCAAAACAGAAACATTTCCTCTGCTCATTCAGTCTGTGTTACGCCTGTTTATCACTTAGTGATTGCGATGCTTTTATGTATTTTTGCCTGGATCTGTGGGAAAGTTGCTAAGGGAACTCTTGCTGCGGCACCATAAGGGATGAGCGAGGGATCCGAGTTGAAGAGCTGTGAAACAACATTATATGGATGACTGGGAGGTAGTTTTAAAGAAGGGAGAACAAAAAAAAAAAGACAGTGGAATAAGTCTTCTGCATCTCTCTGTCAAAAACACAGAGGAGGAAAAAGGCTGCGGATTGAACACACAGGAGAACACTGCCGAAGTGAAGGAGGAGACATAGAGGTTCTTCATCTCTGTCTTAGGAGAGCCTACCTGATTTGCCAGCAATAAGACCAGTCATTACTCACTAAAGCCCAGCAGTAACACGTCCCTCCCTCCATCTCTACTTGTACCCATCCATCTCTCCCTCCCCTTGAATGTGTGCAGAGGGTGCTGAAAACACGCAGAGGTGAAGTCGGCTTCAGACACATATGGACGGATAGGACAGAGTGGAGGACAGCTGATCAATAGAGTAGGAGCAGCGGTGAGATAACAGTAAGAGTGAACAGGAGAAGAGGCGGGGGTCTTCGCACATGAAACAGGTCTGTGCGATGTGAAGCTGTGGATGTCATTCGTTTTAAATAGATTTCACATAATTTTATTACACATCCAAATTGGTAAAAAACAAAAGGAGGTTGCCTCCATCCATAATCAGTAGCATTTTCATAACAGTATTTGTTTACTTTCCCCAGAGGGAAATAAGGAGAAAAAAAAAGGAGTAATTACTACAGCAGCTTTCAGAATGAATGAGGCGGAACCCGCCTCGAACTTTTGGCTAGCTCTGCTAAGACCTTAGTTCTTACTATCATGCCATGGTGCATTTCAGCCTGAAAATGTGTGCTTTTGTGGCCTGTCGAACAAATGTTTGTGTGTCTTTGTGAAACCGGCTTGTGAGTACGTGACTATGTGCGCTTGCTGAAAACCTTTTTTTCTTATTCAATAGGCTGGTAATAAGGTTTTAGTCTGCCAATATGGTGCAGCCGATAAGCACAAAGGCCAATAATCCATACAAATATTAGCCCAGGTTTCAGGAATGGCTCAGTTGAATGGGAGAATTTCTGTGTGCATGTGTGCGTGTTGGCGGCTGTGTGTGCATTGTGTATACACACTTATTGGGCCATTTAGAAAACAAGATTTGTAATCAAATTGGATAAACAAAAAAAAAAAGCTTTATTGAGTAGCTGGCAAATTTCTCTGGTTTGTGCACATGCACGTACACAGCTAACAGAGACCGAATAAACCCTAGTGTGCCTCGCATGTACTGATGTGTGTGCGCCAGTGTGACACCTATGGCCCCGATATATCTGGATCAAATGGAGCAGTGTAGTGTGTGCGTGGTCATGGAGAAGCAGACCTCATTTCCCAAGGTTCAACTGTGTACATGATTGACTTCTACCAAAATGATCTTAAAGTGTGTACATTTGTGTTTTTGTTACTTCTTCGTGGCTATTTATTGCACTTTTCTGAAGAACATGTTGAAATATTTTGTCTTTTTCCGTTTTATATCACAGTGCATCATGAAATTTTATCACACCTCTATACTGGACACTAAATGGAACAAATAAATAACTTATCACAAGAGGCCAGGTAACCTTTGATTGAAATTTTCAGTTATTATTAATTCAGAGCTGGTCTAAGGGTATATGGAGCATCTGTATTCAAGAGCATGTGGAACAGCATCTTAATAGAAGATCTTTTCTATAGTGTGGTTCCAACCCACTAATTTCATTATAGATCCCTTAAAGAAAATCAATGTGTTACCAGGTTGAGGTCAATACATTTTCACCCTAAAAAGATCAATAACTTACTTATACTGAAAGCACAAAAGCCACTAGTGGAAACACATGTTTTTCAGCCCCTTCCCTGCAATCTCAGTTCACAAACCCGAGAGGCCAGCACAGGCGAGGCTCATCTCCTTTAATAACACCTAAAGAAGCAAAGACCAAGTTCCGATCCAATGTTTAGTCCAAGGCACAAACAGTAAACAACGGTATTTTATACTAAACTGTGGATGGACAAGGCACTAAAATACATGTCTGTCTGTTTGTCCTCTACTGTACAAAACCACAGAAAAAAAACATCTAAGCTCTGCCATGTTACATGTTGGTATATTGACTAAAATATTAACCCGACCAGCCATCCATGCCAAGATTCCGCTTTCACTTGACTGTCTCAGCACATGAACACATTCCAGGCAGAGCATAATAAAGCAAGTCCTTCTCTCCAAAAAAGCCAAGCCAAGCCACGGGAGCAGTACTGTTCTGCTTGACTGTGGCCTCCAGGTAGCCACTGTGCTACTGTGTTGGCCAAGCCAGATCGCTCTCCATGCCTGTTAATGTGAGCACTCGGGAAAAACTGGACTCTAAAGTAAGTCAGTGGAGCATGGAGGACACACACACACACACACACACACACACACACACACGTACATGCACACACAATAACCCACACACATGCATGATTCTTGGCAATTGTAGCATCTTTGGGCTGAGAGAATTTCTGGGTCAGAGTGATGCAGTTAATTTAGCAAGACAGGGTAAAGGCTGTAAGGGAGAACATTGCTACTAGTGAGCAATACTCCCCACTCCAAAACACAGACACAGACACACACACACACACACACACACACACACACGTTTGTGCAGCTATCCATAACCAATTCATGTATAACCCTCAACTTAAACCATACCATCAATGACAGTTTACCTCATTAGAAAAAGGTTTTGGTCCCCATGAGGACTAATGGTCCCGGCAATGTCAGTGTTTATAAACAGAAAGGTCCCCAAGAGGTAAGAAAAACATGTTTGGCACACGCAGACACACACCCACTAAGAGGCACGCATATCCCGACGCATAATGTCATGCACATTAGTACTCAGTTTGAATGCTGTCGTTTGGTCCTGCTGCTGCTGGAATGAGTCATTTGAGCTAATGATTTGTTCCTATATAGAGCACTTCTAAGAGCCGCTATTGATCTGCCTGTCTATAACCATAGGAGATTGTGCATTGGTTTGTGTGTCTGCCTAAATGCGGGTGACCAACTCATGAGTGTTGTTGTGCGTGTTGCATGACAGAGATATTGTCAAAGCAACTCACTAACACAGAGCAGAATGCCTAAAAATGCCTTTTGAGGACATTTGTGCAAATTTAAGCCCCAAATCCTCTTTGACCAGAAATCCTCAAGAGGAAAAGACACAAGGGCAAAAGGTGAACCAGAACAATCTGAGCTGGATTTACTAATTCTTTCAACATGGTTTTGGAAAGCAGAGGTCAGTTGGTGTTAATTTTAAAAATGAACATCTCAGCCATAAGCCATTTTCGGCTGTGGCTCAGGAGGAAGAGCAGGTCGTCCGCTAATCAGATGATGTCAAAGTGTCCTTGGGCAGTCTATTTACCATTTACTCTCAGACAAACTATAAAAGACAAAGCGTTGTGTGAGTTCTGTATGTGTGAGGGTGTTGCCTGATTTCAGTGTGTCAGCATGTTGTGGCTGTCCCCGGTGGTCTCAGGTGCCTGTTTGTAATTAGTGTGTATGCAAAGAATGCAGAAACAGAAATCTCACAGGACCCGTGCATTCACAGACACACAAAGACACCACTCGCACGCACACACAGTAGACTTACACATGCCAATACCAAACACGTATAGACACAGGGGTCTCTTGAGAGGCATTAGACAGTCTAGTCATGCGGGTAAACATTTGGATGAAGCAGACCAAATTAAGAACACTCCAGAGACAGATCATGAGGGCACTCAGCAGTGTCTGAATATCACAAAGCATGGTCGGACAAATGGTCTTTAGAGCTTCTCCAAGAGACAACGGGAACCATGAATCCAAGATACACGTTACAGCCGTTTAACAACCTCATGATAAATCTCTGTTTCCTTTTATGACAGGAAGAGCGATGTGGCGCACATTTCATCAGGCTGCAGCAGGGCAGCCCGCACGCCGCCTGCTGTTTCCACCGCGAGTATCATAGATTACAAAGGTGTTGCGCAGCTTTCGGTGCTCCTGCCAGTGAAACATACCATCTTTGTCCTTGTCATTTCCCTGGAAATTGAGGTGAGGGTTCAATGGTTCCTCGTTACCCATCACAGACAGCAGCAACAGCAGAGCCAGCACTTGGCGAACATCTTGTGTCAGCCTCATCACACCGACAATACTGATCATCGAGAACGCCCAGTGGTTGGGTTAATACAGGTTAAATTATCAACATCACAAAGAAGGAAGCTTGACTAATCACTCGGCTGATGTGATTTCCCATTCTCTTAGAGATGAATGGAGGTCAAGCTGCAGCAGGTTGGTCCAGTCTCTTAGCAAACAGACAGCGTGTGCATGCCTGCGAGTGCACAATGGCTGGAAAGCTGCTGTGGTACCATCTCCTGTAGGAGCTTTACAGAAAAACTATTCATTTTTCATTACTGACCATAAGAAGGGACATGATTCAATATTATGGTAATAAATTGCTCCCACTCTTAAATATCTCACTCAAGGGAGGAGAGGCAGAGCTTAGACAGGGCACAGCGCCAGACAGTCCAGGTACCAGCCTTGGCCTACACACACACACACACACACAGACACACACACACACACACACACACCTTGATACAATAAGTAGGTTACAGCATGTGTAGTTATTTTAGGAATATTATGTTTTATTTTCATGCTTTTCCCCATCATTCTTTGTGAAACATTGTGAGTTCACAAAGAAGGATGCAGGATATTTCTGGCCTGCTACTAATTATGATTTCTATAATTAAATTAATCTGCCAATTGTCTTGATTATTAATGTTTGGTCTGTGAAAAAAGCCTATTATGATTTCAAAGAGCCCAAGGTGACATCATCAAATGTACTGTTTGTTCGAACAACATTCCACAAATGAATCCATCCATCCATCCATCCATCATCTGTAACTGCTTATCCTCATTGGGGTCACGATGGGGCACGATCACAAAGTCGCCAGTTGACACATAAAGGCAAACAGCCATTCGGAGCAATTTGGAATCTACGGAAATTACATAATTAACCTATTGTGTTTTTGTCTGGACTACAGGAGTATCCAGAGAGAACCACACACAGGAGAAGTCCACAAGTCCACACAGAAAAGCTCATCAGCTGATGTGTCTTGTAAAACTTCGATCGCAGCTTTTGTTTGGAATAATGGCTAAAATGGGTGTTCATTTACAACTTCTGGATTGTCTGACTTCTCATGTTCCTTTACCTGTTGAGCTCCATTCTAGCAGTATCTTCTCATTTGGAAAATGCAATCATACCCAACAGCAGTAATGGCCAAATCTATGAATATCCAGATTCTTTTTTCCTTTAACACATCCACCCACCCACATACAAACGCACGCACGCACACACACACACACACAGACACACACACATACATGCACAGATGTGTTACTATAAAATCATAAAGTTCTACACTAAAGTCTCATGCTAATGAATCCCCCTGAAACCTCAGCACTCATAGTTAAGCCTCATTGCTTCACACTGACAGTGTTGTGAGTGCTGAAGGGCTCCCTCGCGTCTTCTCTCCCATCCCCGCTCCTTGATTTTTTTTCCCCTCCCTCCCTTCTCTTCTCCCTCCTTTACTTTATTCTGTCCATCTCCAACTCTCTGAGTTATTGTCAGTGCAGACAGGGAGCCACGCCGCATCATTAACCACCTCTTGCAGTACAGTCTACACCGCCGATGCGGAGAACAAGGCTTTTATGTGCCAGCTGATGGACGGTCTAATTCTCTATTAATGGGGGCAATGCAGCCTCATTGCTCATTAAAAATGAATGGAGACAAGCTCTCTGCACTGATAATTACACATACACACACCTGGGCACGGCCGACCCTGTATTACTGACAACAGTGGGCACTTAGAGAGACACATGCAGAGAGATGCAAGCAGGGAGGAACAGACAAACAGAAAAACTAGTAACTAGCATATAAGTGCAAGAATTATTTTAGAAGACTAACAATAAATTTGGACTTCATGGAGTGCCAGTCACAGTGTAGTGGGATCTCATTCTGGCCATTTTAATAAGGCATAATGGAGAGACAGTCTTTTAAAGTAATCAAAGCAGCAGGATTTGCCTCATAAAGACTAAACTTAAGCCTGTTGAGTAAATGAGAAGCCCTGCCAGTACAAACCAAGAATATTCACAGAACCAACACAGAAAAAAAAACACTTTTAAACATGACTGATGCTGATAGAGGATGAGAAGCAGAAAATAGTATGAGATCATGGATTTATTCCAGCCTTGTCAAGAGGGAAGACGCTCTTCGACACAAAACATGAGAGAGAAAAGGTTAAATATTTAAAGAGTAAAACAAAAGCTGACAGGAGAGTGCTCAGCAACAACATGCTGGAGGTGGACTGAAGTGCTACAGAGAGAATTAGTTAAAGACAGACAGAGCAAATGCAATGAAGAGACTGAGAGATTGGAGGTTAATGACGGCTGTCTTTGCTTCCATAAAACAACTGTACGGGGGGTGCTGCCATTATGCTAAAGCAGGCAGGTAATTAACCAGAATGCCTAATTAATTCTAATGAAAGAGAGATGCAGATGACTGAGGCAGAAATATGAAACGATGACAGTAAGAGAGGAAGTGACAGTAAGATTAGGAGCGAGAGAGAAAAGTGTGGCGATCACCGAGTCAGGGGCTGGCTGGCGTACAGCACACAGTAGACCGCATTCAGCCGTGCAAATGTGACGGTTTGTTCAATTAGAGCTAATTTATGTTTACACAGGAAAGTGGAAAGAAACCTAAACAGGGCCAAACAGCCTTCAGGGCCAAAGCTATTAAATAAAGCGGCGTTTTTTTATTGATTGACTTGAATATTAAAAGTGCAGCTACCATCAAGACCTCCTGTTTAACTATGTTCACATGCTCATGCAGAGACACAGTGATAAATTGCCCTGGGATGATGGGAGATGCCTGTTCCTGATTCTCTGAGCATTCTCCCCACATGACACACTTCTACCCTTTTCCCTGGCTAAAAGTGCTGAGCTGAGACTTCTGCTAAATCACAATTAAACAGGCAATCTGCTCAGACCTCATAAATAAATCAGCTCAACAAAAATAATGCAACCGACTCATAGTCATGCACCCACACCAAGAGCCATCCATCACTGTCTGTGCATGGGCCATAAAACAATATTCATGCTTCTTTTATTTTATTTACAATTATGATTTTGACCTGTGGTTTACTGTAATTATCAAATATTCCTGAAAAGTGTAAAATATAGTTTCACAACTCTGCTGAAGCTGAATTCTAATGGAGATGGCAGCAGAGCGTTTAGATTTAATTAAGTTTGATGTTAAATGACGAACGTGCTTCTCTTTGTGTGAAAAGCCTGGATAATGTAAGATGCATTACAAGATAATAAGAAAAAGGTGTCATGGGGGAAGTGAGAGTGTGTAGCTGCCTTTGTGTAGCATACTATAATAGTAAGTACATTACAGTGAGGATGATGTGTGAGAGAGAGAGAGGCACAGAGGAAAAACTTCAAGGAGCATGGCTCATCAGACTGGTGCTCAGTCTAAGCTTTAGTCAGCTAAAACATAAGTCCGTTAGAACGTCTGGTGATTTTATATATTTTTTTCTTATTGTCAACTAATTCCATAACAAAGACCACAGCTAATATTCAATAGGTTCTACTCTATGTTTGTAATAATGTTTGCTAAAACTACAGTCCCCAGCTACTCTGGGTAAGTATTTTGCCTTTTTGGAGAAACTGAAATAAATTCAGGACTTTTCCAAGATTTATGTCTTCCCTAGCTAGGAGGTACTAGTAATAGTAGTCGTTGCTAGTAGCAACAACTGAACAAATTGTCTAGCTGCAGAGGGCCACAGACACAGTGGGCAGGCAGAAAGGCATTCAGAGACAATATAGAATGTTGGTTTTTGGTATTTTCATGCCATTTGATGACTATAGCAATAAATGTAAAATATTAACAGCCTTATCCTTTAAGGAACCCATTTTGCTAAATGTCAACTTGTGAATTCAGATGCAATTAAAAGACAAAAAAAGGGATTGTGGAAAAGAGAGAACAATCAATTGTTCTGACTTTATTTGTAAGGCATTTTTCATACAAAATTTCACAGAATATCTGCAATCAGCTTAGTGCCAATCAAACTTGTGTGGCTGTATGAAGCAAATGTGTTGCTGATACAACATTGTGAGGAGTTAACTGATAATTTACAGTATGGTTAAGTGATAGTGTTATGTAACCTTTAACTTTTATTACTGCGGATGAGACACTGTTGTTCTTTCTGTGGGGACTTGTAAATCATTCACTTCTTCCTGCCATGATGAAAAATGCAAGTAATTTGACAGTTACTATAGTCCAGTAGGAATAGGAATCAAGTTTTCATGTTATTGCACTAATAAAATGTTTACACCATCTTCATTTGTTGATGGTAAGATGGTGTTTGTGCAGTTTCACAATGGCTTCCAGTAAAAACACAGGCAGACTCCTGCCTTCAAACTATATTGTGAGCGTGTTTAGCTAGCTATATAGCTGTACATCTACACACAATGATAGGGCAAACAAGAGACTAGAGCCCAGCAGTTCTTGAGGTTACACACCAGCCCTTGTGTAATTGATGTTTAACTGATTGAGCCCAGGCAGAGTCTTCTACAGTTGAGAAGTGTGGCTGAGGTGTGCTGCATTTCCTCACAGGCAAAACCTACAAGCGAGACGTTCCTCAGCTGGTTTCATCTTGTGCCATGTCCTGGTACCAACTGTTCCCCAGGCCAGTAAGAAGTCCTAAATCTGCCTCTGCAGATCATTCATTTCAAAAAAGTCCAGCTCAACTGGATCCTTCCACTGATATCTTTTGCAGCTGAATCTATGCGATGCTTTCTGGAGATCATTAAACAGTATAAGAGTTTGTGTCTATAAATGTTGAGGAAACAAGTCAGATTTGACTACAGAGATGGGGAGTGCAGCATTAAGGCTCCCAGAAAATGTTTCTTTGAATTCCAAAATGCAAAAATGATGTTGATTTAGAAAAAGGAAAACAAGTTAATAGCAACACCAGAGAGAAAACTTAATGCAAGATATCATCCTGTAACACATACACTATTTTAAGATATGATAATGGTGTTTTGGGTTAATGAAAACACACATTTCAACAGCGCATTATGTACCTCTCCTTCAGCAAAACACCAAGTTATGAAAATAGTAATTCATGCAATATCACCTTATCTGCAACCAAAGCATTTCACTTCGCATACCACTATTTCCATTCTGTCTTTGAAGAACAGTAATGACTTCTCTCTACAGGACTGAAACACTTTGTGAACAACATAATGAAAAAAGGACGAGACATTCTCCATCACAAAATGACCCAGTACAAATTGCAGCATTGTGCAAAAGAGCTTGAAAGCCAAAAGATGACATCCTATTTGAAATGGAAAGTATTCTCTTCAAAATGACAGTTGTACATCACATATCTTGTTCCTTTTTCGCCACTCTCGGTGGCAGAGGATGAGGACACGCGGAGCTGAATAAATGAGTTTAATGTTCATTCATTTTCTTCACTTTAACAAAACATCTCCGACTGATGAGACACAAAACAGGGGGCGGAAGGTTTTATTTTCTAAATCTCAAAGTTGAGGCCATGAAATGAGTGAAAGCGTGCACGGACACACACACAAACACACACACAGGCTCACAAAATGTGCATACCCAAAAGCCCCGAATGCCAATTGGACAAATGAAAAAGATAAAAATCCAAAATGTGTCAAAAACTCTCCCTGGATGTCGGGTTCATGTGTGCAGATGTGTGGTGAGCATTTTTTTCATGTTTGTGTGTTTGTTGAAGAGCGAGCTAGTGAAAGAGATTGCTCTGTCCAGCACCACTCTGCGACCCACAACCACGGGCAACAGATTCTGGATCATCCTTCAAATTCATTATTCCACAGGCCATGAATACCAAAGAGGGAAAAGAGACAGAAAGATGCAGACGGCCAGCCAGCCACCACAACGAGACCTATTTACCCTATCATACAATCTGTTAGCACTGACAGATTACCCCACATCACTGGGCCCAACATTAGTCTATGACAGTGCACGCTTCGCACTGCTTCTCTCTCCCTCTCACTCTCCCTTTCTCACCCTCGCTCTCTCAGTTTCCATCTTTTATGGCTCCCTGGGAATCCAAACAGTTTCCTACTTCCATCAGACAAAGATCTGGAGGATTTAACATCAGGTTTGACAGGGAACATAGGTAAACAGTTATTGAAGATGAAAAGAGGCATTGTGAAGTGATGCTCGATGAAGGAAAAGGTCTTGACTTACTCAGCTATTCTATCTCTGTAAATAAGTAAGCAGTAAACAATGGGGATCTACAGTGATTTCATCCTTTTTAAAATAAAAGAAAGCACATATCCACATCCAAATAACACAGCCACAAAGGGCCACACATACATATAAACAACAGCACATGATGAGCAGCAGGTAAAACGATCAGAATGGATCATTGATCACATACTTGCAGCCAAACCATTATTAATATTATAATGCCGCTCCAATCCAGTTTTCCACCCTCTCCCACCGTGCCATCTATGTTGATGACATCATGCCAGAGCCATGTTAATTATCACTTTGACTTTCCATCACTCCTGTCCAACCTCCTCCCTCTTTCTTCACCTTTCCATTTACCTCCCTCCTTCTTTCCTTACCCCTACTGCACCCTCCGACCTGACAGACAGGCACCTCCACCTGGTTCATTATGTGTCTTAGCGTGAGACTAGCCTCTCCTGTTTTGCTCTGACTCCCTCCTGGGGTGAACCAATCCTCCCCTCTCCTGAACCCCACTGCTAAAAGTCAGTGGTTCAGGCCTCCTAGGACAATATCAGGTCTGCCGTCCATCTGTCACAACGAAGCCTGCCAGAACCACACATGCAGAGTACAGAGCTATGATGATTCAGATGATCATTGGCCCTATTATTTAAACCAGAGTCTAATACATCAACAAGTCTGTTGCTACTGGAATACAGCTTATGAGAGAGAGGATTTGCTCTGTCTTGGCTGCTGATATAAACGAATAAGCTTGTGAAAAGATACTGGGATTGCAGTCTATTACATTACCTCCTATAATGGTTCAAAGTGTTGAAGCCCTCCATACTATAACTGCCTCAAAGAACATATGAAATAAATGTGCCAAACTGTGGCTAAAACACTGTAAAAACAAAATGCTTTAACAGTCAATTTGTATTTTGGGCATATCTTAATGAAACTAGGGGAGTTGTGTATGTGCGTCATATGGGTTTGCAAACATGTGTGGCGTGCTGTGCTGTGCCACTGTGAGGGCGCAGTCATCTAATCTAAGATCAAGCAGCCTTGGAAGCCTCCTCATTGGTTTCCACTGGGAACAGGATGGAAGACTGGACTCGAAATCCATCCATCCACATCACTCGATCTTCCCTCCCTCTCCCCTTACACATGCATCTCATGTCTACTTCTGCTACTTGTTAGTCCTCTTTTTCTGCAGGAGAACATGTTATTGCACACTGGAATCACTTTAGGTTTCTCACTGGATTACAGAGCCATGATCTTAAACTTCTCGTACGTCTATTGTCAGTAAAAACGACGTTATGTCCTGTATGCTAATGACGAGGATATCAAAGTAAATCTTGTCATGCTTCCTTGGAGGAAAGGCATGACGGCATATGATGCCTTAATACAAGGTCAAGTACAGAGCATGTGCATTCAATGTTCTAGACAAAAGCCTGGCGGCGCCTTAAAAATGAGTTTAGATCACGTTCTGAGTCCCGTTTGACGGCACGCGAATCAGATGAGTTGCCATTAATGATTCACAGCGGGTCTGGATTTGCTGGAGGTTCCTGGCAGATGAATGAGGCTATTTTCTAGTTGCTCCAAGGTTAGCAAGACCTTAGTGTGCATGCTCCTGGGGCTAACTAAGTCCTATCATTACAGGCCCCAGCTGCTAGCTAAGTTACTATTCTCAACCCAAGGCATGCCATTCATCCATCTGAAGACAAGAGGTCAAAGAAAAAGAGACACAGAGTGATTCATAGATACTGATTTAAAGTGTGGTATGAGCCTTAAGGCTTTTCTTCGGTTTTCATAGCATGCTTGGATATAAGTTAATTCTCCATATGAGATATAAGTCAGATTTTAACTATTTGGTCAATGATCATCTGACAAACATTAATTAATTAGTCTTTAATGTGTCACCCTTGTATCTTGTTTCTCTTCCTGCAATTAGGGACGAACCAATTCATCTATTCGACAGCTGTTTTGTTAATTAACCACCAAAGTGATCAATGGTTCAGGCTTCTCAGATCAGTATTTTCGGTTTCCCTCACTTTCATGTAATTGTAAATTGAATATGTCTGTGTCATGGACTGTTGGCTGGACCAAAGAAAGCCAAACAAAACAATTTAGAAGAAACAGGCTGACATTTTCCAGAATGAAGTTATTCGCTTTTTCTTCCTGAGAGAGTGAGATAAGACGACCAGTACCACTCAGGCATGTCTGTAAAATACAAAGCAACAGCTGGGAGATGGCCATCGAGCTCAGGAAAAACACTGGGAGCAGGGGGAAACAGCTAGCCTGATTGTTCCAGCTAAACGTCTCCTAGCTGTAGCTTCATATTGAACGGACTGATAAGAGAGCAGCATTGATCTTCTCATTTAACTCAAGAAGATGCAGGAGTAGGCGCTACCAAACTATTCCTTCAAGCCTTGAGGAAATTGTGATGAGCAACTTCAGTCTTTCATGACATTTTAAATACTAAGACTATAAAATTGTTCAATTGAATCAATGATTGAATTCATGTAGCTCAGACACACAAATACAGACGGGATACATCATACATCTTGTTTTTGTAGAAGTCGGACTGTAAGATTGGGGGTTTAGTACCTTGCTCAACGGGTGCTGAAAGCCACAACAAACCCTACACCAGCCCCCACCCCCAGGCAACCATCTATAATACTTTCAATCAAAAAGAATTTAATAAAGTCTTCTCATTTTCTCTGCCTTCTCCATCCTCCAATCTTTTCTTCATTCATCAATCTCTATCCCTTCTGGGAAATCACAGTTGATCCTTTCGCTCACCACATCCCCTCACCTTTAACTCTCCACCCCATTTGTCCATTGCCCTTATCCTTCTGAGGCCGACAGGAACACATTCGCAATCAATCAGTTATCCATCAACATTTGTTTACTAATCAATTCTAGCCACCTGATCACTTTCCGCTTCTTTCTCCATCTCTCTTTATCTCCTCTCTTTCCATGCTTGGCCATTTTTTTCCCACCCTCTCCTCTTACTTGCGCTCACCTTTGTTGATTCCCTCCCTTCATTGCAGTGCTCTTTTAAGGGAGCACTGGATCAAAGTCATGAATAAGGTGGGTTAGCCACAGGCATGTAAGCTGATGTGGCTTATACTCTCCTCCTACCACCCCCCTATTAAAACACACACACACACAAACATCTGCAGCTTCCCACTCAAAGTCTGACTAAGACTCACGCCCACGTGTACACACAAACAACGCAAACACTAACGCACACTCACAGTCATCTATTGTGAATATAGAGCCCATCTCGGCTGTACAGGCTAATTCCCCGCTCAGATCAGATGTCTGGTGTTCATTGATGTGGGAGGAAAATAAAAGCACAGATTTCAGAGTGTGGTAATTCCATTTCCTTTACACTCCATATCTGTACTCTCAGCAGGGGCAGAACGCCACATGTGTACGCATGCACCGGTACCACTCTTCCACTTTTATACCAAGAACATGTAATGCATTTAAGTGTGGGCCAACATCAATAAAAACCTGATACTGAGGCCATTCTGTAAACACGTGTTACGTACACGTATTCACACAGCTGCACACAACCTATGTATACAGTCTAAAGACGATTTCAGTCTCATAGCACACCAGGAGGGGCTATCAAAAAAAAAATCTGACCTGTACAGCAATCGACTATTAAAGTTACAAATTTAACTCATGGAATGGGCCATGCCTTCTCCTTCAGTAGGTTTCCCCCTAAAAACACTGTTTACTGACTTTGTTTTACACAGCAGCCTTGTAATGTTAACTGAACCAAGGTGGAGGATGCACCTTTTGTCAGCAGAACATGAGGATTTCACCTGGTGAAGTTTACTGGTGTGCTGAGGCGAAAAGCAGGTGGGACAGAGAAAGGCAAGGGTATGGTTGTAAGCATGAACTGCAAGATCAAGCATTTAGCTGGTGGGCTAAAACCAGCATTTTTAAAAAAATAATTTTAAAATCACACAACATTTTATCAAACAATTGTCACAACCCTCTGTTTATGACCTTGCAGTCACTGTTACCAAGCAGCAGCCATTCATTTTTGAGCTTTGCACAACAAGACGGGATCACTTTGCACTTTGCAGCAAATACGTTTTACGCTGTTGGTCAAAGAGATGAATAGAAAGCAAACTCTGGTGTGATTGTGGCCTAGACATACTTTAGGACAGGACAAATTCATCTGAAGAATATGCACGGTATGTGTTTGAATCTCGTTGGACAGCCGCAATGCTTAGAGGCAGTGATCCTAGGAAAAAGAACGACTGAGAAAAAAGCGTTCAAAATAAAAAAAGAGTGAACCCGAGTGATGAATCTAGACGTCAGATGTAAAATGAAATGGTAGAGGGTAATGAACTGCAGAATATCTCTGTACATGTGTCAGACAGCTTGTCTGTATGTCCATCTCATGGTACCTGAGGGGTGAACTGTTGTCAGTGCTGCTATTTAGACAACCAGCACCTCAGGGCTCTTTCTAAAAGAAAAACTAAAGACAACTCGTAAAAGGGACAGGAGCCGCGGAAAAGGATATGAAGGTGTACATGAAAAGAGGAGAGATGGGAGTCATACAGAGTGGGAAGGCATTTCAAAGGAAAAATGGAGTTGAGGACTTGAACCCATGTAGACCAAATTAAAAACAAAATGATGATGAGCGACGGTAATGCGAATGACACGTCTGAGTTACTCAATCAGCACATTATGATAATCCCACTCATTGTGATCTTCACATAATCTAATCTCCTCAAAAAGGTACAGCAGCATGTGTTCCCAACCCTCTCTGACTCTTTTTACATAATCAGGGCTACTTGACCTACCATCTCTTTCCGCGCCTCCTCACTTACACAACTCTCCCACCTACGACACTCTGCATCTTTTATGTCCAAGAATCATGGAGCGGGGAGAGAGAAAAAGAACTGTAATACTCTAACATCAGTATATATAGCTGTCTGCTACTTGTGAGTAAGAGAAACCGAGCTCATGAGTGATTCACTGAGTCGAACACACATGTCTGATCAGAATCTGCAACACAGTTTGTTTGACACTGCACTGATGGATTTCTATTGTACGGTGGAATATACTTGTCCAGGGTTTAACTTGCCTCTCGCTCGTCAGCTTGGATAGTCCCCCCACTGTGACCCTGATGAGGATAAGCGGTTACATATAATGGGGTGGATGGGTGGAATATATTGTGTAGCGAGGTTGGAAAATATCTTTGAATGACAAATATGACCACATTTCAAATTCGTAGTGTTCTCAAATTCTTCACTATTTCCCAGCTCATCGCCGCCTCCACACTTCCCTTTTACACTCATCATCTCACTTATTGTGTCTTTTTCAACAATGTCGACGACCCTGGTACCAAAAATAGCACTTTCCACCTCCCACCCGCTTCATCGGGACAAGGGCTCATGGAAAGGGGTCAAGGGGGTGAAAGTCAGTCCTCGTCAATCTGGAAGATTCTGTCAGCGGGTTGCCTGCAGCCACTTCTCTGCCAGTACTGCCCCTCCAAATGACTCTGCCATGACAACCCGGTACCAATCAAAAATACTGTTCTTGTGACCCCACAAGCTACCTGGAGCCGAACCGAAGGTAAGAGACAGACAGACTGATTACACAGCCTGTCTCTAGGTCATTATACAGCCTTGTCTAACCCTGTCTACCCCTTCATCTTCCTCCTGCTCGCCTTTCCTTACGCCTCTCCTCCCCTTTCCGTCTGAGAGGCCTTTGACCCCCATTACATTTTTGGTAAATAACACAGGGGCCCTTTGGAAAGATGAGTGATAGTAGAGCGGGATGAAAGTGGGGTGAAGGGAAAGAGACGGTGTGAAAAGGATGAAGAGGATAAGTTAGCTGAGCCGGTCTAAATGGGCTCTGAAACTGAGACTGAATGAACTGGCAGAAAACAGACAAGTGAAGCGAACAGAGGAGATTGGAGAGGACATTAGTTTAAATCAGAAGGAAAAGGGAGGAAGAAATGGAGAGCGAGGCACTAGTGCATTGCTGCATGCACAGATGTGATGCGGATGGCAGCATTTGGTGGGTGTGGTTTAAGAAGTCTTATTGTCTCTTCGTTAGCCAGCTACCGCTGTTACCACACTGTCACCCCTGACCCGGAACTTTACACACTTACTGTGAATAATACACCGTGATTACTTTAAGTTGGAGTAAATGACTCTTTCCCGACATTTTAAGATTCTTTTACAACCATCAAGGCGGACGGTAATTGCCTCGCACAGCGGCAAACTGCTGGGATCAGCGTGGCTTTAAGTTACCATATCCACTGGAAAACTAGTAAATATTATTAGTAATCAGTCTTTAGTTTCACGTTGTGAGGAACGCTCACGCTGAGCTAGTCAGCTTTGGCGCATTATCCCCGTCTTCCTCAACATCACTGCTGTGAATTTAATTACCCCTGCCATGAGAGTTGGGTGACGATGCAAAATGATAAAGAGGATGATTATTATTATTTTTTTAAATGGTAACAAAACCACCATGCAGCACACACGCACAATCAACAACACAAAAAAACCCATAAATGTTCACTTGCATTTTTTTTTTCCCTTCGGGGGAAAAGTCATAAAGAGGATTGACTTCGATTAGACTCATCTTTTATCCTTAAATGTTTTTCTTTCACTGCTGCTTTGTATTAATCACTGCAGCGCAGAACTCAAAGAATAAACATCCAGTATGTTTGCGGGAGACAGATACTGTATCAATAACGTGTATACATATTCATACATGTACTCTATACATTCTCACTTCAAGGGCATTTGTGTGTGTGTGAGTGAATGTGTGCATTATTGTACACAATTGCCTCCCCTCTTTCACCGACAGTACACTCATCATGTCTGTCGCTCCCCATCCTATGCTGATGAATAATAGATGGTGGCAGTACAGTAAGAATCAGAGACGGAGCAATGATAGATGAATGTTTCATGCTGCCATTTGTTCTTTATATGAATGTCGGAGGTATCTCCATGCCTGTCTGCTGGCTTTCACCAACAATGGCACTCCATCAACATCCTGTGCATCTTTCATGTGCATATACCCTTTCCCCGCGACGTCATTTTTTTCCCCCTGCCTGCCTGCCCTCTATTCTCATCTCCCTCCAGATCTAATAAAAAAATAATAAAGCAAAAGTTTTAAACTGGCGCGTGTCTCTGTGGCGTTTCATTCAGCTGTGGTAAAGGTCAGATTTTGCAATCTGCCTTGACCTGATGTTGTAAAAGGCTTTTCAGCCTCTGACAAGTGAACTGGTACACTGTCCATCTTTATGTCTGCTAGCTTTAAAAACAAGACTAAATGAATTCAGAAAGAATAGGTGGCACTTCCCCTTACTAATACAAGCCTGTTCAAAAGCAACAAAACTAGTCATAGCTTAATTCAACAGAAGTTGTACAACTATTCTACAGCTTTGCAACATAGCAGCAACAGTTACATAGTCTGGCTTTTTGTTTTTCCCCTCTGTGTGTCCATGTGTATCCACAACACTGCGAGGAACCTTAGAAAGAATCTGCAGCAACATCATTCCAAATATGCAGAGAAAACTGAGGTGAGATTATTGATTTTTTGGAAAAGAAGAGTGAAAAACGGATGTGTGAATTTGTCATCTGGGGAGAGCCTCAGGGGAAAATAGCCAGTGCAATCAAGAGCAGAGAGGAGCCTGTAGGGAGGCATTCACACACATAAACACACGCATACACTTCTTTACAAAGACAAAAAGGAACAGGAGCAGGCACAAGACAAAGATATGAAAAAAACAACAAAAAACAAATAGGAAGCTCAAAACTAATGAACCAAGAAATAGATGTCCAATTTGTCTCACACACGCACCAACCCAAATCTCAACTAAAAGCTGACAAACAGACTTTGTGAAAGCCAAGAGCTATTTGGGGTAACAGCTGGTTCCTGTTTATGTTTCACAAAAGCGGCATCAAATAAAGCCATGTGGATGACAATCTGACCGTGATATACAGTCGCACTGTTCAATTAGAGCCACAACAGGTGTCTGATGTAGACAGAGGGCACACAAAGTGAGTCACTGTATATCAAATCAGATGCGCCGTGCAGAATGAAGAACAGTTTGATCGACTCCTCCTCGCTCTCGGAGAGAAAAGACGGGGAAGAATAAAGAGAGAGACACTTCGTTGCCACACCGTTTTATCAGGTCACCTCAGTAATTAAACACATACAGCTGTGCTTACAAGAGAGAGAAAGTGCGAGCCAGAGAAAAGAGAAAGACATACCAAGTGATAACGAAACAGATGGAGACACATTTTTGGAGCGAATTTAGGATTAGGATACGTTGTAAATGGAGAGAGGGATCTTAACACACCACCACTGATCCTCTTAGGTCTGAATCTCTGCTGCCGCAGCTCTGAGTGTGTGTGTGTGTGCGTGTGTTATAACTATGTACCCAACACATAATTCTCATTTACAGCCTAGGGTTTCCACGGAAACACAAACAGCCGAGCAGGAGATGACATGTTTAAAAATATGACACCCCAAAAAAGAAGAAAAAAAAAAAACAACAACAACGCTGTAACACCTCATCTACATGTGTGCTTTTCAGCTAACGCGTGGGTAACCGCGCGTTAAAACGTACACAAAGTGTGCATCGCGCACGGTAGCGCATGAGAGTTGTGCTGTATGAATGCGAAGGGGGCGCGGGAGGAGACAGAAGGAGAGAGATGTGTTGAGAAAGGGGAGATAATAGGAGCGAGGGGAGGTGGTAGAGAGGGAGGGCCTGATGATGGGAGTGTGGATGGTTTCTATTTTTAGCCTGCATGTGTGATATATGCCAATAGGTGTTCACACCACAGAGTAAGAGAGGCTTTGGCAGGCTATGATACATCTACACTGTGAATTTTTCACATTTGAAAGTCAACGCTGAAATACTAACTTTGTCTGGTATCATTAAATTGAACTTCTGTAGAGATAAAACTACCGTAACTAACATAATTACAGTCCATTTTTCAGACGGGTGACTGAAGATAACTGTTGCCCCCAATATTTTCTTGCCATGCCAAAAGGCAAAGGTGCCGAAAGCCTCCATAAAACCAAGCAAATTGAATGTGCTGAAATTAAATTGAGTGCACTATGGAAGCAGCAGAAAGAAAAAAAATCATATCATAATGAAATCAAATCAGGATTATATCCATAAAGCCCTTCAATCACTCGTTAATCCCAAAATGATTGAGCTTTGGAAGAAAAGATGCAGAGCAACACACAAGCGCGCACACACACACACACACACACACACAGACACACATAGATTATGTGACATCAATCAATAAATCCAGATCATGGAGCAATATCAAAACATCCCGATAGTAACAGATCCAGACAATTTCTCAAACACCATGCTAAACACAATAAATCAGTCCTGAGGTAGGATATTATTATCAGTGATAGCACAGAGAGAGTCAGATCTATTTTGGCCAAATTATGGCTTCCCTCTCTGCGATACATCTTTTGTTTGTAATGCTGCAGTGCAGGGGCCACAATCACTTATTGGATTATATGGCTATCACATCAATCACACTGTGCCGTGACTGGCCTCCACTTACCAAAGCATTTATCTGATCATCCTCTCATAAATGGCTTGATGAATTGCACCATCCTCTGACTTTGGTCTAATCATAATTGCATCTGTCTCCAGTGGAGACTGTCTCTTGTCCCCTTTCTGTCTCCGTCTCTCTGAATCATTCTCCGGAGGGGATCATGCACAAACAACAGAACTGAGCATGAATGGAAGAGACAGACGAAATGATCAGTGTCTATTGTAAGTTCTGTATCGCTGCAATTTGAATATTCAAAGCATAACATAAAACAACGCTGGTGTCTCTGTGAGGCACCAACATACTTACATGCTCACAATGACCATGGTAACATGCCCATGTTCAATAGGTATAATGTTTAACACCTTTACCAGGTTGACAGGAACTTATGTTGGAGGTATGATGAATCAAGTTATTGGACCAAGTAAAATTTTATTTTATTTTTTTTTATTATATTTCATCCTGAGGGGGACATGAATGTCTACTAGTACTACAGTAAAAAGCCAGGGGTTAACCACTGCCATCAAGATTAAATATGGCAATTTGACACTTGCTGTAATATTTCTGGACCAAAGTGTTTGATTGACCAACCGGCAGTGCTATCCATGGAGCCACACTGCTACTAATATATATATATATATATATATAGTTTATTATGTATTTATATTTTAGTATGGACCCTCAGTATGCGTATGAAAACTGAATATTTCAAGAGCCTCGGGTCTTGTACTCGGGCTGAGTTGCAGACCTCTGGTATAATCACTACAACCTTGTTTTGTTAATTAATTTAGTGTCGAAACCAGTGGGTGGGGCACATGAAGATTAGGAGGCAATCATGACCAAGAAAACTAAAAATAGCACATTTGAGCACAATAAAAATACCTTTAGTAAACAAACAACGAGCACAGAGCTTGATGTTTTACAAGCGGTTTTGAATCTGTAAGGTTATGCATAAAGAGCAAGATGTAAAATACAATGAAACTGAGCGATCGTTTTTGGAACATCATCTGATATTGTAGGACAAACACAGATTATTTGATGTCTCTGATGACATGCAAACAATCTGACTAGTTAGGCCAACAAGCCTCAACGCACTGTCTGAGTCTGAAGCTCATGAATAACACTGCTTGTTTTGGTGGTATTTAACCACTTTGAATCTCCTTCTCTCCCTTCATCTATGCATACACAGTACACATGCCTGTATACATGAACACACAGGCAGACCCAGGCAAACGCACGCATACGATATACACACACATTTGGAACGGTAAAGTCCTCAATAGCAGCCATCTGTGAATTTCTAAAAGCATTTGGCCAGGTCGCTGGTGTCAGTCTGCTTGTCCATGGGGCCTGGCTCAAATCTGTTACTGTTTCCCAGCATGCCTTCTGTATAGAACACACATCAATGACCTCACGGCTGGAGAGAGGATCGCAGGCCAAGTTTATGGCTAGAGCTACTCTACAGGATAGGAAAAACATACATAGACACACTTACAAATAGGAACGCACAGCCAGCCACAAGTTTTCTGTTTTCTACTGTCTTTCAAAAACTTCTTCTCTCCTCACCATCTTTCCCCTTTCTGCTTTAATATCGCTTTCTCTCCTCACTTGATGGGCAATAGATTGCACGCTTCAACCTTATCTAGGCAGCTGTTTGTTTCGTAACACTCTATTTGAGTCCTCTCTTTTCCTGTCTTAGTGAAAGCACAGGGCACACTGGTCAAATTCGCTAATAATGAACAACAATGTGAAGAAACATTGAACAGTTACAAGTCTTCAAGGAAGGTGTGAGCTCCGCTCGAGCTGTTTGGAAATGTTGTGGGGAGAGAAACAGGTAACAAAGAAGTGAAAGTTGAAATGTGCGATTCACAATTCAACCTATGCTAATTACAGCAGCCCGGGCCTCATCTGCATCTGTTTAAAAGTCACAGCTCCCCGACGGTACAGCTAGAACACAACCAACACTGTCTCCACACTTCTGGAGCTGTGTGATGTCTCTCCTCTGTCGCTCACCCTCTAAATTGTTCATGTCTCTTGACAATTTGGCTCATGCATACATGCAGCTCATCATTCACGTGTGAATAGAATAGAGATCATGCATATACAGAGGGGAGAGAGTCCAGAGGTGTGTACGGTCGCGGTGTGCACGAGCCGAGGGGAACTCTTGGAAAGCTGTTGCTCCAGTTAGAGCCACCTGCTGCCAGTCTGGTCCACCTGGCCTGGGAACATTCATTATGGTCCAAAGCACTTGACCACAACATCCATCACTGCAGTCTGATCTATATCCACCCATTAGGCCGCCGCTATCATCACAGTCCAACACTGATTAGCCACATTGGTAATGTGAGTGGATAGGAACCTAGATTGCTTAGATAAATCCCCCAGGATAAGGCCGCTGTTTTAGTCATGCAGACAACTCACTCAGCATGCAAAGTGTTGGTCGTAGAAGAGGAAGACAGAGTGCTGTGTAAACTATTAAATAAAGAGAGCATGGAATATTCATTTTCTTACAGTACCAGCCACTCATAATTGCCGTCCCCAGCTGGCTGCCACCCAGATATATCAATTCATACCACTCACATAAGCAACGGCCTGCCATGGACCTGTCATGGACCAGCTGACAGTTTTAGATGGCTGCATCTATATTATGGGCAACTGTTTGTGTTTTTCTGTTTCTGATAAATATCTCTCAGGAACCATCCATATTCTCAAATCTAATATCTATGAGTCACACTGGACCACCTGCCAGAGAAGAGTGGTAATAAGGAAATAATGTATTTGGAAATAGTAACATGACATTTTCATTACTGTCATGTGACCACTTCACTTTAGATAATCACTATAAAAGACCTGACCTGTTGCAGTTTCACCTCATTTTTGGTTTGCATCCATGGCAAGACAGAGACAGGACTCTGGTGTGATCTGCATAAAGTAAATGGCAGCTGATGGAATACATAAGATGTATAATGTTTACTGGCGTGTTGTCATTCCTCAACCAATGTTATCAAGTGTTTATTGCCCCATTTCTTTCTGGTGCGCCTTGGGAAAATAATTTAAAGAGCCAATTCAGACATAAACATAAGAGATGAAGTGGGAGAAATGGTCCGCTGGTATCTTTTCTAAGCAAAGTTGGCCCATTTGTGGAAGTTCAAATAAGAAGCAAGTCTTTATTTCTCCAGGGGATTGCTGTAGAACTTAACAGCGGCTGAGGTATTTCGTATTTTCTTCAGGAACCTGAAGAATTTTGTGCTTTCAGGTACATTCCTTCAGTTTATATTCTTCATCATTAGATTATATAAGTTGACTGAAGTCAACCAAAACAACAAAAAAACAGGGTTAAAATACAGACCCTTTAAACATTAACATGCTCATCTAAAGAAATAACGACTTGCTAGCAGTAGTCGTAGATTGACTGTCGGGACTATCCATGTTTGTCGTAGGAGCCCCTCGAGAGTCTCTGGCAGTGAAGTGCAGCCACTGTAGCAGTGCAGTCACTACCTAGATTAATTTTTATGTTGGATTTATCCTCCAGTTTCCTCCATAACTATTTTAAAAATTCTAAAGATTTCAAGCCACCAAACACTGGATACTGCCGTTCCCTACTGAGTGTTATAAGCAACGAGTCCCTTTAGAGAAACAGTTCTTATTCTTATTCAGACTTTTTCCACTCATCTCCAAGAACACTGAAATGTGACAACCTTCTAACTATTTATTTATTTTTCTATTTCTTAGAAACCAAGATCAAATGGCTTTATATGTCCTTCTGTTTCATCCCTCCTTGGCTTTTGTACTATTAACAATGAACAGCAGATCATTTTCTTTTTCACCTCACAAACATGCTGGGGAGATGAGATTCCCCTGCTGTGTGTCTACAATGCCAAAGGCTATTGAGCGTAGAGCACAAACTGATAAATTAATTGTAATATAGCCTGGTTTGAGTGGATGTTGAGCGTGTGCACTGCAGCAATGAGAGTTCAAAGTCACTGTGTGTTTGCGTGTGTGTGTGTGTGAGAGCGAGAAAGAGGAGGAGGAGGAGGAGGAGGGTTGCATTGCAATGCACAACTTTGTAAGGAAATGGTCCACTTTTAGAAACATAATGAAGTCTTAAAGACTTTGTTGTTTCTTCAGCATCAACACTACTTTGTAGGTGGAGAGAAAACAAAAATGAGAGGCAGAGACAGCGGTGAGGCGAGTAAAGCAGTTAAGATGTAATGTTTTATGAGAAGAAAAAGAGAAAGCAGAGAGATAAGAGCTGATAAAGAGAGATTGCGTTTAAGATTCCACATGCAATTGAGATTTTCTTTTCTCCTGGCAAAATTAAACAGCTTACCATTTGTCGATAAAAATGGCAACTAATGATTTATGGTATGAGATGAATACTTTGTTGAAAAGATGCTAGAATAAAAAAATAAATTGAATTAATAAAAAAATCAGGAGTTTCTAAATAGACCCTTTTGCCGATTAGATTCTCAACAAAAACATCAGCTGATTTTTTTTCCAATGCTATGACCTCATGCCTGAAGCCAGTAAATACAAATTACTTCTGAGTGGAGGCTGAATGTTATAACCCCATTTCCTCACACTCAAACTGCCCGTAATATGTCCATTTAACAGCATCATATTTCCAGGATAGATCTCTTCTGTATTACACATGTTGAGGCTCCGTCCAATCTAACCAACCTCGGCAGAGAAACAAAATCAATTTTCTCATGCTGCGCATGTATTCAATTGTCCCTCATGTATAAGATTGAAATGTATGTTTATGTATACAATACCAAGGTTATGGACCGTCTCCCCTTAACAGCTGAAGTGGTTTACTCATGGTGCATTCAGCGTGATACGTTCCCACCAGTAAACTGATAGCTTCCGTGATCCTCCTGCCTTGAGAAGTGATTCTAAATCTGTTTTGCATATCAGCTGGAAACTGGATGCGCTCTCCGTTTTAAGCAAGTCACTGATGTGGTGTTAATTCAATGCTAATAAGATTAAAGCATAGTGCAGATTGTCTCCTGTGAAATGAGACTGGTTAAAATCCTTTGAGGGGACTTCTTATTGAGCGGCGCTGGACCATGGCCTTGCTCCTGACACACAGCAAAGAGGTAGAAGACGGGTTACTCACGAGAGGGGTTTGGAAATTGAATTAATATTGCCGCCAGTCAACCTTTGAAGGGAAAAACGGCTTACTGAAATCTATTAATGGTGTTAGTCTATGACTTGACTTTTATGCTCCTCGCCGTGCTTGGCGCTGTCAGATGGCACACGCCAGGGTTAATCTCTCAGCATGGATAATCCCCCAAAGACATCTGGATCAAAAAAAGTTGATTCCTCTCTTTGTGAAGGACATATTCGACAGTACGTCCATGTAATGACACAAGAATGGCAATAGAGAGAGAGGGAGGACTCCAATACAATATCTGCATCGGGTACAATGTTAGCGAGGAATATATTTCTTCAATAAACTGCAGAAAATCAAATGTTGTGACATGAAATCCAGTAAGATCATCCTAAATGAGGCCTGTCAGGGTGGAGAGGAGGAGAGAAGCTAGGACAACCCACACATACACACAGACACACACACATACGCTAAAACAGAGGGAACAGCTCCAGAGACAAGCATTAATCCACTCGGATTTAGTGTAGCAGAACAATTGCTTTTGTCACCCTGGGTAATCAGCACAGAACACAGTTTATGAATTACAGCACGCCCAGAAAGCCATAGACGCAGAGAGGATGTGTGTGCGTGAGTGAGTGAGCGAGTGAGGGAAATGCATGTATGTCAGTGTGAGAGTGAAAGCACGGAAAAAAGAAAAAAATGGAACAATGACGTCTACCTGTTCAGAAATCCTGGCTGTGAGTCTGGAAAGATTAATCAGAGTCATTCAGACAGCGTTTATCACATTCTCTACAGGGAAATGAGAGGTGATTTATTTCTATAACTTGGCCTACATATATGGAGAACTATCACTCACATTCACTTCAGTCCCCATTATCCACTCAGTAATGAGCGCGTCTGCCCGGTGGACACAATACTGTCTAATCCATAATTGTTTACATACTGGTGTTTGTTCACAGCCAGCCAAATCAAGGGCCACTCCAATGAAACAAGCTAAGACAATGCATAACCAAGTGATGGTGTAATCATCCTCTTAAATCAGCCTTTTATATGGTGGCATGAAACCAAGGAAGTGTGTTTGCTACTTAAAACAGGCACATGTACTTTAAGATTCCTCATTTATCTTCCTTTATTAAAAGAAAATTAAACACTGCTTAGCAATGCAGTCAGGTTTTCTCGTAATTACTTTGGAGGAGTTCTGGTCTATAATCAGCACCTTGTTTGTATTTTACTCTGTTATCTCTCTTTTTTTCCCCCCGCTTTCCTATTACCTCCACCGAGGAGGCTATGTTTTCAGTTTGTTTGTTTGTTTGTTTCTTCATCTGACTGTCAGCAGGATTATAGAGAAATTGCCTGATTTTCATGAAGGTGTAAGGGTCTAGCATGGGCTAAGGAAGAACCCTTTCGGCGTAGATCTGAATCGTCATCATGAACATTGCAGGATAGGTCGATTATAATACTATACTATAATACTTTTTTCATATATTATTATTTAGTTTTTGTATTTGCATTTGCACAACATAGAAGATTATTGGCCATGGTGGATAGATGAAGTGTCAGCGATGACCAAAGTTAAAGAAAGACTTCATCCTCTGGGGACCGTGAATGTCTGTACAAAATCTGATGGCAATCCGTCCAGTGGTTGTTGAGATATATTCAGTCTGGACCGGTGGTGACGGTAGTGACAAACTGACACTACCGCCATCATTAGAGCCATGCTGATAGCTGGCTAAAAATTGGCAAAATGCCAAAAACACAAGCCTTAATCTGTTCTACACAGACAAGTCCACCCCCTTACCTCCTAGACCAAAGTCTGAATGTTGCAAAATGATAAGAAGGTGTTCAGGTGGGTTTACTTCCACCATGTGTCTTTAGACCCACTCAGTGGGCAGCAGCCATCAGTTGTCCAGGATGCTGCTAAACACCCTGGAAACTGATAATCTCTGACTCATTTTCAGGCTCCTCACTGAGAGCCTGCTGGTAATTGAATTGGAGGAGTGGGCACAAGTGTAGTGGGCTTGGAAGAGCCGTAGCTGAAGGCAATCAGCTGTGACAGACAGAGAGAGAGAGAGAGAGAGACAGTGAGGGAGGGAGGGAGGACAGAGAGAGAGACAGTTTCTATAATGAAATGTTCACATCAGATTTTTTTGCAACACCTTGAGCATCACTCCAATCACTTATGTCTAGTTAGTTGAGATGAAGTTATTCAGGACACAGTGTCCTATGACAGGGCAGCATTTACATGCATGGCGCGTCAGTGATGGAAAAGGGGGTGGCAAAACAAAGCGCATGCTTCAAATACCTCACTGAAAGACCCTCCCTGTCAATTAGCCTTCATAGTCACATTGGCCATAACAAACTCCCCCCTTGGTTGACAGGTGGCCAGGTAAATGCACTTTGCAAAAAGCTTGAAAGGCTTGGCGCTCGATATCTCTTTTCAGAAAATGGGCAACCATCCAGATCTCTGCATGAAAAGAGGGTAAAATACATACCAACAACAAAACAGGAGGGGCTGAGCAAGCATCTAACAGAGCTGAAAAGAATCATTTCAGTGAGTCAGATTTTGGAAGGCAAACTGGGGTGCAGTATTGACTTGTGTGACCTCAAACACAAAAACACAAGCAGCAGGTAACAGTTCTACAAGCTACTATTCCCTTTTTTGAGATGTTTAATCTCGTCTTATTTATTCTTCATATAGAGGTTATCGATTGCTTGCAGATTTCTTTAGAGGTTCTTGGACCAATTTTCAACTGCTGAAAAAGTGGACCATTTTTCAGCTGCTGCTGTAATCAGGGACAAATAAAGGTTAAGGTCATCTGTAAAATCATGTAAAAAAATGGCCAAGGGGCAGGCTGTCTGTCGGTCCACCACTTTAGTCCAACTAAACGATAGATTGCTGTAAATTTTTGTACATTTTTTTTGTACATTTTTTGTACAGACATTCATCATCTCTGTAGATCAAATCTTACTGAATCCCCTGACCTATCCTCTCCATGAAAGGTGAATGAAAACCTCAAGTTTTTACAGACATTCAAGGTTCCCAGATGATGACTCTGGTGATCTCTTTTGAATTAAATATCTTGACAGCTGCTGGATGGATTACAAATAGTGAACGGACTGTACTTATACAGCTCCTACATATCTCATTCACCCTTTCATACAATGATGGCACTGGCTGCCATGCTAAACGCCAACTTCTTGTCAGTTTCACTATCTTCTTGCCCAAGGACACCTGTGACATGCAGACTGGAAGAGCCAGGGATTGAACCACCGACCAGTGGATAGCCAGCTCTACCTCCATTTGGTATAGACATTAATGTTCCCCTCAGGATGAAATGTAGAGACCATGTTAACTTCTTATAGAGCGTCATCATCAGTTTAAAATGTTAGCAACATTAGCATTTGGTTCAAAGCACTGTGAGGCCTGTTACAGTCTCGCAGAGCTACAAGCATGGCTAGGCTGACTCTTAAGTCTTGTTTTACACATTCATCTTTTAAAGAACAGCAAAAATAAAAACATAGCACTTGTTACATCATAGTTGGTAATATGTTCAAGTCACTATCTGCAAAAAAATGAATGGGCAATCAGTCCTTCTTTGTCATGTTTATGTGGTTGTACCAAATATTTAAATAAGTATCCAGAGTCTGCATTCAATAATTAAAAGAGAGAAAGAAATTAAATTCAAAAAAGTAAAAAAATTGCATCTTGTTTCAAAGAACTAATATAATGTCTAGCTTTAGTGTGAGTCTGACTCAGCAAACAACCCCCAAACCCCTAACCATTTCTCATTCACATTCAGGTATAACAGTTTAGATTTGTGATATCTGCTCCTGTCCTCCGGTGTGCCTGACCACCAGGCAATGGACACAGTGTCCCCACCGGTAATCAAGGCGGTTGTAAGTTACGTTCGCTGGTATGAGTTATTGCTGTGTACCAAGAAACTGCAGACCTGGAAAATTACTTTAGTGATTTTTCTACCTTTATAACAAGCTCAGTATCACACAATCAGCAGCCATACATAAACTAAAAGTGGAGGAACATAATTACTTCAGCAAGGTACTGTACACTGAGTTACAGAACGTAACTAAACAAGTAAACATATGCCTTCACAGCGGGACACAAACACACTAAATACACTGTAAACATTACAAAACATGTACACGCGCACGCACAGCCTCAGGATACACATCAGTCTTTTACAAAAAGAAGGTAGTCAAAGTTTAGAGTAATTAATGAGGGAGAAGTCAAAGAGAAACAAGAATAAAAGTCGACAGATATGCAGCTCTGTTAGTCTGTAATGGACACTGCAACATCGCAGAAAGCAAATGATATGGCGAATGAAAGAAACACAATATGGTATTCTTAGATCCATACAGAATCATTCTATTTGTTACTGGTTCGCATGATAACGCTGAGTACATTGCTGTCACAATATAAAATGACATGCGACGTTAAGATTTCCGCCTGAAGAAAACGGCAGACTGACTGACCGACATTGCCATCCCAAGGGCCACGCAAGAGAGGAAGAAACTGAGATGTGAGGGCTGAAAATGTACTGACTTGTTTGTTTCTTCTTTTGTAGCTGTGGAAATGCGAGCAGGGGGTCACAGGGGCTGGGTGAGAGCAAGTAGCATGGAGCACTTCTTACCATTTCTTTCCTGGAAGGGAGACAAATGTAGAGGAGAGGGGGAGGGAAAACACACTGAAGGAGAACAGCGAGGTGGTCAAGGTGAAGATTCACCTTTTCTGATTTGATTATTTTATGTGTATGTGTGTGTTAGTACGTCTCCAGTTACTTCAGCGTTGTACAGAAACCATCATGGAGCCATAGGTGAAGGATTTTGATTTTGCACTGGTTTCACTCCAGTCAGTATAAGATAATATTTACAGACATGGTTTTACTCTCCGCTGGAATAAGAAAAAGAAATGTGGATAATCTGTCCGTGATTTATTAAGAATTAAGATCTCTGCTGTGTTGTGATGTTGGGTTCCGCCCACCACAGTCAGTGTAGTTAAGGAGAAGTAATTAATCCATAATTCATGACGAGCCCTGATATGTTAAAATTAAGTTACAAAGCCTTTCCAGTCTTGTTGCTGTTATTTAAAGTTTGTCTGGACGCCTGCCAAATGCCTATTGTACCACAGCTTTTACTGGAAAAGAAAAAAGAAAAGAAAAACATGAAGGTGAGGAAAAAATAGGAATGTGCACCTAAGAAGAAGCTTCTTGACAAAACCTTTTTTTTTTTTTTTGCCAGTGCCTGTCCATTAAAAAGGTAATGTATGCCATTATCAACATAATTTTAACACAATTCTGACAATTAACGATATATAATGAAACATTCCTGGACAATTATCTGGTCTGGTATTTCTGTTCCCCCCATGTTCACCTGTTATTAACATGTGATCTATATCTGGATAATTACATCTGGATAATGATCCTTTCCATTTTTACCACTAGTGTTAATTTCTGTTTTTCCTCATCCAGATAGGATATCCAGATACAGATTATGTGTTAATGCTACATGTAGATGGAGTATTAATGGTAACTACCTGCTTTATGCTCTGTTTTGCATACTGTGAAGTAGAAACTTTTGCTGCTCTATGTTGGCTCCCCAATTGTACAGTATAACAGTTCCTGCATTTTCAAACAGAAAATAAATTATTAACAGTAAGTAAGCATGAGTGGCTGCTATGTGCTATTTAAGCTGAAATCTATGCTAAAAAGGGAGTTTAAGAGGGTTAGTTCAGCACACACTGCTACACTTTCTAGCCCCTCCAGCACTTACGCTCAGCTAATCACTGGGATGATGATTGCCTTTAAAAGTCTGCCTTTAGTTGAACTTGAGGTTTTATACTGAAGAGTGTAAGTCGCTCCAGATAAGAATGTCTGCCAAATGCTGTGCCTATAAATGTACAGTAAATGTTACCTACAGTAGAATATCTCCATATACCAACCCCATGAGTAAATCCCTGCGAAATCCCATGATAATAACTCTACTACTTTCATGAATATTTAATCTGGATGTATTAATGAAATTGAAGATATTGAAGGGAACATTTTTTTTTATTTGCTTTGGTGTAGGCACTGAAGTGCACTATACATACGGAGTTGATGTTTGCATTTCAACATACCTTTCAATACGTGGTTTCTAAATAATCACAAAGCTGAATTCTCAAATGTCACATTTCTTACATGTTGCATTTACATTAGCCACGACAGAGCCATAAATCATTCACACTGCAAATCGCTGCATGGCACTGCATGCGTGTTACGCGCTCATGATCTCCTGTCATTATGCAAACTTGAAATAAGGCAAATGATATGAGTGCAGGTCAACTCACCACTAATTCTGACCTCAACGAAAGAAAAGGTTATGACCAGACCTGGACCTTAATCACCACGGACAAATTACTACTTTAACTGCTCTCACAGATGCAAGATAAAGGGTCAGTGACATCACATTTAGGTGCTATATTTCAGTCATACTCTCATAACCAATTCTAATTAGTAGCACTAACAATGGCTGCCACATTTCTCACTACCGCCCGAATCAATATTCACTCATCTGCATTGATCATCGTTTTTCACAAGCTGTTGGCTCCAAAATAAACGCTCTATAAATCAGAGCTCGGTGACACACATTCACACGCGCACGTTTACGGTCAGATACCACGTCAGTGCAGATACCACCAACATACGTCTCCTACACGCGCACACAAAGCCATGCACCGAAGCAAACAGCAGTGTACGTGAAAGGTCTTGCGTGGTTGTCTGGGAGACAGAGAGCAGTGCATTGATCTTGGAGGAGCAGTGATCAAAAGAAGCTGGTCTTTGATAAGGATATTAATCATACTCAGGCATGGCTATGCTAATGACGACAGCAACACAAGCAAACACTCCAGCTCGCATCAATACTTATGCATGCAGCCTAATGAGTCCGCAAAGATGACAAGATGTATAGAGAATAGCAGACGCGTTTTGTTATTTGTAATAGAGTGCATCTTAATACAGCACTGCATGCTTTTTATTGCTCAAACAAATTTAAACAGTTTACTGTATCCGTTTATAGCCTTGGAAATAGACTAGAAATTACATAATAAAAGCTCAGCTTTACACATTTTGCACATTTTGAATGTTTCCTGTATTTGGAAAAAAAAACAAACCAAACAAGCTTTTCGCTTTTCGACTAGCCTACACAAGATTGGTTTAGAAAATAACCCATTTTACAAATTTGTTTTAGATAAATCACTTCTTCACTATGATGCATGCAGCGTGCTTAGTTTTAAATGGCAAAGAAACCAAGATGGTTTATATGTAATGAGGAAAATGTGGAGGGAAGAAGAGGAGGACACAAGTTTCTTTAATCTTTTAACTAAGACAAATGCCGGATTAACCCATAGCTGCTTTGCTGCTGTCAACACCAAAACTACATGAATTACTGAACAAAGCCAAGCTATTCAGAAGTCTGTAATGAGGCAATGGTGGTTTGGAAGCTAACAGTGTAATGGTTCACGATCGTTCACTACAATGCTAGCTTGGTTCACTCCATCAGTCACAGGAGACTCATTATATAGTGGACCCTTCGATACTCACCGGCTGGCTCATGGCAAAGACCGGTGCTGATGGGTAGTGGTTTCTACAAGACTTGGAGCCCACATTTTTTTTTTTCACTCTTTCTAGTTAACATCAGAGAGAGGTAATTGGGGTAAGCTGCTCCTGAGATTCAAAACACCAGTAGGCATCTTTGAAGCACACTTTCACAAGTTCTCCTTCATTAAAAAGATGTGATTTGACAATTAGCAAAGAGGCTATTTTTTAAAGAAGTGAAAACATTTACTCCAGTGTTTAAAGGTTCATGAGTGATACAATTTTTAGACTGATTAAAATGTAAGCCATTAAAGGAACTAGTCCCTGCGCTAAACATAAACAACAAAAAAGATTTATTAACAGATCATGATGTCACAAGGACAATGAAGTCAAGTTTTTAATTTCATAGCTTATTGTGTCTAGATAACAAAGATGTCAACAACGTGAAGTTTTTATGGACCAGTAATGAAACGCTGACGTTGACGCTGATGTTTAGCAGTTGCCGGATCTCTCTCAGAAAAAAAAAAAAAAACACCAACACCCTCTCTGCCTCCTCCCTAGCCAGACAACACTTTATAAAACTGGTTCAAACCAATACGACAAAAGCTCAAAGTTATTATCACACAAAGGTCAAAATCAATTTGTTTAACAACCAGGGAACAAAATCCCTCACAGGTCCTGTTGCCTAAATGTCTTTGATTTAGATAAAGCCTCGCCACTGTGTGTGCGCCTGCCTGCCCCTCATTTGCAGGATTTGAGCTAAGCTGTTTAGCTCTGCTATACAGTGAGCACCGGGCTCTAAGGACTGCAGCGGTGGCTGGTGGCTTTCTGACTTGCATGGGTGGTTAAACATCTTTTGTCCAGTTGATCATGATGAACAGCAGAGGCTCTAGGGTCCGTTTTTTGTGGGATTTTGGACTTTTATCTTGTTTGTATCAAAGCCAGTTTAGAGCTGAACACGTCCACTGTAATTTTGTCTTGCTGTAATCTGTTTTTGATACAACAAGTCAAGTCAAATGTAATAAATAATTGCGCCCTTTTCTCTATGCGTAGTTTTCTCCCTCTCTTCTTAGCCCAGACTTCATTTCCTGCCTCTTCTGACTCACCGTTGTCATTGAAGAAACTTCCTGGAAGAACGGGGAGAGCTGCACTTGAAAAAGTTATTTACCCGTGGCCTATTGTTGTAGAGGGATTACGGATTCTGATTGAGGCTGGATTATTGTCAGATAAACAGACACTCAAAAAGCCACGGCGGATATCCATGTATGTGGCAGAGACAGGGCATCCTTTGTTGCTCTGTGTCACGGTGCAAATGACTACATGCATGTAAAAACACAACATAACATGGCACACTCTGACACACACACCCACAAAAGTCAAAACACGTACAAAAACACAGTATTTCTCCGAGTGCAGCACAGATATCAGGGCTAAAGCTCACAAGTGAGCAGTAAATTAAACATGAGAGTGCAGATGATAGGAGTATCTCCACGAGGAGAACAAAGTAGAACACACTCTCGACAGCACAACACTAAAACCCTGCAGCACCTAGACAGGAAGACAAGAAGTCAAGGAAAACATCGTCTGTGGGACCTGGCTTTCATCTCATTTAGACAGATGAGTATAAATTGCTGCACAGCAGACAGTCAAGATACTTTCCCGCAGATCTCAATGCAAGTTAGTGGAGGAATGATTGGAAAAACTTCAAAGACGGTGCTTGCGAATGTGAAATCACATTCACTGGAGGAACCTTTGAAACAGACGCCCATTCAAGGAAAAACCAACATACAAGGTCTTATGAAATGCACACAGATGCAAATACACAGAAATGTTCATCTTGCCATTATACATGCATAAAGCCAAATATTGTCCTTGTATACATGGTTAGTTTGTGTGTGTGTGTTTATGACGTAAACCGAGAGCAGAGACCAGAATGTCAGGCAGGTTTACATTAGTCAGCAGATGCAGTGGGCCACATCATTAGTCACTCTGACACCCACTTCTGGCCCCTGCTTTATTGATGAGGCCAAGCTCAACAACTAGCCCCCTCTTACTGTAATACACAGACATATCCACACACATGCACGCACACCCTCCTCTTCCACAATCACACTGAAAAAGCAACAGGAGACTGGTTTCGCGTCTCAGGTCTCACTCCAATGGGAAGAGACATGTACTGATGAGTGACTACAGGATAACACGGACAGCAAACAGAGCTGCAGCGTGTTCACAAAATTAGCAGGCAGCAGACTAGAAAATGCTAAGTGCCATTTTCCACAATTCAGCGGCGGTTGTTCATCCGTCCAGGGACGAAGCAACCGATCCAGAATCAAACATCTGCTCGACACTAGATCTTCTGGGCAGGTTGTGAATGGCAAGACACGATAACAGGGTGCCAAGTGTGTCACGGCAATGAGCTCAGAGCCATTTATGGCCTCCATGACTCTGACATTTAGCAGGATGCTGCAATTTGTCAGCCTCTCAGTCTGACTCACACATCCACAACAGGGGACGCTCATGAAACACATTACCATTAGGCCTAATAGTGCCGCATCTCACTGCTCTGTATACGTGTGTGTGTGTGTTCGCGTGTGCACCCAGTGTACAAGCGATGATATATGTGTGGTTCCACTCACCGCCATAAAACTACTGGTGGAAATCAATGATGACATAAAAATGAAGAAAAACAGGTTGGGAGACGTAACAAATGAATTCGTCAAAAAGCGTGTCATGTTCGTCTTGTAAAAACTATAACCTCAATCAAAGGCAATTCATGACCTTGTAAAAGCAAACGGCAGCACCGCTCTACAGGTAATTTAGACATTGGGAGAACAATGAAAACATGTATGCCTTTTAAACTTGTGTGTTAATAACAATAATTATGCCTGCTTGTTATCCAAATGCAAATAACTCAAACGCTCACTCGCCACTTAAAATGAAGAGCAATTTGATATTCTGCATCAGAGCCTTTGTACCAAGAGGCACTTAATTTTCAAGGCCAGCAACTAGTGTAACTCACAAAGAATGAGTTGAGGAGAAGGAGGAGGAGGAGGAAGAGGAGGAGGAGGAGGAGGAGGAGGAGGAGGAGGAGGAGGGCTCTCAAAATGCGAAGTCACTGTTTCAGTTCATTGTGAATTGGAAGAGCATTGCTGCTAACCGGAGGGCAAATAGGAGAGGGAAGTAAAGGTATAATCTCTGAACCACTACTTCCTATCCAATGTTTCTGTTTCATTACGATACTTTCAACTAACCCCTTTTCTCTAAAATCTCCTATGCCTCACTCTCTTTCTTCACAGCTATGTATAGAGGGTATGCAGCGGCAAAGCCTTACTGTCTTACATAACTGGGAGAGAACATCTTCATGACCGCTCTTCACCCAGGTGTACTGCCAGTTGATGAAACACCTTGGACAGTCTAGCGAAAAGCGCAATTTCTCTCTAGTCTCCCATCATAATGCGTAAAGTTTGTAAAGTATGTCTTGGAAAAGGTGGCAACTTCCGGAGGAATTGTAGGTTTTGGGGTCAAGACATAATCAAACATTTACTCACATGTAACAGCCCCAACTGCTCTACACAAGTACACAGATCCACACACACTGGCATATACAAACACTGCACTTGCGCACACACACGCACACAGCACTCACAACCAGATAAAAGAGGTGTCTGCTGTGCTCTTACCCGAGCGTTGTCATAGTAACGATGGTGTACCAGAAGGAGGCTGGGATGCTGGTGAATTTGCTGGAGCTTGAACCCTTCTCTGCGTAGAACATGACAGTAGCAAAGATAATAATGGCCATAGTGAGGGAGAAGAGCAGGAAGCCCAGCTCCGAGGCACAGCTCTTCAGTGTGTAGCCCAGGATGCGAAGGCCCTGCGAGTGACGGGAGAACTTAAAGATACGGAACACGCGGAAAACACGGAGCGTCACAAAAGCTCCACTAACGTCCTCGTTGTCAGTCATCACAAGGCCGATGTAGTAGGGCAAGATGGCCACCACGTCGATGATACTCATGACGGACCTCATGAAGCGGTAGCGGTTTGGTGCGGCGAACAAGCGCATTAGGTACTCCACGGTGAAGATCATGACACAGGCCGTGTCCATGCAGAAAAAGGCCACAGTGTAGCGCTCACCACATGGCACCTCCTTCTGGTTGGGCGACGAGCCACAGGGCACAGTCTCCACCACATTGGTAATGACGGAGATAGCAATGAAGAAGCCAGTGACATAGTAGAAGACAAGGGCCATGGTGGAAGTGTGGGGGTTCTCAAAAGCTCGCCACATGGTCTCCCTGAAGGTCATGTTGGGCAGTTTAGAGTCCTTGTTGTCCTCCTGGTCATCCATCAGACGCTCTGCATTCTCCCTCTTCCTATCCTTGTACTCTTCATAGCAGCAGTCACCGATGATCTCTGGTACGATGCCAAAGAAAGCCAGCTCCTCATCATAGGAGGAGATGCACTCATAGCGTGGGTAGTGGAGCTTGCCTGTGCGGTAGAAGTTGAGAACGCTGCGGAACACGTCAGGGTCCCGGTCAAAGAAATACTCTTTGGTCTCCTCGTTGAAGAAGAACTCCTTCTCTGAGCTCCCCAACAGGGTGTCTGGATAGCGGTCCAGAGTGTTCCTCCAGGTCTGGAAGCGCCGTCCACTGACATTTAGAATGATTACCTCATCCTGCCGCTTATTCTTCTCAGTGGGGGCCACTGGCATGGGCAAATTGGCCACGGGCATCCAGCCGATCGCTGCCGCCCGGGCAAAGGGAAGCCATGCCGCTACTCCCGCCGCCATGCTGGGTCCGGCTTGGGGCGTAGGGGAGAACAAGTCCAGCACCTTCACAATCAGCTTGACTTCAGCTCATTCACCATCTAAAGGGAAGACAGTGAGGGAGTTTCTAAGGAAAGGAAGGCCAGTGCTGTTTTGATTTTGACAGGGGGAAAGAGAGTGAGACTAACTGGTGATAAATGAAAAGAAAAGAACGAGGACAAGAGAAATGAATGTTACAGATGTAAGAGAGAGGAAAGTGATGTTAAAGACACAGATCTGGTGGAAAGAAAGTGAGCCATTTAAAAAAAGAGGATGGACGTAACAATGAAGATGAACAATACAACTCATTTCTATCAGGCAGTCTAGCTGAGACAGCAAAAAAGTATCTTTAAAAAGAATTACAACTTAACTTCACACTTAAGGTAAGAGATCCTTATAGCGCACAGTAAAAAAATATATACATTTGATATGGTTGGCTTTAATTGGATTACAGAGGCAAACTGCAATTTCCACTAAGCATCATCTTCCCCATAATTACTTTAAGGCTATATTTCTCACATCCCCTCTATTGAGTTACAGTTAAGAAGCATCCTCAGGACCATAGTTCACTGAATCTTTTAGTAAAAAAAAAAAAACTGTAGCAGAGGAACTGCATCATAACATAGGCTGCTTGATAGTTATTTTGAATTAACCATATTCTATAAACAGGCACATTTACGAGGCGACAGTCTGCAAAGAGATTTAAAACCTGTTGAGTTTCCAACTAGAAAACCAACAAAAATGAATCTTCATCTGACTCAAAATGAATGAAAGTAGTTCAAGATAATTCAAATCAAATTCACGACTGAATAGTTGCATATGGACCGATTCGAGACGAGCATTGTTGAATATAGATAACAAATTCCCTTTCTCAACACGGACTGAACAGAAGCGACACAATTCGCCGAACAGGTTGATAACTAAACACAGCTCGTCTTTGCCAGCTTTTAATCTTCGATTAAAACTCACCGATTCCAAATCCTCCATCCAAAGAAAACACGACCTTCTTCCAGAGCAGTTTTGTTACAAGTCGCAAGGTTTGGTTATTTCTGAAAGCGTGCGTGTGTGGGGGGGAAGAAGGGAAAAAATACCAGGGAAGAAGAAGTTATTCAGCGAAGAGGAGAGACGCGTTAGACAAACGCCACTGCTGAGATGAAAGCGGAAAAGTACCGAAGACAGACGCACCACAGCTGTTTTAATTCAGTTTCCATTATAGGGGAGATAGGATGAGAGGACTCAGCCGTGGAGACCGAGTTGGGTTGGCTTTTCGGGATGAGTGGTGGGAAGAGACGGAGGAGGAGGAGGAGGAGGAGCGCTCTCTCTCTCTCTCTCTCTCTCTCTCTCTCTCTCTCTCTCTCTCTGCGCAGGGTGGATTGTGGACCAAAAACTGCAGGGAAACCTCGATCAGGACTCAGAACGATGCGCAGAAACTGGGTTACTCACTCATGAGAAGAAGAAGGAGAAAAAGAAATATATAAATATACACACACACACACCATTCTGACATCACTCACAATTCATTGACAAAAGAGTTTCCTCTTCTCGGGGCAAACACTGATAAGCAATCTAACCAGTCTATTGAAGCAGTTTTATTTCCACATATCAAAGGCAGCTGCTGACTTATCCACTGGATACGACCCAGCAGGGGCGTAGCTATGAATTTAAGAGCCCCTGAAACGAGGCCACCTTTTTCTTTGATTTGGCCACTTGGGGGCAGCAAGAACAACTTGTGAACAGTGTTGGCAGATTATCACTTTTTATGTTGATGTGTGGCAAACCTTTTTGTAAAAGGTTTTACATCCAGCACTTGTGGAACAGCATTATTATTAATTCTCTTAAGTCATTCTCTTTGAGCTTCGTTCTGTGTGTACTCTTTAGGTGTTTACGGTTACAGTGGATTTTAGTGCTGTTTTCAGACACATTCCTCTTTTTATTATAATTTATACACATCAGGTTAATTGTGGTTAATTGTGTTTTTTTCACTGTGATATATTTAGAGGATGAACATCATCATATCATGAGAGGAGGTTAACATATTTTTTGGGGGACCCTAAGCAAAAACCTACTCAAACCCTAGGAGCTTAATTCATTTGCATAAAAGAGAGACCGAGTTCGACCACATTCAAGGGTAATTACATCCAATACAAAATTTAGCCGACCAGAACAGATAACAGAGAGGGCGAACACTGGTATCAATTAACAAGTAGCTGCAGTCGATAAGAGCAACAATTTAATAATAATGCCCTAAGAATGTAAAATCATAGAAACTACATTAATTCATTTATTTATTAATAAATGTATTCATATGCCACAAAGACTAATAGAAATAATTAAAAGTCCTATTTTTTTTACCACCTGCTTCAACGATAAAAACATTCTGTGCCTAACCGGGAGGAACAGACGCATGATTACGATTTCCAATTATTAATGAAGCAAATTCGAAAATATAGCTATCATTTAATAGCGCCATCATTCAATAGACACACCACACGATCAGAGTGGCACACCTGTGGCAGTAAAACAAGATTCTACCCGAGGACCTACTATCTACCTCGAAACCTATGAAGACCTCTGGGGTTTCAGCGGATCTCTAGATTTTAGAGACACTATCTTTCAAAGACGTGTAATACAATATAAAGCGGCCTTAAAACATATTAATGGAGGGCGTGATCCTCAACAAATCTTGCAAGACTTATTCAACTAGACAGAAAGCTACAATAAAAAGGGGCATAAAATAATATTTTGCTGTATTTCTCTGCCGGCAGAATCTGAGCTACAGTATATCTCGCCCTTGATATTTTCTGTTTGCATTCCTTTCTGGGGCCCTTGGTGTCTTCAGAGTCTGGTAATCATCTCTGCATGTACGTTTACTCATGAAGGCAAAGCAAACGAAAGGGGCTCCGGTGGAAAAGCTCTCACAACAATCACTGTCTGCACTAAAAAGAAACAGGTGCAACATGTACGGCAAAGTCCATCTCTATCATCTATCATCATCTACCATTCACACCACGCATTACTGTAAACGTGCTATAGTTTATGTAATTTCTTTGGGCAGGTGGTTCGTGCTCATGCTGGGTTAGTAAATATTATTCTGATGGATGTTAGGTGACCCAGTTTGACATTTTCAGTGCATTACTGAAACGTGTCAGTCAAGACTGAAAGATGTTGCACAGCCATCCATGCGAAAGCGGATAATTTAAGGCAGTATAATGTGAGTACATGCTCATTTATATTCAGGCTCAAACAGTGTCAATGTTTCTGCACCTACATTATAGGCAGCAATATGCAGCTCTAATTGAGTCAACAGGGATCATATCCCTATATAGTCCTTATATGTATATGACCTTATTGATATTCCCACTGGAATATCAATAAGGTCAGGGAACACAGCTCAGACACAAACTGCAACACATGTGGTTATCTCATTCTAGTTATGGATATAGATGTGTGCAGTATGAAAAATTAATAGTAATGCACACACCATTGCTCACCATAAAATCACTGTGAGCTTTGTGGACTCTTGTTTGAAAATGACAAATTGCTAGTGATTGTTATTTAGACACAGCTACACACACACACACACACACACCACACACTTGTTAATGCTTCTGTGCCCTTGTATACCTATCCTCAGAAGCGTTGACTCAATTAAGTCCCTGACCGTAAACTGGCCCCTTGATAAAATACGGAATGACCAAAATGACCTCACCTTGTGAAAAATGTCCCCGCTCCTTCAGCTCAGACTGGCTTGTCATAAGAGTAGAAGTTCTACAAACACTGACGCTCACACAATCACTGAGACATATAAACACACCACACAGAGAATGGCCTTTTCAACCAAGGAGTCTGTGAGCGATTCCAATAATTCAAATGTCACTGAATAACAAGGTGGGTTGAATTTCATGGTCAACTGCCCTCTGTAATTATCTGAAGACGCTACACTGACATTAAAATTCTAAATTCTCCTGCGGCGCCTCGGGGAACATGCTACTTTTGTTTCGGTGACAAAATCTTGGAGGATTAGTTGAGTAAACAGGTCTATTCGACAGTACTCCCAAGAGAGACAAGTAGAAAACCATCCCCAGTCGTGACACATGACTGACTTCAACACCTTATCAGTTTACCAGGCTTCGAGATGACAGAGAGATCTTTCACATTTGGACACAGGCTGACAAGTGCGCTGGAACTTATTTTCAGCAGGAGGTGCTGCCCTCGATTTGAATGTGCACACCTTGAGACGCGTGTTACACCTTGTGACACGTGAGTATTATAAACACCTGACAGCTGTTATCAAGTGAAATTTATATAGTTGAACATGAAACTTAAGTGGTAATCATATTACTGTGCTTTACCATAGTCAGTGGCTTGGACGAAATCTCGGTCTGCATCATTGAAACAGTCAGCAGACGACTGGCCACAATAATCTGCTGCTTAAGGCTACAACTTGCGGGGGCTGCAGCCCAAGCAGACCCCCACTTCCCACTTCCAGCTATCCATTATCTCATCTAACGAAAGGAATTAGTGAATTTCCCAAAATTTCCCAACTATTATTTCATGCTAACTCCTCACTATCTCAGACTTGAACTCATTCTCGTGGATAATCTCATGCCACCTCAGGGAAATAAGAGTCAGGCATTCAAACCAACATTTTGGAGGTCAAAATAAAATAATTAACATTAAAATAAAATTCTCTGGGTTTGAAAAAAGTTTAGACAAACAACATCATGCAATGCCTGCCTGCTGAGGGCTTTAAAAAAATCTGCTAATGAGAAAGGGTGAAGTTTTTGAGACAAAGAAACCAATTAACTAAATCTAAACAAAACAATTTTTTCTTAACTTATTTTAAGAAATCTTAAAAAGAAATGTTTAGTGAAAATTCTAGTTTTGCACATAAATCATTATATAGGTTGTTTACAGGAGCATAGAAAACATTGACCTCTGTTTCAGGCCAGGGTTGTTTTTTATTTATCATTTTAAATGAAGATACATCACCATGTGGACACATTGCGAGTACACACTCAACAGGTACATGAATTTTTATGCGAAGCCCTCTGCGCCTGCACGATTTTAATGTGTTTCCAATGCGGTTCCTGACCTGACGGCGTGTGTATTTGTGTATTACACCAACTCTTACCCTCCTCTGCGAAAGATGTGACTTAAAAGGTCTCCGGTGACTTCCAAAGAGCAAACAGTTCTGATCTAATGAGTTTACTGATAGAAATGCTGAGGTAAAGCTGACAAATAATTTCCCTCCTCTATCGCTCTCACTGCAGTTACCTTGATACCTCTGCTGACTGCTGATGACCACCTCATGTCTGGCGCCCACACACAGACATCCGCACATACGCAACATTCAGGGAAATAAATACAACTGCATATTCAAACGCAGCTCAGCCCCTCTTACCCTCGTATGCACTTTCTTCACACGGGTAAAACCAGGGGCTTTTGTTTTGACATTTCTCTCTTTGTGCATTTATTTGTTTGCTGACTTCCTTGAGTTCAATTATTCATAAATTCCCCACAACCTGCCTTCTTAGTTTGTCTAATCCCCATTAGGTATCTGAAATCTTCCTTTGGGGATTTAGTCTCTGACTGTGGTGGAGTTTATCCTTGGTGTGCCAAACACTGACTTGGCAGCCCCTTTGTCTACTGTTCAGGGAGGGAGTCAGTGACACCAGGAGGGGGAGGTTATAGATGTGCTCTTGGCCCATTTCCAGCACACAAAGAGACTAAGACAGCAGATCCTGCACCTATTCCAACTCTGTAAAATATCACGCTTTGTCTACTGATGCCCAAACTGAGTTGGCTCTCACCAAGGGAGCAGGAGAGTGGTGCTGCCAGAGCAGGCTCTGTATACCACCTCAAATCACCCTTTGATTTGACTGTATATCACCGTGTTTATTTCAGGAAAGTAGCAATAAGCCCCGTTGAGTTTTCACTTGTCATTCAAGTAAGGTGGCTCAGAGTTGAAAATTGGCTGTAGCTCAAACATAAAAGAAAAAGAAAAAATAAAAACATCAAAAATTAATGATTGTGCCAATGTAAGGAGGGCACGAAACTAACGATATGAAGTTAATTCCACTGGGGTCGTGTTTATGTTATGTAAGAGGAAACAGTGAGTTTGCAATGAACAAATGGGTCGGATCATTTTAATCCTCAAAATGAGATACTGGGAGAAAAGCCCTGAAACTCACCTCTGACTCGCTACTCCCAATTTTCTCTTTCATCATTCTGCACCTCGGGGCAGAGCAATCACAGGTGCAAAGAGGTCATTGATATTCTGGACATACACTGATGCTCAGGGAAAATGTAACACCAACACGCATGACCTCCCTGTAAACACATGAAGCCCCTACAGCAGCATCTTATAACATTCTCGAGGAATGAGCTGTCTGTGTTGTTTCATCACAGACAGCTGTATATTCATACATGATGTATTATCCCTTTCTATCTCCCAAAGGTGCATTGAAGCACAGTAGCTGAAGACCTTCACCTTTTTCACACCTACACCGCTTATGGTATGTTATATTACTCACCGTATTCATTTTAGCAGTCCACATTTTTGCTTTTCCGTCTACCTTTGTCAGATATATTGATGAAGTGGTCTTTTAATAAGGCCACCATTGTAAATCAACCAGTTTAAGAACAGGTTTGTGTATCCCTCATGCACAAAAATTAATTATAACATAATCAGAGCAGAAGACTGTGATGAGTGATCTGATGTTTTTTTATTTGCACTTTGCCTTAAAGTTTGGCGACTATAAGTGCTGACGTTGTAAAAAGGTAGAGCATCTTTAATTGATTTTGAAATGTTGCTCACAGAGCATTACGTGCCATCCTATTAAAGTGTGATGAGTGCATTATAATTAAATCAGAACATGATTTAAAATACGTTACAGACATGGCTTTATCCTGCTATAAGAACATTAAGGACCATGAGTTCATCACTGCAGAACATCGATACTTTCTTACTGAAACTCTTAGGAGTCTCATAAATGATCTTATAACGTGGTCTTTATGTCATCCAATAAAAACAGGAAGGGGAAATAGGAAATCAGTTTTTATCCATCATTTGTCTAATTACGTACGGAGATCAGGGACTCTTCTTCTTTTCCATAGCAGCCTCATCGGGCTCATGTTAGATGTTGCTAGAGCTAAGAGATTTTCCACTCGATTGTGATTGACAGACCTTGAAGGACGAGGCACACAGGTGCGAAAACCACCTCAAGAACTTTGCAACAACCCTTACAAACCATACAATATCTGCATCATTGCAGATGGTGCACCTGAAAAGTGTAAAATACCAGAAACACCTCCTCCACTCGGCGTAGGTGGCCACTCTTCAACTGAATGGTACAATCTACCCTTTATACGAAAGTGATCTCGCAGGAAGAGCCAACCCTCATCTCAGCTACAGCTCACCTGCTACAACTTAAATAATAAATGGTTACATTTCTCCAAAGCGTACAGTAGTTTCCCTCACATTCACCCATTGGCTAACGTAGAAAGTTCTGACTATTGAGAGGATTTTGTGAATTGCCCAAGGACATTTTGACATGTGGAAAGGAGAAGCTGTGATTAGTAGATCACAGCCAGAGGTTCATGCAGAAATCTGACCCTAAAATTTGACCTTAGTGCCGCTTGAGGCCAAATCAAAGCCAAGATGGTGCAAGGATTTGTTTCATATGCTACTTTTTATTGTGGAACTCTAACCATAAGTTATCCATGAGGAGATGATTGAGTTTCTAAAGAAGGGAAGTATTACTGTAAAGCAATAAAATAACAAAGAATAAAAATGTAAAGAACGGACAGAGACATGTTTCTACGGTCTACTGTACTCTTTTATTTTACAAGAGTGTATATTATCACTTTCTGACAGTGGATGTCGTTCAGGACAGTGTCTCACATAGAGAATTGCTCTCATGTGAGTTTCCAGAGCCCTACCACCACATTTACATTGAACAGACACACTTTTCCTTTAATCAGTCACCGTCAGCGTTGAACATGGAGCCAGAGGGACACACACCAAGTGTAACCTTTTGAGAGCAACACACACATCCATACGACAGCATACTTTACTTTACAAGGCCAGGAATGAAGTACAAATGATGTTTTTTTTTTCTAGCTTCAATCTAAACAGCTTTCACTGATCATTCAAACTAATGCTTTGATGGGACCAATATGGCAAAGAGCAGATATATAATTTAAAACAGGCTGTATAAGGTAGCACAGTGGCACACTAGTGCTGGCACAATACAAGAGCTCTGACTTGAACTTTTTTTGTGTTTACTATATCTATGTAAATATTTGATACTACAATCATATGTGCTGTATTTGTATTACTGTTTCATTGACTAAGGGATAACATGATTGGTCTAACACTCTGGTATATCTCTGAACACAGTTGGAATTTCAGCATTAATGCATCAATGCATGTTACATAGCACGCCAAAATGTGCATGTGCTTCAAACATCTACTGTACTTGTTTTTATCATGGTGGCAATGCTGTCCTATTAATTATTTATGTAGATATCACAGGAAGCACACAAAGATTATACTCACTATATCGCTCCTTGAAGCTGAGCTTCATCTTCCAAAGCTAATGACAAGCTCACTCTGAGAAATCATACAACAGTCACCATGTAGAGGTTCAGTTTATATGGTACCGTTCCACGTGTAGGTTCAGTGTTACCTTTTTGCCCCACTAGTGCTAAGGACCTATAATAAGCAAAGTTTCCATCCGTTCTGAGCAACATTAAACCAACTGGAGCCACTTTCTTCTTCTGTTCTATTAGAATATGGACAGTGTTGGAGCGATAATGTGATAGCTACTGTAGCCATATGTGCAGCAAGATTTGTACTTATTGGGACATTTTGCAGCTGGAAAATATAAAGGGGAAACTAACTAATGCTGTTTTCAAAGTACCTCACTATCTCGTTACTTCAGCTGACATATACTCCAATATCAGTATGTCTGCAATAAGCTAAATTGGCTGATTTCTCTCTTGCTAGAACAAAACAATAAGCACGCACACAAGGATTTATGATTGTCTGTGAAACTTCCAGTCAGGCCAAGGTGAAAAGAGCATTATATTTCTCAGCTCGTCTCCTTTCGTTATTGCTGTAACTCATCCCTAATGTTTCTAAGTGAGATTAATAGAGCGTTCAATTCTCATTCCAGTGGCTCCTGCGCGTCCAATTATGCAACATACACAATCAAACGTAGCAGACATCAAGCATCACGTGGAATTATTTGGCAGCGGTAGCATTTTTAACATGGGAAATGCGTCAGACAGAGGGAAAGGCAGAAAATAGCCCTTTGATTCTGTCTTTCACAGTTTTTCCCATCCAGATAGTCATTAAGTCCTGCGCACAACAAAATAGCCATTCACTTTTTTTTTTTTGGCCTAATTAAACCAATCTCTTTTCAAGGGTGGTTTTCGTCTTTTTAATTTGTATTAGGAGTCGGGAATCTTCTTGGATGATTACTTAAATACCTGGAACTCCACTGCATCCTAATGGTAATGATGAGAAGTATTCATTGAAGGTTAATAAGGGTGCATAGCACTAATCAGAGCAGGTCTGTCTGGATGAACAGTTGCTGCCTCTTGGCCTTGTATTAAAAAGTCAGCAAGGAAAGCAGAATAGCAGAAAATCTCCCAGACAAAATGCAAAACAGAATAGCATTTAAGACAATGCTGATCATTTATACATATCAAAGGTGAAAAAGTTAACTTAACTTAACTTAACTTAACTTAACTTAACTTAACTTAACTTAACTTAACTTAACACATGGGTCTACACTACATTATTTACAGTCAAACATATTTCTTACACTTGTTTCTGACACTCCATCTTTCTTATCTCTTCAAAAGCGGGAAAGGAAGGTTGTGTTTTGACAAGTGGATGATGATGGACAGATAAAAACTTTTTATTTTTTCACCAGACCTTCACTATATATATAAACCACCTCAGGTTTTTACTGTATATTTTATACAGTTTCCAATCACTTCTTGCAAAGACCCGATGGTTGACACATGCTGTTATCACTCTTAAAGGTTTGGAGTTTCTTCCTTCCACTCCGCATATGTGTTTCCACTTCTTCTCACTTCGATCTACAATCCACTGAGGATTACCTGCAAGGGCCCGTAAGACACAACAAAATAATGAAAGACACAAAAATAGTGCTGTCGCCACAACCTCTGTCACACATCTGAGTGCACAACACATTTAAGATGGTCCATTGGGACAAAGATAGACACAGTCACGTAACATGCACACACAAAGAAAGGAAAGAAAAAAAGTACTCCGGTGTAAGACAGCTTTCTGCCACTGGGGCTGTGGCCACTCACCGGGTACGGCAATGTGAACAGTGACTTTGACAAGATCAAATGTAACTCAGGGTGAGCTGGCTGTCCTTTTGTACTAGAGGAGAGATACTGATGACTGTTAAGGATAGGAGCAGACAGAGTAATGGTCCGGGGTGATGGTGAGAGGCTTGGCGCTGATCACACTGTCACTTTTAGGTGGGGAGAAGTCGATGCTTATGCAGTAACCACGGCAACACTGCCCTAAAGTATAGAAGCACTGATGTTTGAATCTCTATTTTCTGTATGCATACAACATGAGTGCTATGTATAATGTGATCATAAATATATTAGTGGTAACACATTGGTTACATGTGTGGGCACTTTCATCCATGCATGTTTGTGTGAATATGTGTAATATAGAGAGAATATAAATGAATTATTCAAATGTGTAATGTTTTTATGTGCACAATCCAGCTTCTTTTTTTTTATTCGGTGCTTTGAGATTGCTTTCTTCTCTATGCATATGCATTACTCATTATTTTATATACATAGCTAATATGGCGGAACGTAACCCTGCCATGAGTGATTTGCGGACTGATGAATACATTATAGTCCATACGGAGAATTCAAGTGGGAATACTGGCTACGGAAAATGATTCTATTTCAGTATAAGCATTCTGAGTAATTTTTACACTTTAATGGAGAGGACAATGCCAATGTCAAAATCTATCAATCAAATTCCAGTATGACCTCTTTGTAGAAGTGAACTCGCTGTACCTCACTGACGTCTCGGCATTATTCTGGAGAAGTGAAAGCCATCTATAGACGGATGGATGGATGGATGGATGGACAGACGGATGGACAGACGGATGGACGGACAGACGTATGTGTATGTGACCCATTTTTCCATGTGTCTGGGCATCTATGGCGATGTGTGACATCTGTCCTGTCTGCTGATAGGCTGAGGGCTGTCAGAGGGTGTGTACAGGTCTCTGTGGTTCAGAAGGGACCAGTTCTATTTGTAGCCCCACTTTGCAGGAGTGGTAGTTAGGTTCAAGCCTGAGGGACATGGGATATTGGCTCAGTTTAATGTGGCTGTCTGCTCTGGACATGGTAATATGGAAAAAGCATATGGAAGTCATGTACTGCTCCACTTACAGAAAGTTGCAGTGACCTGAAATGTGGTGTTAATAAAGTATTTAAACCCTCAGACCCGAGACTGTAATTAATAAGAGGTTGAAGCCATCATTCAAGGGTATGAGGGATATTGGAGGATGGCAAGCTGCGATCTGTTATAAATTAGTTTTCACTAATCTGTTATTCACAAGTTCTGTTTATGAATTCAGTGTTCAAGGCGATAGGAGCATTTCACCAATCTCATTACAGACACCTGGTTCAATATCCTATTGATGCTGCATTACTTAACTTGCCATGTACACCTCACTCACTGTAGTAACTTCATCATACACATAAACATTTCCTTCCGCTCCTCCTGCATAACCTCAAGGTTGAGGTCTATACATGGCGTGCATCCTAATTCGGCTTATCCTACAGCAAATATACTTTATCACATCTGTGCATGTTAGCAATTAGAACAGGTTGTGTCAAACTTTGCCGACAGGAGCATTGGGGATTTGGAGGGGTCTAATTAAGAGAACAGAGTAAACTAACCCTGGCCCAGTGAGTGTACAGGCCCAGCCCCCCTGCTCTCATCTAAGCTCATTTTCATTATCAGCAATAAAGAGGTGCTGTGTGAACAGAATACATCAATCTTGGTGCAGATAATTGCCAGAAAACAACTGGGTGCAAGGGCAGATAGAAAGCAAGATATGTCAGAATCAGTTACGGGCAAGGATGAAGTGGAGAAGAAACATGACAGGTTGCAATGTTCATTAATTCATTAGATGTACTCAAAATTAGAAATTGGTGTTGGCTGGAGTTTCCCATCACGTGGCTGACATGGGAACAAGATTGGGTGTGTTCTGTGCAATCAGCAGCTACACTGCCACAAAATCCTATACACTGCTGTATTTAAGCCGACAATGTCAGATGGACAAAAACAGCAAAATCCACAAGCCTTGCATTCTAAAGTTTAGCAAAAGAAGCCTTACAGTAGTAATCCGAGGTAGCCATACCAAGTAGGGGTCTTCCAAGGTTAGTCTTAGTGTTCTTTGTGCTTCATCGGACTGTGTTTTCTTGCTCAGCCACAGACAATTCAATACTGTAAGTCTGAAGATACCCACTTGATTTGTCTAACTCATACTGCTGAAAGCGGAGATTTGTTATCTGCGTTCGCTACAGGAAGGATCTCTTCATTGCCAGTATGGACAGGACGAACAAATAACTCTTCAAATGTATACAGCCATGTGAGTTTTGTATTACTGGAAAACTTCTTTTCCAACCCCCTCGTCATCCTCATCACTGCCTTCTCCCCTTATCTTGTTGTTATCCGCAGCGTCTTTTTGATGTTTCACTCCTGCAATTTTAAACAGTGCTTTCATATCTTTTTTTTTCTTTTTTCTCTGACTTCACTTCAACAAGAACAACCAAAAGAGAAAGCTCACAGCCTAAACTCACAGTCTAACACTGAGGAGAACCTTATGTAAAGACGTACAGTGAGGTGGTATATCAATGGACTTGAGTCACTTGAATACATGAGGAGAGCAGGAAGGTAAAATTCTATATTATTTTACCTTGGCCAGTCTTGAGATAACAATAGCTGACTTATAATAAAATAGAAAAAAAATCACAATTGCTGGTTCACATTTTTCTGGACCATGCCATACAGATGGCATCTCTGTCACTCTGTGGCGTCTGTTAATCCCTGCTACTTAATGCAAATAATTTATCAGCATATGAACAATTAGCTATGACCTTATTAGGGATTCAGTTCAGTCATTTGTTCTTGTGTAACTGACAGGCGGCCTCAGCTAATCTAACATCTGTTCTATAATTGATTACAGCCATTGTATAATTCAAAACTTTCTATAAACTTATTTAACATCCAAATTGAACAGTGAAAAGAAAATTACAACCCCAGATACATTTTCCTTCTCCATTCTTAATATAAAATACAAATGGTCTCCGGTTTAAAGAAGGCTAATTTGTAGGACACATTAGCCGCTTTGATTGAGTTTTATCCTCTGCACACAAAAAGGAAATGGAGAAAACGGTAACATGTGATTCATAATTTAAAAAGGCCTTTAAAAGTCCATTGGTAGGACTGTCCACAGAGTGGCCCCAAGTAATTTGGTAATGGAGAGTCCCAAGGCGGGGTAGAGCTGGACTGTATTCAAAGCAGATGAATCCATTTATAACGAGATGTAATCTCATTTACTCTGTGGCATATGGTTTGGTTTGCCAGGCTGTCGTTGTGTTCTTGCTGAAAATGCACTTCTGGTCCAAAACCTGAAAAGAGAGGAGCGCGGTGCATTCAGGGGGCTCTTCTGAAGCCTTATTACCATAAATCAGACAGGCATAAAAAAAAAGGCTCAACATTGCTACCGAGCATCCTAGGATTTCTGCTGTCTGCTGATTCAGTCCTTCGCCACATTACTTGTGTGAGTGAGGGACACAAGAGATAATTCTGCCAAATAGTAGTCCACTCGAGGAACTTTTTTTACAGCCATGTAGCCTCAATACCGCACAAAGAACAACATGACATGAGTTCGTAGGTGGTATAGAAATGTTAAAATAGCAACATTTGGCTTCTGTCTGCAGGCGTAGCTGTCACAAATGTCAAAATTAAAAAATCCAGTCTTACTTGGATCAGTCTTTTGACAGCTCTTCAGCAGTTAACGACGCTCAGATTCGTCTTTTTGTTTTTCTTTTTGTTTGTTTCTTCCCTGTTTCTTCAAATGACAGCCTTCTTTATGAAGGCTGTTGTTGAGAAAGACAATTGCGTGAGTGATAGCAGTAATGCTACCTGCATCAGACACCATTTGGGAAGACGCCACCTCTTGGGCAGGCCAGGTGGAGTCTAACGAGATGGTATGATATGGAGTTATTGATCGCCTCTGTCAGACCAAGGCTAGAATACACAGGGGCTTATCCTCCATTCATTATTCCAATGATTAAGACGTGTCACCCAGCCTTAGATACTCATCACATGAATGGAAAGCGATGATGGTAATGACAGGCGCCCTGAATGCTGATGTACCTCCGTCTCCTTCTTTGAAAATTAAGGCGTTTTGCCCAGAAACACTCAGAGTCAGTGACACAGACAACAACCTATTTGTGCTATATGTATTTTCAGGACTAAAATGGGCTACAGACCATGAAACAGCGGTGTCTTAACCTGCCAGAGATATGTGTGGGCGTGTACGCCTGCGTGCATGCACGTGCACACATACCCGTGTATATGCCTGCACGTGCTTGGTTGTGTATTATCGCCCCGTCACACAGCATTACAAAATGCACCTGATCCACTTCCCTCTTGAAGAAAAGAAAAGCCACCAACACCCTCGCCTTCTCTGTTAGTTTGGAGGGACTTGAGAGTGAAGGAAACATTTGATCTGGTTTTCATCAGTCCCTCTTAAACCTGTCTGCTTCGCCGAGTTTCCCCCCGACCGCAGTGAAAAGACGATCAAAGTCAGCGAGGACAGCGTGATTAGCGCAAGTGATTAGAACATTCTAAGTTGATTAATAATCAGTTGATTCGCCCTTTACAGCAGAACAGACCCACTCCTCTGCAACATCAAAGACAAGGTTTCTTTAAACAATGCATCAGTGTTCTTTTACCATATCCAGGCAGATATGCACACACACACACGCACACACACACGTACACACACAATGATGCAGCTCTCCTTTGAAGTAAGAGAGAAATGTTCAAACTGAATGCATTCTACTGAAGCTTGAACACCAGCATGAACAACTCTCATATTGTACACTGTGACCACCTTTAGCATACCACCGCGGCTGTCTTCTTAGGCCCTGCTGTACATAATTTACATATTGTGTAAACCATTTTCCTCATCATCTTTGCTGTTGGCAGCGGCGCTGATACTTTATGTATACATGGAAACCTACAGAGAGGCATTCAGAAAGCAGCACCAGTCATCTGCCAAGACATTCTGGGACAGTCATCAAAATGGGGAATTAATTAGGCCCTCCAAGAGCATAGAGTATATACTGTATATGCTCTCAATTCCCATTTCATTGGAAATCGATAACAGGCAGGCCCGTCTGAGCAGAAATTGCTGTTCACTCAGAGGCAGATTTCACTGGAGCTGTCACAGTTTGTTGATGTAGCCGAGCCATGTGTGTCAAAACAGAGAGACAGAGGGGGAAACAGAGGAAGAGAACGGGTGAGACATGGAAAAAGACAGAGAGCAAAGAGGAGGAAGTGTTCAAACTGCAGCTGAACACCGGCTGACCAAGCATGTTAGTCCACAGCTGGTGGATGCCGACAGCTTGCTATTCCATTTTAGATGAACCCATCAATTAACTACAGACCCAAAGAGTTTTGCTCCAAAATGAGCCATCCGTGTTTTGCTGTGGGAGGAAAATACATTATTGAATTACCTTAAAAGCACGGTTAAATGGCTGATTTATTAACCTTTCTTTTTTTTTGCTTCTGTCCTCTTAAAGACCCTGAACACCCATTTTCTCTATTAGCTTGTATGGGTTTTACATAAAGATATCTTGTCTCTTCTTGAATCAACTGGAATATCAACATATTTATGTACGCGGATCAGGATTTAGCAGAATTTGTATCTAAAACTGATGAGAGTTGGTCAGTTGTTTGCTTTTGTTGGCAGGCCTCTGTCATTAAATCTGATCAAATGAGACTGTCCTTCCAAGAAGAACAACATTGTTCATTTCTGGAAGTTCCCCAGAATGACATATGTTTACAGTCAAGTGGCCGAGGCCACAGTCATTGCGATGGCAGTAAAGAAAAAAGGTGATAAAGTTTACCTGAAGAACACTGGGGTCGATGGATGGGTCACCAAAACATTGGACTTCAATACAGGAGACTGCCAAAGGTTTCCTGTTTTCATCTGACAGTGTATAGCATGACAGTCATTGTTCCTGGCCCTTTTCCACTTGTTTTGTGTCATTGTACTGACAGTGACTAAGGTTCACCAACCTTAAAGGGGTAATCATTTTAGCCCAAACCATGATGTTTCCATAAATCTAGCAAAACCTCAACCAAAGAGTTGTCACATCATAAAATGGATTCATTTTCCAAAAGTCATTTATAATTTAAAGTGACATATCACACATGATAAGAATGTTTCGTTTTACAGAGCATGGACAAACGACATGATTTGTGGTTTCATTTAGAAGACTCTTTGGAGATTTTTTTTTTTTTTATAGAGACGTACATCTTTCAAGACCTGAAACTACATTTTAATGCGGAGCAATGTTTCATGACAAGAGTGACTTTCCCGTTACACACTTATTTGTTAAAAATATAATAATATAATAATCCATTTGATTTTTGCCTCATCTTGTGCCCCTATATCATGACCCTCCAAATGGGAACCACACTGTATGTACCATTAAAGTCTCCTCAGCTACAAAATGTGACCTGTCTGCTACTCCTGCCGATATGGTAAAACTATTAATATTGACCTGTATGTGAACTGGTTTACAGTAAGTACTTATTCACCCTGTTCTTGCAATCACAGTAATGATAGGACATACGCAAATCAGCGTTAAAAACATCACCATTTTCAGAAGGTGAGGCCATGTCACGGTGTGTTTGATTGCATATATTGATTTGCTCGGGAATATCAGTGCGGATTTCTCCTCCCAAGAGTCACCTCTTCTCCTCTAACCATCCTCCTTCACCCTTCACCCGCCCAGCCCTCTCCGGCTGTCATTTCTTCTCCTTGTTCATCCCTCATGTTTCAATACATTCTTGAGTATGTTGTGTCTCTTTTAATTCATAATTCCCTTTCAGTCTTCCTCCTGGAACTTGATTCTTTTTCATCCTCCACATCACCATGCTCTCTCAGCTTGATCTGCTTCCCAAACCCCTCAACAATCTTTCTCCAATTCTGCCTTCATCTATCGCTTTCCATCTCCCGCATCGCCTCGGCCTCCCTTCATCTCTCGGGTCCCTCTACCTTCATTCACCTTAAGCCACAGTTAATGATGAATGAGATGAACCTCCCTCAGGCTCAGACCTGGGTAGCTCTGTGGGATAGCGGTCAGCTTCTCAAAGGACGTTCAGGCCTAATTCCTTATTCATGGCCTGCATCCACCACAGTCCTGCTAGTCCCCTGTATCTCTAGAGACCCATCATTCTCGTGACAACTGATATTCAAAGTAAACACTTTTATTTTTTTTCCTTACAGCAGTTTCTCCTCGATTTCTTTGTTCTCAAAGCAGCTTATAGCGTTTTCTCCTTCCTGCACCACATGGTGCTTTGATGAGTAAGCTACTTTTTTTCCCTAGCAAAGCCTGTTTAAGACAGCGATACCTTCCCTCCTGCTTTCTTGATGGGCTTTTGTGTTGACGGCATTTCCCATTGAATTTTTATTTGTGGTTTGGAAGTCTATACGGAAATATTAGCATTTCCACAATACAGTAAAGTATAAAGGAACATAAATGCTGGTACAAAGAGTCTTGAACAGGGTTAGGGTCTTGTACAGTTGCAGGAGTATAATCCTCATTCATTCATAAACTGTTTTACATTTTACACACCCCACTGTTGCCACATTTGAACATATTCTAAGTCAAATCAAGTGTTGAAATCCTTCTCCATCCGAGGGATTATTTAGGAATGTGAAATCATTTTAGACTTGAGTTACTGATGTTTTCGCATCTTTTTTTTTTTTTTTTTTTTTTTTTGCAAATTTCAGAGTGAGAGCTTATAGATATTATTCTGACTATTCTTGTGGCGAAATCCTTTCCAGCACTATCGCCTGGAAAATTACACAAAAAATCACAGAGCAATCACTTCCAGCAGCTCTTTCAGCAGAGACGCGTGAGGTAATCCAAGCAGAGTGTCAGTGGTTCGACTGAAAATAGGAGGATTCACTGGAAATACTGCAAGTGGCTGCTATCAGGGACACAGTGCCCTCCTTTCAGCGAGCGAGCCTACGAGTCTAATCTGCAGCATGAAAATGAGAAGAGCAAATGTGCGGGAGAGAACAGAGAGGGCTTTTTACAGGCCTGCGTTTCCACAGTTGCCCTGTTTATGCAGTGTCTGTCTTAGTACATCCATGTTCATAATTAATGCAGTCTTCTCTACGTTGAGTTTATTGTAATTGCATGTGGGTCAAATCCCAAGCGTTTCCAGTGGCGATACAACTCCAGTGTGAAACAGCGGTCTGCCAAGCACAGCTACTGAGCACTCGTCATCCGCGTACGTCTCTCCGATGCCCACAAACACAACGCTGAAATAGATTGCATCATTGTACACTTGTGTGTGAGAGACAGAATATTCATGCACTTTACTCTTAAAGGCGTGATAAATGTGGCTTGTTGGCTTCAGCGGCGGCAGCAGCAGAGGAGGGATGAAGGTGGGGGGGTGGGGGTGGATGGATGAAGGGAGGCTGTTTCTTTGCTCCCTTCAAAGCCTTGAGCAACAGTGATCACTCTGTTCGCGTTCTCGCATGAATATTGTGCATTAGTTGCGGCTCGTGAGCAAAGAGGCTGGAAATGTGCTCAAGACACATCAATGTAAGGACTCCTCCGGTAGCTTGAAACGCAATGTTTCAATCAAATCATTACAGTTCATGTCACGTCACTGTGACCACTGTGACCATACTTGGTAAAAGAGATTATTGCATAGTAAGCAATATAATAGTAGTAGACATCTTTGTCTTTCCTCATGTAAACATGACGATGTTGTTTAGTGGCTGACTGACTTTGGTGCATACGCTTTGGACAGAGATTCAAGGTCGGTGAAGTGAAGCCAGTGCGGAAGTGTGTCTGAAATGTGTATTGTTTCTAATGACCAGCAGGGGGCAACACCATTGGCTATAAAAATAATTCTGATCGTATGGAGTTGTACGGAGCAATAACGTTACTTCTCACTTGATTTATTGCCTCAGTAAACATAAGCATAATGAGTTTATGGTTGCAAATCTTCTTCCTTCTTCCACCATGATGTTCATTTTGTAAATTATTTTTCCATTTAGAGTAGAATAGACAGTAAAGCAGAGTATGTTTTAGGGCGCAACCACCTCGTGACCGACAGATCATTCAGTGAGTGTCCAACGCAACCAAACGTTAACCTGTGTGGCTGTGAAATGAAGTTAGTGCAGAAATGCCAAAAACTGCAGTTCCTCCATGGCCACTTGAGTCTCCTTATCTCCACGAGCCTCTTGATCTCTA